>JAQISU010000007.1:1272500-1797500 GCA_029339505.1 Unio delphinus | reverse complement strand
TGATAGCTACCATGCACGTAGTTTTAAGATTTTCACTTAGTTTCAAATCCTGAATCGCCTGTTTATGAGATGGTAATTCAACATGTCTGTGAAATGATTTTTTTGCCATTATTTACTCACCATCTGCAAAGCATCTTTATGTAATTCATTTCCAGCCATGGTCGAGTTTGTTTCCAGTCTGTATTGAAAGAGTTGTTTTTTTTTCTTTCTTGAAGTTTGATGGACCCTTAGTTTCATTGCCACCATCTTTAAGCACATCATTAGCATCGTCCTATATGGGATTAGCCTGAGAAAGTATTTGTTCGATGTCATTGTGCCTATTGACAGAAACTTCTGCACCCTGATTTTTATTAGAAGTGTTACTGCTAAAATAATGTAAAAGTGTCATAGTTTTAACTGATTCTACCATTTAGCATGGTGTCCCGCCAATCAAGCCTCTGTATCATATGTGCTCTTCTAACTTTTCATAATCAATCAGAAATGAGCACATGACATACAGAAAATATGTGACGTACTTACGAGTACAACATATTCACCGCGAGCGATAGCCGGGAATTATACAGCCAAATAAAATAATAAAATAATGCATTTTTCACCAAAATATGCGCACAATTCTTATTTTTTACCCAACAATCCATAAGTTTACAAAAGTTGCGAGAAATATTGTAGGGGGGTGGGGGTGGGGAATTTGCACGATCATGCATCCGAGATGCAACTCTGCATTGTTACATTGAATTTTATAAAAACGAGCTATAAACCTGACCTAAGTACTCAACTGAATTACTGACAGAAACAGTCCAAGGTAATGTATTTCATTTATATAGCCCAATAGATAAACATTACATCTTTTCATAGCTGTGCGCAGAATAGGCAGACATTGGGAGTAATACAAACAGGAGAATGTGGTATCCCGTGTGTCCAAAATCAGTATTATTTTGAACAGAATATTTTGGTGACAATTGCCTCTTTTCAAATGGTAAGCATTGCAGTATTTATTTTTTGTCAATTTTTCTAATTCGGCATTTTGCTTCAATATTGGGAGATGTAAACCTTAGGTTTGCAGAAAAGCTCAACAGCGCTGAACCCTTTTACTTTGCATATGTCTCTTTTAAGAACAATACGTAATAATTAAGATCAAAATTTTTAATAATTTCAAGATAAAACATACCCTTCAAACCATGGTTTGTTGGGATCGACGGAGACATCAAAGAAAAGATCTTCATTGAAGCCATACTTTTTTGCGAGACTTCGTGGATGGAACAGTCTGCAAGACAAAACGATATCATACAGACAAGCATACAAAAGAACAGATTCTAAATTATGCCACCAGTCCCCTTATCTGTGATATGCTGGCTGATTTAACTCCGATTTGATGTTGTGTAAGCAAACTGAAATAAATTCATTGAATCCCAAGATACTGTACAAAAACATACATACATACATACATACATACATACATACATACATACATACATACATACATACAGACGGAACATTACTTTTGAACAACAGGGCCAGGGCAGTGTGCTAACGTGTGAAGCACATCATGTAGATGTTTCCCGATAAGGCCAACATTTTACCTGGACAATATACCACCTGATTTTGTCATGTTTTTGATCGCAGCTGCAGAGAGTGTGATCTGAACGCCTTTTTGTCTTTGAGCGCGTCATTGAAATGTTTTATCTGACGAGTTGTCAGTAACAATTTATTCTGACCGCTAGAAATCTGATTGTGTTTCAGCGTTATTGTGGTTCCACATTTTTTAGCTGATTCCGATTGCAATTTCTTGAGTTGACCGGGGGTTAACGTAACACCAATATGACTATATGACATTTTATTAATAACAGATTGATCTAATTGTTACATGTTTTCCACTGGTGCATCGACTACTCTCATTCGTCCACCAACACCTTCGAGTAGCATTGATTTGTCGCTGATAATTACAGCAACCGCTCTATAATTAACACCAGCAGGAGCTACACGAGCTATAAAGTGTATATCAATGACGGATTGTCTTGTTAAATCAAGATGTTCTAGTGAAAAGTAATAGATCGGATACAGATTTTTAAAATCCAATTGTGATATTTGTAGACCAGTATCGACATTTTGATCGCGTCCCATATATGACAACAGACGATGATACACGCGTGTTATTTGGTTGGCTTCGTAATCAAGTATATCCTCGGATGGTTCTTGTTATCCATTTATTCTCAGCGAGGCTCATTAACGCCTAATTTATCAAATATCATATGGCTGCGTTCTTGATCGTTTAATCGCATTCTATCCTGTAGCGCAATAAATATATGACGCGGAGCTGAAACGCCTTGTTTTGATGCCAGGTGCCATGTAAATGTACCATTAATATCAGAATCCATAGTAATTGTGGTCACTGATAACCAACTCAGTAATGATTTTCCTCTGTATCCATAAATGATAGTAGCCGTTCTTCTGCTGTGATTGATGGAGTCATTACTGGCATCCACAGTGATAGTTTTGTTAAGATAACTTTCCCCTCAGGAACACCATTATCATGCCAGATTGCATCATTATCATTACCCTTTCGCACGAGCGCTACTGCATGCTTCGCTCTATAGATAACTTTTCGGACATTTCTATAGAATCCAAAAATATGATGCAGTGGAATCGCGCATGAAAATTGTCGACGTGATCTTTTCAACATTGATACACGTGTTGAAAATCCTAGGTTGTAATTATCATTAACGCTTTTTATAATATTAAATTCAGCAGCCGGTCTTGTTTGGTGTTCAGGAGTATTGGGCTGTGGATCATCTGCGGTATTTCTTGGTGTTTTTTTAAATTTAATATACTGAATATGATTAGCGTTATCGGTAACATCATAGATGGACCTGCCGATCTTGTAAAATCATCAGAATATCTTGCTAACCCTAGTATTGTTGTGGCAACATCAACTTCACGCTCAATAGATTCAATTTCTCTTTCATGAATCATATATCTTGCACTGTCAAATAGCGCCATGATACCATTATTGACAAAACCCACTCGGATATTTGGGTTATCGTCATATGGTGTATTAGCTGCAACATCTGTTACAATTTCTCCTTCAACTTCGATAAACGCTTCACACGGTAGAAAGTATTTACTGGTATCATGAGCTTGAAGCTCGATTCTTGATCGAAGATTTGGTTGTACTGCGTGAAAAGAATAGAATTGATAATCGCGTACAGAATCATCTTTACGCACTGGGGCGTCCATATCAAAGCCGGATCAGGTGACCGTTTGAACATTTTATTATATATTCGTTGATCTAATTCATGATTTTTATCGTCGTCGTCGTCGTGGTTTTAATCCACTTCCCACTATCATATTTGCGGTTATATTATCTTGGTCACTTGCTGTCAATGATGAAGTCACCAATGATGCTAATTTTTGATCTACTGCGTTATTTATAATTTTACTAACACTTGCAGGCATTACTTGTGTAGATGGTAGTGGTCCCAATGACGAAGTCGCTGGTGGTTTCCTTCGCCGCCGAACTAATGCTACTAGTTTATCCTTTGCTGCGGAAAACGCCTTCCCGGCAACATCTCCAACAGCACTAATACCCTTATCACGAATAACATCAATGGCTTTTATTGATAATTGTTTTGCTAGCGGCTCTACTTTTGGAGCCATTCTTGAAAATAACCCTGCAATGGTATCACCGAGACCATAACCATAGTACGCTCTATAAACAGGCAATCGTGAATTTCCAACGTAGACGCTGGTTGGTTTATCATGGTTGTATTGTATGATCATTCTTATTTAAATTATATTTATCTAATGCGGTGATTATTCACTGTGATAACCATGATAAAAATCCGTAGGAGTTTCAACTAACTCGTCAATTAAATCTCGATATGTTTCAAAATTCATGATACCGCCTTGAAATAACCGCATACAGATATCAGCTGCTTCATTAATTATTTCCAGTGAGTTATTTCCAGCTCGTTTTCCTCCTATTACAACTTCTAATCGTGCTATATCACTGAGAATATTACCAGGACAACTAACTAAACCACTACCTGATACCCCACTGGAAAACCCCTTCCCGGTTGATTTTTCAGTTGTACCAGTTGCACCCTGTGTATCGTCATCTCTCATTATTTTCATCTCTTCGGGTGGGGGGGGTGGCTCAAATATGGTGGTGGTGGGTTGTGAAAATCATATACCATTTGATAAAAATCCGTAAAATTTGAATCATTTGGTGGGAGTTTGGATTTACCAATATTTGCTAAATACATTTCTTTTACCCAAGTTTTCAAGGAATCTATAACATTTTCAAATCCTTCATTCATTTATCCCCTTCTTATTTTTTTTTGGGAAATGAATCGGCAGCAAATTTAGCGAAATTTATATTGATCTCAAATTTTTTAAATTCATCTAACGCAGCACTTCTAAATATCTTTTCAGGTGGATATTCTCCCCTCTTTTTTGCAGTAGCACCTTGTTCTTGTTCTTCTTCAATAACATCTAGTGGTTCAAGTGGTTCATGCGGTAGAGGGCTAGCATCAATATCACCTAGTCGTTCAACTTCTCTTTGAGTTAATATATCACCATGGAGATTTTGTAAAGATTTTTGTATTTGTTTAGTTTCCGTTGCTATTTTTTCTAGTACAGGAAGAGGAGGAGCTTCTTTTCTTGGTCCCTCCTTGGGGACATCTCCATATATTGCTAGCTCAGTGGCTGATATTACCCGCTTCGTTGCCGTGGTTATTGGTTTAAACAACTCTTCAGATCCTGCGGCAATTCAATCTGAAGATTCTGTGTAGCTTGTAGTTTATTTCTAACAGAGTCGCGTACATGGATGAATTTCTTAATTGTGACTAATCTCTCACGAGGCAATCTAGTCGTTAATGCTTCGTTTACCATTATTGAAATCGTAAACGATTTTCCAATTTGAATTACAAAGTAATTTCAATCTAAATGCAGTGATTTTGTCACCCGAAAATGATTGGAAAATCTTTGAGTGGAAACTTTTTGAGTTTCAAGTGGGAAAAGTCTACGAGAAATAACATGGGAAATCGACCATTTGACCCGACTGACATCAACAGTCATTTTTGGTCGTTTTTGTCGTTTTTTTTGTCTTTTTTTTTTGGTCATTTTTGGTGATATTTGTAAATTTTTTAGTTAAAAAAACAGCAAAAATGATTTTTAAAAAGAAAACCTCTAATTGATTCATTTAGAGAGAGTCGACCATTTGACCCGACTCAGGCAGGCAAGCATCGATAAAAAATAGAAAAAAATCGACGAAAAATGACCAAAAAATGACTAAAAGAAATATTAACTAAAATATTTCAGTAATTAACAAATAAAAAAATATTTGCTATGAAAATTTCACTACTTCCTTATAGTAACACGTTCATTGATAGACACCAGTATAGGATTTCAACCGCTATTATTGACTAAAACCGCCTTTACAAATTTTGTTCTAGTTAATCGTACATACCTGTCCATTGTATTGTATTATAATACCTGTCCATGGAGTATTTATACATGTCTGTAGTAAGAATTTAACCTAACAGTTACAACTTATACAGCGGCGGTATCCGAAAGGGAATTTTCCTTTTGTTGAATTAACACTCTTAAATCTCTAATTTTTTAATTAACTGACGGTTTTATCTCATATTCCCGCCCCAGTTCTTTTCTTATTCCTTACACGATAGTAAATAACGGGACAAACACACTTACGTCGTTACAGAATACAAGGGAGTCACAAATATAATTCCGGATTCTTTTTGTAAGCGAGCATTTTTTTGGTAAGACATATTTATTACTCATAGCACCACATTCAATGTGCTGAAAGTCAGACAGAATTTGATCACAATTTAAATTATCTGATAATTGTATTCCTTGAGATTTCAAATTTGAAATTTCGGTTATAACCTTATTGATATTTTCAGAATTCATATTATATGATAATTATATATTTCTAATACAAAATATATATATATTTTTCAAAAAATGAACTCTTTTCGTGGTAAGGTGTTTATCATCTTAGCACGCCCAGAGATATTATGCGATTATATACGATGATATGTGAACCGTGTTCATGGTAAGATGTCTATCATCTTAGCACGCCTAGAGATATTATGCGATTATATATTATGATAACCCCATTTGGCAGCCTCAGGTGCTATTCACATCGCTATTCAGGCGCCCAGAGGTTAAAAATATACGACAATACTATCACGAAGCATATTCCCCTGAGAGTGGTTATAATTCGTCAAATAACGGGTAAGAACCACAAGAGGATATGTTTAGTGAGTGGACAATACTACAATGAATGAATGAATTATATAGGACGGCACAGATAACAATAGATTATATAGGACAACTCCAATCGAGTGTTATGGCAGTTGTACAATGAATGGATTATATACAATGAATGACGTCAATGGCGTGGTATTATATACATAATAAATGAATGAATGAATGAATGGATGACGTCAATGGCGTGGTATTATATACACAATGAATGAATGAATGAATGAATGAATGAATGAATGAATGAATGAATGAAAGGATGATAAAGGACAGCACAGGACAATGCAACATATAACAATGGATTATAGAATGATATTTACAATGACAATGGATGATAGTACACTTCTACATTCAAACTGAAACTACTATACCCCCTCCCCACAAAATCACACCGGGTTGAATGAAAAACATTCACACCATGTGACGCGGTGTGGTTTGGTATAGTAGTTTCACGATTTGAATTTCGGAAGTACCCCCCCCCCCCAATTAAAACCATCTGTCGGTACCGTCAACAATATGCCTGTTACGGGAATCGAACCATGGGCTTCAGGACGCAACCGCAACGCGTTACGAATATGCCAACTGTTCTTATTACAGGTATATGATTTTGAATGTGATATATATGTAAACACGTGGTTTGGACAAATCAGTTATTGTAGTTTTTCCTTCCGTGTTGCAAAACACAGAAGTGTTATTTATACTTAAAATGATTATTGACAGCCGAATACTTGAAAAAAAGAATACGTTTCCTCACAAAACAGATAATTGATTAATCGTTATAATGAAAACCATTGAGATCAGATGACGTAGTATTTAAAAAAAACATTGAGGGTAACGAGTTATCCACCTTAATGCTATATAGAATACTACCGAATACATGCTATATAGAATACTACCGAATACATATAGTCAGACATATGAAAATTGAATTCTATGTCCGGTTCTTTTAGAAAAAGCCGATCGGGTAATTCCCTCTGCTACTCTTCGTACTGAGGGCATAAAAATATCGAAATTTACCGATTGCTGCTTTACCCCTCCAGTATCCTCTTGGAGAATAATAAATAGATTCCATTTTGTTATTAATTACCAGCACCTAACATCAATTTACCTTTCATCACTGATTTTACTAACCATGAAGTCAATTTTTCTTTCAAGGATTTATCAGTGATAGTATTCAACGCATGAATCAATTTTTTCACATTTGCGATATGTCTGTGCTGCAGATTGCTGCTTTTATAAGCAACATTAATAGTGTTTATTGGATCTTCACCACGTCGAGGTTGGTATTGATCATCGAGTCTGATATCGAGTCTACTCCCGGGTCTACAATAACTATACCCTGGAAGGTGTTTTTCTCCTGGATGCTTCGTCCATGGTGTTCCCGGTAATTTTACTAACTTGGCTGCAATATCACCTCCTCGTTTTTCTTTAAAAATCTTTGGAAACAAATCTAAATTTCTTTGTACTACATTGTACATACCTACCAGAGAGTGCTGATCTGTTATTGCTAGTTGTAATCGTCGTCAAGTCATTTGTGCCAGTACGCTTCTTACATTTCATACAATATAGATCCATAATATATATATATATATATATATATATATATATATATATATATATATATATATATATATATATATATATATATATATATATATATATATATATATATATATATATATAACATGGATATAATTGATTATTCAGCTACCCGACGACGGGAACCTATTAAACACCATGCGATGTTACCGAATTCAATTAGAATGATTATAATCGGACCATCTGGAAGTGGCAAGACACAATTGTTACTTAATTTAATAACGAGATGGATGAAATGGGACAAGTTATATTTAATAGCCCGGAGTGTAGACGATCAGCGATGTTACGACGTGTTAAAGGATACTAACGAAAGAGCAATAGAAATCAACGGCAAGGGTATTATTGAATTTATAACCGATATCGAAGAAGCACCGAGCATTGATGATATCAATGGAAGTATTAACAACTTAGTCGTATATGATGATGTGATTTTAGACAATCAAAAGAACCCCGCTAGGATATTTTCCAGAGGCAGACATAAAAACACCGACGTGATATATGTCACTCAACGGTACACGCAAATACCTAAAGTAATCAGAGATAACTGAAATATTCTTGCTGTATTCAACGGAGTTGACATACATACGCTACGAAATATTTGGCAAACTTGGTGCGGCGGTGATATGGATTATAATCTATTTAATAATTTCTTTAGTCACTCTCAGTCAATCCCACACGTATTTGTAACGATAAATTTATCAGATCCTCGGACGCGATATCGTTTCGGACTTGATAAAGTATTCGGTTAAAAAAATTATTAACCCATAGTAGTAGGGTGGGTGAGCGCCAACGACGTTGGCGTCCTTTTTTTGCCAAATGAGCCCTTCTATTAAGCATTTACGAACAAGCCTTGGTTTGCCGAATCGACGCCTAAAAATGTTGGTCTGTTCACCCTCCCTACTATTGTCCCTGGTGTAAAGAGAGATGCGAAATAGTGTTCTGTCCATTTCACTGGGACCTTAAATGGTGGTTCCCAGCACAGGGAAACACAAACCTTACGGTATACAGATCAAGAATGGTCTTTGCAAACACAGGGCGCGATTTAGATAATTCTGGCTGGGCCCCTGTAGTTTCACGCAAGGCCCCATGTGTACAAGGCATTTGGAAATAAACATTTAAACAAGTTTTATATGACAGTGAACTTTAAAGTTTCTTCACTTTCAAATGGCTTTATAGATATATTTTTGCAAATTGCTAATGTTCGGGGGCCATGTGAATGCAGAGTCGAATGTGTCCAATCAGAAAGAGGCCCTGATACAGATAATAGTATTCTCCACAGGCCTTAGAGTACAGCAGATTCTATCCACCACATATATTTCTGGCCCCATCCAATACCAAGCATTACCACGCTTGTCCATAATTCTCTGTATTGAAGACTTGATAACAATGGCAGAAAAATATTCAGACAAAGACGGACAGACCGAAAGTGAAAAAACGAGATGGATAGATTATACACAAATTTGACAAAGTGTAACATCACGCTAATGCTACTGTGATACTTTGTGCGCTGGATATATTTATCATGGTCATACAATAGCACAGGGATTGCTTTTAACTGAGGTATCAATGTATACTTAAATGTCTATTACTCAAGAAACATACTATTTTGAGCATGTTATATGAGTGTATGAACAATAGTATCTACGGTACTTTTATTTGTTACAGACTTACTTAATAGCTAAACAAAAGCCCATCAAAGGGACTGATACTATCATACGAAACTAATTTCCATGAATTCAATAGAAGACCATCTATTTCTTTTAACTGTCCAGTCTTGAAACTTATATTTTTCTGCTATAAAATGATTTTAAAATAAGCTTGTAAGGTACACATATTCAATTCAGATTGACACCATTTTCATTTTGCACAAGGTGGACGTCGTTAGAAGTCATTTTATGAAAAAACCCATATCATAATAATCGTCCATTCGGGGGGAGGGGGTAGTTAAAACAAGCATTTTATGACAGTCGTCATGGCAGCTGTATTTGATCTTCAACTGGCAGAAGTCTATTAGTGAAAACCCCATGTTGATATAGCCATCCATTTGGAGAGAAGTAGAAATAACAATTCTTACAATATATGAATTTCCATTCAAGAGCAGAAATAACAAGAGTCTTCTATGACTGTTATCGTAATGGAGATCAGATCGGCATAATTTTTATTTAGGACCAACTGGACATAATAAGTCTGCTTAACCCCACATCAACATGACCTTCTGTTCAAGTACAGTTCTGATAACAAGATGTTTAAAATGGATAACATGGCAGTCATACTGGATGCCAGCTTAATGTCAATTTTGCTAAAGACCAACAAGACATGATAAGAAGTGAAAACCCTATGTTTTGTTGAAAATGGGTTGACTTGTTCGGTGACTGCCTGTCACAGTTAGACAAGCACTGGAGATCAAATGCATAACTTGGGTTGTAATAAACTGCCAACTTGGCTTACGTATTTACTTATATCTGCTACAGAGGTCTATATATAAACTTCTTGATGCTTGTAGGGGTATTTAAATGTGTGCTAATTTGTTATAGAACTAGTGAACCTTATATGGCACATACTTATTCTTTAGCTGCCGGGTCATATGAAAATCTTCAAAGTAACCTTTTCCTATCAAAAATAAATGTAGAAAAGAGGGGTTGGTGGCAGTGTTGGTTCAATAAAAAAAAACACCAGTTGTATGAGGAATTAACCTGATTGCCGCAGTCAAAATCTCACATAAATGCTTTCTACAAAATTCCTTAGTTTGCATTTATTTGTATTTTTAGTGTAAAGTTATTCTTATTTTTTTGCAATAGGTTGGATGAAGAAAATTCACCAGATAAACT
This sequence comes from Unio delphinus, assembly GCA_029339505.1. Taxonomy (NCBI): domain Eukaryota; kingdom Metazoa; phylum Mollusca; class Bivalvia; order Unionida; family Unionidae; genus Unio; species Unio delphinus. Next base: position 1,786,788 of record JAQISU010000007.1, on the reverse strand, counting down.
GTCCAGCGAGACCTTAAGTGGGCACAGTCACAGCCATGTCGAGCAGTAATGTGGTAAAATGGTCTGGTCTGGGATTCCTTAAAGATCACATGGGCTTCTACCATCGCTTACAATTTACATGTCATACATGTACTATAAAATAACTACAGTTCTTCCATTCTCGCACGATTCATTTAAGAATAAGCGTTGTTATTTCAAGTTATATTTCGCATAGCGTAATAAATTTGGTGCCGATGTTTAGCTCACGCATTCGAATTTGTATGTATATCCAAAAAATTTGGCTTACTTTGTACATGCGTGTTCATACAGGAAGCTCTTAGGGACCAGAAGAGATTTGGGAGACAGAGGGAAATACCCTAGTACAGTTGGTCCCCAGTCTATGGGAGACGAGAAAGGAGAGAACGGAGGCAGAAGTTGATTGACTGGAGGGGACCTGGAGTACCAGTCAAAGAAAAAACACAATACAGATGCGTAGGAACACAGGAGAGGATAAATTCTATCACACTACGTCAGATGTTGAAATAGGCCGTGACTTGACCTAGTGAAAGACGAGTGATAGAGTTTTGAATATATCTGTTATTGAATGGTATTAAATTGTTATTAATTTGAATTTCACCTTTTGAATATTCAGTAATTTGACTGTTGGCATCGCTGACTGGGGGCTCGGAGCTTTGCATCTCTTTATTACTATAGTAATTTTTAACAAACAAAAACCAACAAGAATCTGTCTTCTGTAATAATTAAATATAATACTGGGAGCACCCCACCCCAACCTAATCCATGAGGACTTCTACATAGCCATATTTTAGGGATAACAGGTTAATAAATTTTGGTATTTTTGAAAAGGTCAAAGCATGAGAAATCGCAAATTACCAAATAAAATAAAATCCTTCTCATAGTCTTTGCTTACTGCAAGTGCAAACAACTTTTTTAATGCCTCCAAAAAAATTAACAATCGCCCAAAAGGTGAGCATTATATCTACAGTGTATATATTGAAAATAAATCCAGTAATGTAATGTTTTGGGGGTTAATTATTGAATGGTCACTATAGATTATAACCAGACTGTTCTTTAGGCACAATTGACAAATGTATGTGGTATATAAAAAGTAACTGAAATGTGCCTCAGCCAATCCAGAATTTGCAGGTTTAATTACTCAGAATTTACAATCACGAGTGTCTGTCCAATCCAAAAGCCAAAATATTTGTTTAGTTTGCTTTTATTCATGTTTTATTCATTTGAAAGTGAAAAACAAAAGAGATTGGTAACATCTGCCTCCTTACTGTTCAAAACAAGTCGATAATGACGATGTAAAAAGACAATCCATGTATTTATTCCTTTAAAATGTTTACCTGTATGAGAATTTGTTTAGACTAATTCAACTGAAACTATTGCTTTTATGACTGAGAGTTTACATAAAATATTTGTCTCTGGACGCTTAAATAAAATAGTAATTTAAAAAAGTGAAACGTGGCGGCTTTTGGAAGTAACAGACTGTAACGATACACACATGCTTAGTCAGTACTATTTGCCAAATTTTCATAAAGTTCTTTGATAGATCATAGATGAGATATCTGCACATACCAGCATTATGGAAAGTTTGTACGTAGTGGATATACGGGGAAGTCAAACACTATATCATCGCCATATGACTGGCGGGTGAATAAAAAGCTAGCTGGCTATCTACCTTGCTTCTGTTAATCCTTTAGTAGCAAGTTCTCGTCATGAGCAAGAATGGGTCTAACTACTCATTTGTGGAGAGAGAGAGAGAGAGAGAGAGAGAGAGAGAGAGAGAGAGAGAGAGAGAGAGAGAGAGAGAGAGAGAGAGAGAGAGAGAGAGAGAGAGAGATTCTCTGAAAAAATTCAGGATTAAAAATAGAGAATCTGAGATGCTTATTTTCTACCACAAAATTAACCCAAAAAATGCTATAGGAGATAAAGAAACAAAACAAATTTGAAAGGAATGAATGAAAGAAAGAATAAATAAAAAGGAAAGAGAAAATAAACAATAAGACCTGGTAAGCAAGCGACGCAAATTAAAACTTGGTTGTAACCCTGTATCTAGTATATACTTTTCTCAAAACGGATTCATCATTCCAACTGGAACAACTAGTGTTTGCAACATAAGGCTTAAGAAAGTTTACATTTGTATGCGTGTAATTTCCACAAGATATCGGTTATCTTTACCCGTTATTTAATAAAGGATTAACACAACCGATATCCTGTTGAATTTACACATTTGCATTGTATGTATGAATCGGAAAATGGATGCCATATTGGTTATATTTGACATCATCATTTTAATTTTAACCTTCACATCATGAGTCTTTTGGTGAAAGCGCAATGGCGAATATGACCAACCATCTAGGAGAAGAAGTGGTCACAAGGCTTTCAAGATGGCCATTGTGAGAGTTAATACAGAATTCGATCTGCACATTTTCATTAATAAGCAGCAAAACATTGTAAGAAATCCTTCAGTGAAATCACCATGCTGGTAGGACCAATCAGGATAAATATTGATAACAAGATGTTTAAGACGACCACTTTTGCATACATATTACATGCCTAAATGGCACCATTAAAAAAAGATGAAAATCATAAGACGTTGTTTAGGAAAAATACTATGTTGATCCTAACATCCATTCAGCAGGAGTAGGGATAACAATATTTTCAAGATGGCCGCTGTTGTAGCCATGTTATCAGATCGACACCATTCTTATCTTGGATCAACTTAAGTACCGCATTAAACCCTGTGGAGACCAATAAACAGTCGAATATTGCCCCCCCCCCCGAAAATTATCTCCTATCAATATTATGTTAATCCGTTGTCGCGAGGCCCCTAAAAGGCACAGGGCCCATAGGCTAGTGCCTACTCCGCCTATTGGGTAATCCGGCACTGATCAACTTGCATCAGTGTGAAAAATCCATGGCAATATTATTTGTTGTTCAGATGGGCTGGCAAAGAAAGAGTTTCAAGCCACTGCAAGAAGTTTTCTGGTGAAAAGTCAAAGTCAACTGACTTCTCTTCAAGATCAGTAGCGATAACAAGATGCTCAAGATGGCCACAGTGGCAGCCATATTTTATGTCCGAATTGCATCATTTTTTTTTAGAACCAACAAAACTGGTATGAATGTGTCTGTAAATATTTATGGCAATCCTCTAAGTAGTTTAGAAGAAGTGTCGTTAGTAAACTTATGCTAAAGACGGACAGACAGTGGACGACAGAACATTCCATAGATCAATCCGGTCAATAACCACTACAGGTACAACTATAAGGATATATGTGAAGGAGTTGACACGGCGTGCGTTTGGGTCATAAGATATACTTAAGATTTGATGTCTTGTTGCACGCATCTATTCACCTCAAGTCTTTCAAATTCAGCGGTATATTTCCTTAAACATTCTTCTTCTTCTCCTTCTGTTTCATTTTTATTAGAGTATTTTTTTCTCAAATGAATGCGAACAGGAAGTATTCACTGCCACCCCATCCGATGCTTGAATCTAATTTTAAAACAAGGATGACATTTAAACGTGTGCAGTGTCATTTCGCAAAAATAACAAATCTTAACGAAACCCTTGCACTAAAAGGGCCCAGACTTAAAAGGATTGATTTTCTTCGCAAGTTTCAAATAAGATAATGGATTTCTTCGTAAAAGATCAACAAGCTTCATAAACATTCTGCAAATACATATTGACGCTTGCTAAATGAATACGGTCAGTTTATGAATATAACAAGCAATGCATTGTGGTCTTTGTATGAAAGAACTGTGGAAAATGCCAGAAGCTTTCACTCGGCCTTGAATTTGTGGGGAACTTGGATTACAGATTCACAAGAAACATTATGTGTTTTAACTGGTTCCATGTGTGTTGCTGGAAACGTAGTTTTAAAACAAATTAATAAAGTCACTTACATTCTTGCCAATATCAAAATTCAGGTACTTGTTAACTTAAGAAACCGCCGAACTAGCCAGAATATTTCGCAAAGAAATTATCTACGCAAAGCGTAGATTACAAATGTCAAAACATGCATGGATCCAGTGTTTGCCTTTGCTATATCTTAAGACGCCTCTGGTAATATAAATCTAGTAACAATTTTGAAACGCACACATACAGACCTAACGATGTAAATATTACAACCTAAATAGCAATAATATAATTCTGCTATGTGTCTGATACATGCATGCATGAGTTTCTTTTCACAAAAGTGTTTATGATTTTGGATCGTCAAAAGTAAATCAAACACTGATACCTGGGGATAATCATCAGCTTATATAATTTAAGATAACATGCATGGAAAAGTATTCTAAGATTTTTTAAAAACATTTTACATTTTACATCCATAGTGCTCAAATAATTTGATTTAAAAAATTGAATTTGTTGTATGCATGAATGCATGTGTATGAGAGAGAGAGAGAGAGAGAGAGAGAGAGAGAGAGAGAGAGAGAGAGAGAGAGAGAGAGAGAGAGAGAGAGATGACTTGCTTATCAAATAAATAAGGTTCGTCGCTCGTTATCTCCCGCGGTAATTGATATAGTCTGGACAGCGTCATTCTTTGAATTCTTCTTCTGAACCCACCCTCTACAACAATTAATTCCATCACCAAAACTGCAAGGAAAATTAAAAATGTTGGTTTCGCCATTTTCATGATTCGTAGTCAAATGTGTCTAGTGACTTTCCTTTAAGTGGTACATACTCCTTGTAGGCACTTCTTTTGATTTATCCGCATCCGGGAGCGTACCATTACTAGCATGGTATGGGGAATGCAGGAACAGTCATAACATCGTAAATGCATTTTAGAAAATGATGCCATATATTGCCTTATTAATGTTATGTTCATAGACCAATAATGTTTTCGTAAGTTCATGAAAAGTAAATCCTGACTTCAAAAACTTGAAAAGGAACTTCTCAATGGGCCTGTTAATTTATATTGTCTCATAAACTCTTGTGGTAAAGTTATCGCCTCTGAGCAAAATATTTCTCGAGTCATTCGAGGATAGTTTTAATAGGGCCAGTCCATAACATTCAATGACTTGTTCTCATTCCGGATATTACGAAACGTTCTCGTCCGGTTGTTACCGTTGATGGGGTTACAATTCAATGATATTGCTGATGTTTAGAAAGACCCTTTACTAAATTCTCCACTTTGCATGTTTCTCGAATATAAAATTGTATATGGCAGTGAAGTAGATTTTCACCATTTTTGTTTCGCCCAAGAATGACAAAGGATTAGTATTGTTTCTGGAGAAAACAACGTCAACATGGATGGCATAATTGAGCGATTAAGAAGTGCTGTTTGAACGATTTAAAAATCACACATGTTATGAGTCAGTTGCTGCATTAAAATTAAATTTAAATTTGTTAGGTGTATACCCTAATACACTAGAACTTCCCGTATCGCCTGAGTGCACAGAAAGCAATGTCAGCATAAACCTATTCAGAAGCGAGACACCGTTTTCCGCTCTTCAAAGGCATGATTTCTATAACTCGGACATGCTATTCACGTTATATGATGTTACATTTAAGAATATCATGACCATCAGACAGTAAGAATATGCCAGTAAAAAGTCACGTGCATGTAGATAAAAATTGCTTTAAGTGTGGAAAAATAAGTTTAGATGCCAATAAAAAGCATTAAAGAACAAAATATTTTTAACAAACATTGCTGCATAGTTAAACTTTAATATCCATTATTGTATTTATACCAGATATATGAAAAAGTAAATATGATAACGTTATCATGTTTTGCAACTAGCATGATTATAAAAACAATCAATCAAAAGTTTGCAAACAGAATACAAATGCTAGAAAGTGCAAATCATTTTTATTCGTTTGTAAAACTGGTTTCACAAAAACTAGACGTAAACTCTCAATAAAATTTGGACAATATACTTGACCAAAATTTTGACGTTGCAGAAAAGAGAGCCAAGTTTATAAAGTGATAAAAGTTTTAGTTGATTCACAATGTGAAACCACACCTGTGCGATATCATCGCCTAGCGATGTAACTCTATCCTGACGTTATTAATTATAGCTCCAGGAAGTCAATACAAAACATTCTTCTAACGAACATGATAAAATATATCGGCTATTAAACCAAATTGTATATATGAGCAGTACCTGCAATCGGGTCACACGCTCTCTCACACACATACACACACACATATATGTACATATACATGTACATGTACATACACGTACATACATACCTATGTATGTACATGTACATGTACATACATACCTATGTATGTACATGTACGTACATACACACCTATGTACATGTACATACACACCCATGTACATGTACATGCACACCCATGTACATGCACACCCATGTACATGTACATGCACACCCATGTACATGCACACCCATGTACATGTACATGCACACCCATGTACATGCACACCCATGTACATGTACATGCACATCCATGTACATGCACACCCATGTACATGCACACCCACCCATGTTCATGCACACCCACCCATGTACATGCACACCCATGTACATGCACACCCATGTACATGTACATGCACACCCATGTACATGTACATGCACACCCATGTACATGTACATGCACACCCATTTACATGCACACCCAAGTACATGTACATGCACACCCATGTACATGTACATACACACCCATGTACATGCACACCCATGTACATGTACATACACACCCATGTAGATGCAAACCCATGTACATGTACACCCATGTACATGCACACCCATGTACATGTACACCCATGTACATGCACACCCATGTACATGCACACCCATGTACATGTACAACCATGTACATGCACACCCATGTACATGTACACCCATGTACATGCACACCCATGTACATGTACACCCATGTACATGTACACCCATGTACATGCACACCCATGTACATGCACACCCATGTACATGTACACCCATGTACATGTACACCCATGTACATACACACCCATGTACATGTACATACACACCCAAGTACATGTACATGCACACCCAAGTACATGTACATACACACCCATGTACATGTACATACCTAGACAGACAGACAGATATATATATATATATATATATATATAGATATATATATATATATATATATATATAGATAAATTGAGAGATATAGATAAATATAGATAAATAGAGAGATATAGATAAATATAGATAAATAGAGAGATATAGATAAATATAGATAAATAGAGAGATATAGATAAATATAGATAAATAGAGAGATATAGATAAATATAGATAAATAGAGAGATATAGATAAATATAGATAAATAGAGAGATATAGATAAATATAGATAAATAAAGAGATATAGATAAATATAGATAAATAGAGAGATATAGATAAATATAGATAAATAGAGAGATATAGATAAATATAGATAAATAGAGAGATATAGATAAATATAGATAAATAGAGAGATATAGATAAATATAGATAAATAGAGAGATATAGATAAATATAGATAGATATAGATAGATATATAGATATCTATATATATGTAGATTATAAGATATATATATATATATATATATATATATATATATATATATATATATATATATATATATATATATATATATATATATATATAGATAGATTATAAGATATAAATATATATAATATAATTACAAACACGTATGCGTCACATACGTAATGCAAGGGTCGTTGGTTCAATACCACTATAGCCTGCATGGCCGCTCACTCACACTCATAGCAAATGAAAAAGGACAGTAACTTTACAGTCCCTAAAGATACAATGGATTTTACGAACCCCAAAACTAGCCCACGGCTACAATATGACATGCAAGGAGATACACTCCGTTGTCAGAACATTTTTGTTTTCATCCCGATGGCTGCTAAAGGTCAGCTCTACAGCTACTAAATTTCCTGTGGTTGGCTTTACAGCTTGCACCACGTAGACGATCTCGATTCCTCCGATACCTGGAACGCTCGGGTTTATCTATACACCATCAGACACTCCAGATACTGGACAGCTGAAAACATATTCAAAACCGTGTACTATATATATATATACATATGACATGGGGATAAAAACGTAATAACGTTATGCACGGTAAGTTATACGGATAATTATACCGGCACAATAATTACAAAACAACAAGTTTCGAAATAAACCTATACTTGCTTGATAAGAATCTACTGTACAAAACATTTCTTAACAATGTAACCTTTCATATTACTGATACAAAATCCTTCGATAAGTTGTAAACAAGAATATAAACGTATACATTAATCTGTGTAAACCAAAGCTACAAATCATGCAGATATTGACGTGGTAGTACAATACTGTTTTCGTATATACGAGAAATTATTTAAAATTACCTACCTCTATAGCTGGAGAAGTGCGAGACCTTTCAGTAGACGGTCGACAGACAAGACGTTTAGTAATGTAAAGAGCTTTATATGCGGTGAGTTATTTATACACAGATATTGTTTGTGCATTGAAGGCATTCTGTTCATCTCATGAAATGCACTTCGCACGTGCGGCATAGGATGAACCGAACTCACTATTTTGAATAAAACGACACAATATACATTATTCACCCTTGGATATTGCTGTATGCCAAAAACGAAACTGTAGTACACGAATTTAATAAATAAATAGAAAGGGTTTATACAATTCCGTGACAATACCTACCCACTTAATAAAAAGTGGTAACAAATTTGGAAACGTCACGGAATTTTCCTATCCCTCATACTAACGCTAGGCAATCCTTATCAATCACGGAATAGTTTTGCTCTCTAGAGAGCAATTTAATATTTGCGTAAGCAATGGGCAATTTTATCCCCTCTTGCTCCTGTAGCAAAACAGCCCCATGACTCGTATTGGATGCATCGGTCCTCAGCACAAAGGTTTTGTTCAATTCTGGTAACTTTAAGGTTGGTGCACTACCCAATTTCTGTTTTAAAGCGTTAAATACTTTTCCTGGCGCACCCCCTCCCCCACTCCACCCCCACCCCCAGTGAACTTCTTTTGGTCGCCCTTTCCAAGTCAAGTCGGTTAATGGGCTGACAATAGTTGCAAAATTGGAGACAAATTTCCTGTAAAACCCAATCAAGCCTAGGAAAGATCTTACCTGTATTTTTGTTTCTGGTCTAGGTGCATCTCTGATCTGGGTGTGGTTTCAACTGGCCTAAACCACTTATACGGTGTCCCTAACATTCTGGGCTAAAATACCCTATGCTTCATTTAGTGGGCCTAGCTGTAAGATTTGCAGTGTGAAGTCTATCGAGCAGATCCCTTAATACCATAACATGTTCATCCCGTGCAGAGTTACCAGATCTGAGGTTTTCTCGCCCAGGTGGGATCCTTTCTAAATTTGGTTGCGGAAGATGTTTCTAGATTGCGGGTTGCGTTTTTTTTTATTTGTGTCGCCTTAATTTGGGCTACATCAAATTGCTATTAAATTCTTCGCACCCCATTTCAAATTGGCGCTAGTGACGATAATATCTATAAAAAAAATCTTAATAAATCCATTATTCTGGATGCATCTCCATAGATGTTATCTGACATACTTAAACAAACTTTTAAATTCCGGAACCGGAAGAACGAAGCGCACTTCTAATTCCATATTTCAATTAAGATAGCATCAGAGTTGCCAGATACGCGTTTTTTTCCGCCCAATTGAGCTCCTTTCGAAATTTGTTTGTGTTACATTTTTTGGATTGCGGGTTGCAGTTTTTTGGGCTGGTTTCTGATTTGTGCCGTTGTAATTGGGGCTGCATCAAATTGCTATTAAATTCTCCGCATTCAATTTCAAATTGGCTCTAGTGACGATAATACCTAAAATTCTTAATGAATCCATTATTCTGGATGTATCTCCATAGATGTACCTCAGATTCTTATTTAATTATTTTTTGAAATTCCTGAACACGAAGAACGAAGTGTGCTTCTAATTTCAAATTTCAATTAAGCTAGCATATCAATAGCATATCAATGCTGGTAACTGTAGCCTGTAGGGCGGAGGAACCATTATCACTTTATCACTGTTATAATATTGTTAAATTTATGGTATTTGGTTCTTATTTACTCTTCAGATTTTTAATCTATAAATTGGGCGGTTTTGGGGTTGCTTTTTAAAGGTACACGGGCGGGAATTGAAAAAAGTATCTGGCAACACTGATCCCATGCATGTGTATAAACAAAGATATCATATACGAAACTGTCGACGTTTTCCATACCGTTTAGTATTTAGTAAAAAAAATAGTTGTCTTTATTTTATGCACTAAAATAAACTAATTTTGCTCTTTTTGTCTAGAAATATAAAACCAGTGTTTCATTTGGATACATTTAATACATACTGTCGGTACACGTAGATATTAATTCTAAAGTTCCGAATATATCTGCAAAATAAGTGACATATCTTCATTGATTCAAAACGACGGTTTAGTACTATATTTCGATCTGAGTGTTGAGTGAAGTATATAAATGCATGTATTTCAACAACAAAAATTGTTTTATTTTATGAAGACCATACATAAAGTTGATGAAATGGTTTCATGGAACAAACGTATTCAAATGTTTACATTTTTCTTGTTAGGTGACGGTATGCGACGGTAGATCATTGTCTGTGCTCTTTGCACTTGCGCCAGTTTGTAAATGGGTATATACGGTGATAATAATAAAAATAATAATAGAAATGAGGACTTTTTATAGCGCCTAATCTTTAGAAACATCTATAATGATATGGCTACAGAAAACAAAACAAATGCCATGAAATTAGAAAACATAAAAAGCCTTAAAATATTAAAGGTAGGAATAATTATTAGGTCTTTACATTTGTACTTGCAAAAGGTGTGCTTTAAGAGCGCTCTTGAAAGGGATCACTGTGTATTTGTCTAATTTCAATGGACGATTCGTTCCACGTTGCTGGGCCTTGGTATGCAAAAGAACGTTGTCCATATGACTTCGTTTTCTTAGAGGGAATAATGAGTATATGAATCTTCAGAAGAGGAGCGTACGTATGTTGCTGGTGTGTACACATCGGTGAGGCCGGATAGGTACGTTGTACTGGAGTCCGTCAGTGAAACGTAGCACAGAGAACAAATTTTGTGTTTGATTCTGGATCGAATGGGTAGCCAGTGTAGGGTACAGAGCAGTGGGGAGGTGTGCTCTGATCGTGGATATATATATATATATATATATATATATATATATATATATATATATATATATATATATATATATATATATATATATATATATATATATATACACACACACAAAATATATTAATTATTTTCAGATTTAAAAAAAAAAAAAACACTTTTTAATGCCTCTTAGGTGTTGAGGCAAGGGTCATATGCTCCCATCCTTCTCTGACTGTACCTGGAGAGACACCATTTGTTTCTGTGTGATATGAAGAAAGTTTAATGCATTGTAATATTTCTTTACCAGCTCTCTATAGGGAGATAGCCGTTGAGGGATGTTAAAATATATAGGTAAATAAAAAACCGTGGTTCTGTGGTTGTAATCAATCGAAGGGGAAGAGATAATGTGTTGTGCTACAGATATATGAACTTTATATAATAAAACGTATAAACACATTACAATTTAAATGCAATTTCACTACCATGTGCTGCAATCAAAAATAAAAACAATGCTAGCTTTGAGGCCTAGACTTATGTGAACTCTTTGAATGTTTTAGACACTTGATATATTCTTCCGGGTTATTTGATTTTTTTTACAGCGGTAGTAGTGGAGGTTGTGGTATTTCTTACTACCCAATAGGGTATTTTTGTGATTACCCAGTAATACTGGGCATATGGACAAATAGACACAGGAAAATATGCTCTTTGCAGGAAATAGGGAAACATTACTCTACACACATACACACGCACGCGCGCGCTCTCGAGATAAAATTAAAGATATGTTATAATACAACAAATCTTAAAGTAAACATGTAAGATAGCAATTTATTGTACAAATGCAGGCCAGAAATGTCTTGAATTTTATAATAAACTGCATTATATAAAGAGGTGAATGTAATACTGAAGATTAAAATAAAATATGCAAATACTTAAAAGTTAAATTCTACACTAGCATTAAGGTTTAGAAATCGCTAACTTTATATATATATATATATATATATATATATATATATATATATATATATATATATATATATATATATATATATATATATATATATATATATATATATATATATATATATATATATATATATATATATATTTGTATGTATGTATGTATCAACCGCTCCGGTGGCCTAGTGGTTAGAGCGTCCGCCCCGGAAGCGGGAGGTCGTCGGTTCGATCCCCGGCCGAGTCATACCAAAGACTTACAAAAATGGTACTAACAGCTAGCAGCAGAGGGGGCGAATCAGACAACTTTTTTTTGTTTTTATTTTTGATTATACCCCCTCCAAAATAACACTAGACCCTTCTCGCGAAAAAATAAGTCTCTGACCCTTGTTTGAAAACATTCGCGTCGCAACGTCGTTGTCACTCGCCTCCTCTGCTGCTAGAACTTTCAGTTGGGTTAACCGAATATTTGATCAAGTCCGATACGATATCGTGTTCGAGACCTTGTCTGGGGACGAAAATCATTTATGATTTCACAAATAGACTAATTTGTAAAACCTCCTCTTGTAAATCAATCAGATTATTAGACTGATCTGTGAGTTTGAAATTAATTCTGGTTAATGAATTATTATGACATCGCATATAGACTGGATTCACCGGAGACTCAATTATTAAAAACCCTGGAGGAGCTGTTGGTGCAAATGAATACAAAATATATCCTTGCTGAGCTTGATTTGATCGTTCTAGATTAATTTGATAGCTTCCTTCGATCACATCACATACTAAATTGAGCGCAATCACCGTTGAAATATTCACATTGAACGGAGCAATATGCCTGCCACCACCATCTGGGTCATTATTATGTTTGAGGATAGTTGTTTGTGGTTGTGATGGTGTTTTTTTCCACGTATCATGGATTTTTTTGAAACCTTCATCGATGGCATCATCGAGAGATTTTTGTAGTTCTGAGATATTATATCCTGGAAGTTTGAATGTTGGAATATCTCCTATGCGGATCCTATATTCTATTGCAAATAAATCTCTTGTTTTAGGACTACTGTCACCTAATACTTCTTGAATAATTTGTGAATGAAATGTTTCCATGTCATTGATGATTTTGTTACATGTTTCTACGACACTGATAAATTCATCTCGGGTGAGAGTGCCGGATCTAAGAGATATAAACAACAACGAAATATCGTTATTGAAAGCTGTGAAATTTTCAGTGATTTTATCCCGGTTAGCAAGATGATGAATAAGTCGTACTCTTTCATCATATTCTACTCTAATGAAAAAATATGACTTATCATAATCTTTATAACTCCTTACTGGATTATCAGATTTTGTCCTGTCTGTGATATAATCGGTTTTTTTGAGGTTCTGGTAATTTAACGGTTTTTCCTCCGGGTGGTAATTCAGGCCATCCTAGTACTGTTCTTATTGAGCTTTGATAGATATCTACGACATAACCCTCTGTGCTTATTTCAATGGCAGATGATAGTGTCGGCACATGAACTGTTATAGCTATTTTTGATTCTTTTCCAGTAATCGATTTTATTCTACGCGCGAATTCATCATTGATTTGTTCAATTTGATATGATCCGGTTGGTATGGAAACAACGTTCCAGTCTGGGGTACCGTCGGGTTTATTCTTATTTGCAAATACCAGTGAATTATTGGGCTGTTGACCACCAAATGGTTTTGACCTAATATTTGGCCAACTATGGTATACTCGTAATTTTGCTAGCGCGATTTCCTTCACTGGGACCGGAGAGGGGAAATTCACACTGAATTCTGGATTCGTTGAGGTTATTGAGATCATGCTTGTTTGTACTGGGTTTGTGTTCTCCACTATTTGTTGAAGTAATTCCATCTGTGTTGTCATTGTTATTATACTCATGTTTTTGTACTTCTAATTTTGACATCGCAGAATCATATATATCTACCATCGCTGAAAACTCACTCTCTGATATAATTGTATCATCGAGCGATGACGATATCAATGAGGATAATTGCGAGTATGCAGTGGACACAACATGAAATTGAATTATGTAGTCTTGTAGTTTCCGTTGGCTGCATGAGGATATTTTTTTTGTGATTATTGAAATAATTCCAGCGATTGTTGTTGCCGCAGAAATGCAAATTGGAACAGCTATCGGAGCCATCATTATCACTGAAGACAGTATAATACCGGCTCCAGTGATTACACCACTCACTGAATACACAGTAACATCAATTGCGGTAATTCTCCTGCGATATTTTTTAATTTTCAATTCATACTCCTCAGACAAGGTTTTGAGTCTAGTTTGATACTCTCTGATCTGATCATAGCGATATTGAGATGATGAAATCATTTTTATTTTAAATACGCTAGCGTTTTCAATTACGATTTACTTAAATTCGCTACGAATTCCACATACCACGTTGTTGAGACCCTAACCAAATGTTTATCAGTAGATGTGATTGTGAACTTTTCAGTTGTATTCTTGTCAATGATCGTTGAAATCGTATTATTGACCCCAGATGAACTGGACGATGAAATATCAAATTGAGACGATGGTGTTACTAGTGTTAATCGATAAATACCCTTGACGGTTGCAGTGATATCTAATGTGTTGTTTGTAGGTGTCCACTCAAATGATCCGTGTTGGATTGTGTATACTAAGTTGTTGGTTTTCTCATGAGGAATTTTTGTTTTTTCAATGGTTGTTATCATCCTCGAAAGATCACCTTTGACGGCTTCGATGAAGTTTTTCGTCTCATCGATGGATTTTTTAATATCAGGGAGTTTTAGTTCAATTTTATCGAATGCAGTTCCAATAAATTTATCAATGATATTTCTACGAAATGCGGTAAACTGTTGTATGTGTTCTTCGGTTTTAGATTGAAGTGTTGCTAGTTCTAACGCAGAATCGTTAAGAGTTTTAAATCGATCTGTAATCGTCGAAAAAAGTACACCCGGTTTGAGTTTACCCTGATCGGAAAATAACGCGATAGTATCCTCGATTGCATTTTGTTGTTTAACCAAAATATCATCCAGAGAAATATTACTGGTTTTCAATTTACCCTGATCGGAAAATAACGCAACGGTGTTCTCGATTGCATTTTGTTGTTTAACCAAAATATCATCCAGAGAAATATTACTGGTTTTCAATTTACCCTGATCGGAAAATAGCGCAACGGTGTTCTCGATTGCGTTTTGTTGTTTAACTAAAATATCATCCAGAGAAATATTACTAGATTTCAATTTACCCTGTTTGTCTTGAAATACAACTATTTCATTCGGGTCAACACTTGTTAAGTTCAACGTCTCAGCGATTTCATCTTTAATTTTTTTTTTTATATCCTTGATAGAATCAGGAGTTGCAGTGTCATCGGGTTTGGGTTTCAGAGGTCTCCCCCAAATATCAATCATGATATTTTATATATCTCTCTCTAAAAAGCGATTACTAGTGTAGTCATTTACGACAATGTGTGGTGGTTTTCCCCTTGGGTTACCCAAGGAGTTAGAAATAGCGTCAAGGACATTTAATACTTCACTGCCGCATATTGGTGGGTCATTGATTTGTTGTGTTGGTAGCGTAGAATACCAAGTTTTCATTGGAAGGGTTTTTATATAATGCATAAACTCTTTTGGTGGGGCTAATCCATATGAATCAAAATAGACAATCCCACGTGGATCAATAGCGTATGCAACCCAGTGAGTTCCAGGTCCGGTGCTGTTATCGAGATTAATAATACCTGTTTCAGTTTTGTTTGGTTGATGTGGTAATTGAT
Organism: Unio delphinus; assembly: GCA_029339505.1. Classification (NCBI taxonomy): domain Eukaryota; kingdom Metazoa; phylum Mollusca; class Bivalvia; order Unionida; family Unionidae; genus Unio; species Unio delphinus. The sequence continues at coordinate 1,770,937 of JAQISU010000007.1, read as the reverse complement.
CTTTCATAAAAACACCTCTGAAATTTTTAATCACTAGTTTTTTAGCAGCATCCATTAAATCAAAATTGGACATTGGAATCATTGAAGATTTGGGAACCATAGGTTCCTCAATTAATAAACCGTTCCTGGTAGTCTCAGGCCTGATCCGTGAACGGATCTCCCGCTGTACCATGAATACGGGGTCCCTGGTAGTCTTAGACCTTTTCCGCTGTACCACGAATACGGGGTTCCTGGTAGTCTTAGACCCAATCCTTGAACGGATCGTCTCTTTTCTTTATATCCTTGTCCAGCTGCCTTTTTCAACGCCATTCCTGCTGCAGTACCAACGGCTCCTAACGCTGCTGCTTTAGCCACCGCTGGGGCTGCTGCTGCAATCAATGCTGGTATTGCAGCTAACAATGGAAATATACCACCTGTTTTCATCATATTTTTAATAGCAGCCGCAGAGAGAGTAATCTGAACTCCCTTTTTATCCTTGAAAGCATCATTGAAATGTTTCACCTGACGAGTTGTCAGCGATAATTTATTTTCACCACCCGTCATTTGATTAGGTTTCAACGTGATTGTGGTTCCACATTTTTTAGCCGATTCTGATTGCAATTTTTTGATTTGACCAGGAGTTAACGTAACACTAATAACACTATATGACATTATATATAATTGATTGATTCTAATTCAATGAAAAATCGTTCAAAGATTTTCTACTGGTGCATCTACCACTCTCATTCTTCCACCAACACCTTTAAGTAACATTGATTTATCACTAAGAATGACAGCAACTGCTCTATAATTCGGGATAAGGATAGGAGCAACCCCAGCAACTGGTGGACCAGTCGGACGGGTTACACGGGCTCTAAAGTGTATATCAACGACAGATTGTCTCATCAAATCAAGATGTTCCAATGAAAAGTAATAAATCGGATAGAGGCTTTTAAAATCCAATTGTGATATTTGCAAACCGGTATCCACATTTTGATCACGTGCCATAAATGACAACAGGTTATGATAGACACGTGCAATATGATTCTGACCGTAATCAAGTTGTATATCCTCGGATGGTTCCTGCTGTCCGTTTATTCTCAGCGAGACTTCACTAACACCTAACTGATCAAATATCATATGACTTCGTTCTTGACTACCAACTCGCGCAGCATTCTGTAACGCAATAAATATATGACGTGGAGCTGAAACTCCTTGTTTTGATGCCAGGTGCCATGTGAATGTACCATCAACACTGTCTTGTTTAATATCCGTGGTCACTGATAACCAACTTAACAACGACTTTCCTCCTTGGTCCATAAATGATAGTAGTCGCTGTTCGTCTGTGATTGATGGAGTTAACACTGGCATCCATAATGATAGTTTTGTTAAAATGACTTTACCGGCAGCAACCCCAGCATTACGCCAGATTGCATCATCATCAGTACCCTTTCGTACAAGCGCTATTGTGTGTTTGGCTCCATAAATAACTTTTCTAACATTTCTACAGAATCCAAATATGTGATGTAGTGGAATCGCACATGAAAATCGTCGACGCTGCCCATGCAACGTTGCTACACGTGTTGCAAATCCTAAATTGAGATTACCATTAACGCCTCCGAGAATATCAAACGCAGCTCCGGGTCTAATTCGACGTTCTGGATTAGCTGCTTCTTGTTGATTGGCTTCTGCAGTACCCTGTGCTGTTAACACTTTAATGAATTGAAGGTGATCAGCGGTATCAGAGGTATCCTTTGCAAACATCATAGATGGACCCGCTGATCTTGTATAATCATCAGAATATCTCGCTAACCCTATGATTGTTGTGGCCATATCAACTTCACGGTCAATGGATTCAATTTCTTTTCCATCAATGAGATATCTAGCGCTTTCAAATAACGCCATGATGCCGTTATTAACAAAACCAACTCGGACATTTGAGTTATTGTCATATGGGGTATCAGCTGCAACATTTGTTACAAGTTCTCCTTCTACTTCAATAAATGCCTCACACGGTAGAAAATATTTACTGGTATCATGAACTTGAAGTTCAATTCGCGATCGGAGATCTGGTTGTACTGCGTGATAAGAATAAAATTGATAATCGCGTACAGAATCATCTTTACGCACTGGGGCGTCTATATCAAATGCTGGATCAGATGATTTTTTGAACATTTTATTCTATTTATCAGAGTCTAAATCGGATTTTCCATTTCATCGTGAAAAACGCTAGCGTTTTCGTCGTGGTTTTCTAAAGCCACTTCCCGCTATCATATTTGCAATATTGCTTTGGTCTCCTTGATTTACCATCGACGCTAGTTTTTCATCTACTGCGTTATTTATAATTTTACTAACACTTGCAGGCATTTCTTCTGTAGACGGTAACGGTTTCTTTTTTCGACTCACTAATGATGTTATTTTATCCTTCGCAGTTGAAAACGCTTTCCCGGCAAGATCTCCAACAGTACTAATACCCTTATCACGAATAACATCAATGGCTTTCATTCCTAGTTGTTTAGCTAACGGCATCACTTTTGGGGCCGTTCTTGAAAAGAATCCTAAAATGGTCTTGCCGAGGCCATCTCCGTAGTATGCTCTATAAACTGGAAACCGTGAATTAACTACATAGACGAGGGTTGGTTTATCATGATTGTAATGGATGATCATTATTATAAAAACAATAGTGTTTTCAATTGTTATTTAATCGCTATGATACCCATTTGCTAACTCGTCAATGAAATCTCGATAAGTTTTGATATCCATGATACCACCGGCAAATAATCGTCTACAAATATCAGCTGCTTCATTAATTATTTCTGGAGAGTTATTTCCAGCTCGGAACCCTCCTACAAGAACATCTAATCGTGATATATCATTGATAACACTATCAGGACAAGTGTTTCCAATCCTTGGATTTCCTAATCCACTTCCGCTATAACCAGCTGCTTCATCTAGTTTTTCTAAATCCGTAGTTTGTAAATAATCATCATCATCATCATCATCATCAGGTGGTAGTTGTTGTTTTTTAGGTTCTTCTTGTTTTTTTTGTCTCCGTGTTGGTGTTTGACGTCGTTCTTCTAAATCATCATCATCAGGTGGTAGTTGTTGTTTTTTTTGTCTTCTTGTTTGTCTACGTGTTGGTGTTTGACGTTTTAGTTCTTGCCGTTCTTCTATTTCTCGTTGTCGCTCTTCTATTTGTTCTCTTTTATAATTACTAATTCCCTTTTTAAATTCCTTGTATCCTATCTCATCCTTATTCAAACGACCAATCCCTTTATTTAGTTTATACAAATAATCGAACCAATCATTACTTGATATTCTATCATTTTTATACTCGTCCTTTAAAAAATCTTTTTTTGAATTATAGCTTTGAGCAGCAAAATTACTAAAGGCTTGATAATCCTTTGATTTCAATAAACTAGGTTTTTTTATTAATATTTTAGCATGATCAGTAAATTTATTCAACAGAGAAACAGTCGTTTTTTTCGGATCAGTTTTTTCAGTTTGTTCAGTTTTCGCTGCTAGTTTTTCAAGCTCACCAATAACAGATTTCCCCGTCTCGGGACTATCTCCCAGTAAAGCACGCTCTACCCCCTTCGTTGCTGTGGTTACTGGTTTAAACAACTCTTCAGACCCCAGAGCAAAATCAGTCTGAAGACTCTGTCGTTGTTGCAGTTTATTTCTTACAGAGTCGCGAATTGGTATAAATTTCTTAATTGCATCTAGTCGCTCACGAGCCAATCGGGTCGTTAATGCTTCATTGACCATTATTTGAAATCAGAAACCATTTTTCAATTGTAAAACAATTTTTCCCATCGATGATTCCATCCTTAACGGTCCAATTTTTTATTGCTGTGAAATATTTTTATTTTTTATCCATTGATTTTGCCTGTTTTGGTGCCATTTTGGTGGTTTTCAGTTGAAAATCTCAAAGAGATTTTACAGTCAAGTAGTCGATTTTACATGGGATTTTCCATAAGGAAAAGCTGTTAAAACTCATTTTTGATGATTTTTAGCCATTTTTCATCAATTTTTGCCTGTTTTCAGTGATGTTTGGTCATTTTTCATCGATTTTCATCAAAAAACCTCGTAGGGTCAAGTAGTCGATTTCCATAGAGAAAAGTTCTTAAAAGAACTTTCAAAGCTGTTAGGATTCTATTTTATTTTCGCAGTGTGAAATATTTTCACTGATTCAATCAAAAATGACAAAAAAAAAATGAAAATCTCAAGGAGATTTTACTGTCTGACAAAATCTTTTGAGGGGCCGGTCAATCAAAATAGTTCATTTTCTTGAATTAACGCTCGTAAGTTTCTAATTTTAGAATTAACTTCCTTTTTCAATTCATATTCGTTACCCAATTCTTTTCGTATTCCTTCCACGATAGTATATAACGGAACAAACACATCTACTTCACTGGAAAATGCAAGAGAGTCTCGAATAGAATTTTGAATTTTTTTGATGAGTGCATATTTCTTTGGCAACATATACTTATTAGTGCTAACTCCGTATTCTATATCCTGAAAATCCGACTTGATTTGATCAGGATTTAACCCATCTGACAATCTAATATTCTGATTTTTCAATTTTGCAATTTCAACTATGATGCTATTCATAATTTCAGAATTCATATATGATAATACATATTTCTAATTCATTTTTCAAAAATAAAAGAGCCGTTAATATTTTTAAAAATTCAGTCTGTATATATAACTATCTTTTTTAAAATTCAGTCTGTATATATAAATATATTTTTTAAAATTAATTCTGTATATATAAATATCTTTTTTTAAAATTAATTCTGTATATATAAATATATTTTTTTAAAATTCAGTCTGTATATATAACTATCTTTTTTAAAAATTCAGTCTGTATATATAAATATCTTTTTTAAAAATTCAGTATGTATATATAAATATCTTTTTTAAAAATTCAGTCTGTATATATAAATATCTTTTTTAAAAATTCAGTCTGTATATATAAATATCTTTTTTAAAAATTCAGTCTGTATATATAAATATCTTTTTTAAAATTAATTCTGTATATATAAATATATTTTTTAAAATTAATTCTGTATATATAAATATATTTTTTAAAATTAATTCTGTATATATATAAATATATTTTTTAAAATTAATTCTGTATATATAAATATATTTTTTAAAATTAATTCTGTATATATAAATATAAATGCAGACAAAAATAAATATCAACCATGATGAGCGATTATCAGTCATTTGGCCCCCTTGATATAGGCCGTTGTGGTTCTATTTGCATTCATTGGGTCCCTTATTAGGCCTTTGTGTCTTTCATAGGGTCCTTTGTTAGAGCATTTTTCTGTTTCTGTTTTATATCAGAATGTTTTTTTTTTGTTTTTGCTCTTTGAGATATGACCCTATGACCGTTTCTATTAGCCTATAATTCATTCTGGGGTTACCCAATGTGCATCCAAACCTTTTTTTGGCCGGTAATTCATTTTGAACACCATACGGGGCTACCCAAATGTGACGGAGAGCTAATTACATCCATGGATGTTATTTATTTTAGGGCATTAATGTGTTTACACATTCAACATGCAACCCATGAAATCAAATTCATGGTTGCGTAAGTTGTCAAAAACCGACAACCCACCGCTACCATGAATTGGATAGCATGGGTTTGCATGTTATGTGAATGTAAAAAACACAGAGGGGGCGCCTTCCTCCCCTCAATTAAATAGAAAAAAAAAACATCCAACCGTTTCACCATCAGACAATTGTCTGCTATGGGGCGCGAACATGTGAAGAATAATTGTCTGGGTTTACTTTTTTTTTATTTTTTATTTGGAGAGTACTCCTTACCCTGATCTTCTCAGACCATTTTTAAGGTAAGGGCTCCCCTGATTTTTGGTAAGATTGTGTGCTATATGATTTGTTATATATATTTCTTTTTTTTTTTAAATTTTAAAATTTTTTTTTTTTTTTTTTTTTTGTTTTTTTATTAAATTTTTTTATTATTTTTTTTTTTTTTTTTTTTTTTTTTTTTTTTTTTTTAAAGTTTCTTTTATTATTCTCTGTTGCGTATTGTTCTGAGTTTGCGTTTTTTTTCTAAGTTTATTATTGTTCTCTCTTTTATGTTCTGTTGAAATATCTTATTCTAATTCTTCATCTGATGACAATTTACAAGCCAAACACGATACCGTTAGACCACTGTTCACGTCTATAAAGAATAACGTTTTTTAACGTATATATGTTGTAACTATTCATATGGTATATAAAGGAAATTAATACATCAATCCGCAAGTATGCTATTTTATTTTCTTGAATTACTTATTAATGGTGTTTCACAGTATTTAAATGAGACAGAATATTTGACTTAAACACTAGAACAAAGAATATAATTGTTTGAAAACATGTCTTTTCTTACAAAACAATGCCCAGCGCTGAATCACAATACCCATTAAACAAGTTAACACAATCTAAGGGAGAAAGTATACACGTGTGTTATCCTGTAACGCCTGTATCTCCGGATCACATCCTATGTTATGAAATACGCATTAATCGCACGTGACACATAATATTTGACTTAAACACTAAAAAAAAAAGAAAATATATCTTTTCCTAAAAAGAAATACCAAGCCGCTAAATCACAATGATAACTCCCTTGGTTATTATCATTTAAGAGTGGTCTCCCTTGGTGTTATAGACGGTACGCGTGTACTGTATTTTGACATACGAAAATAGAATTTTCTGATAATACCATTACGGAATGCTTCATAATTAACAAGCACGGAGGGGTGAGGTCTGAATTCTTGGTTCATTTGTATAATAACACTATTTTTCTAATTCATTGTTTGGTTTAATTATAAGTCTCTGTATATAATCTTGAGCAGTCTTTATTATTTTGTCATCGTTGGGGTCAATGGCAGTATTTTTTATTTTTTTATCATAATAGCGTTTTAGTTCCCTGTATCGTTTTCCGCCGCACATAATGCATAATTGCGACCTCCCCCTGACCCCAACCCCACATTGAATACAGGGTAACGGACCTCGGCTTCCACGACGAAAGCTTTGCATATGATACCAACAGAATTCATTTCTGCACGATTTGTTACACGGTGTCACTGATCCAATCATAAGCCATTTGCAATGATTCATTATACTTAAATCTTTCATTTAAATGCTTGTTTTAATTATAGTATGGAGGAGTTCGAGAGATTATCGAAAATTAAGCCCTGGAAAAGTGTTCAATTCAATCTTGATAGAGTTTCTGATACACCAAAGAATAAAATTCTTGATAGAACCTTGATTAGTAAAATCAGAGACTGTTTTAATGAATTCAAGCGTGATGGGGCAGCTCATTGTTGGTCAACATTTCGAATTGATGGTGTTGTTGACGCTACCATGAATGATGAAAAAGCAGCAGTGATAATCTCACGTCTTGGGGAAGAAAGAAATTTTTTTCGAATAAAATTCCTTATCCATGATAATGGAAAATGGATAATTAGGGACAAATACGAGCCTATTCTTAAGGACAAAAAAACTGTCACTGTGACTCAGGATTCAAAACCAGGAATTTTGACTGGACTTGATAAACCCTACTACGAAAGATCTTATCCTGTCACAGTAGTTGTTTACGGGATATATCCACTCAATGAAAAACCTGATATTTCAAAACTAGCACCCATGAAATATTCGACAGGGCTCAATTGTGTAGCAACACGAATAATAGAACACTTCACAAATGCGTCCCGGGGAAATAAACTAACTGATCTAAGACGAAAAAAAATAACCGAGTGGGAACTGACAGTGAAACAGCATGGGGCAACAATTCAAGATATAGCCAAATTAGAAACATCATTGAGATTTCCAATATCGGTAAAGACAATCACCGGAGAAGTATTATACAAATCGAAATATAAATCACAGGGAGCTCCCATTGAAATTATTGATCATAATGCACACGCGTGGTCATCTGCAGTAACAATATTCCCACGGGATAGAACCGTAAAATATCTGTTTGGAACCGAAGAGTTTTTTTCAGAGCAGAAATTATTTGATGCTATTTACCATTTGAGTAAAAACGATCCTGTATCAGTGTGGCTATTTCATAGTACTTCAGACGAAGAATGTAGATTTGATCAGTTTGTAAGGCCCAACGGAGAATTGTACCGTACTGAAGAGCTGCATAATCAAATGAAACAACTAGCTAGTGAATTTTCTCCCCAGAGTTCTGGGGGGGAAGACAACGATCAATTATTAGCAAACTGTTTTACACTTCCATCAGTTGTAGCACATTTTGCTAGGAAGAAAAACGCGTGGAAACCAACCCGAAGTGAGTTCTTATCAGATGTCAAATTGTCCTGTCTTGAATACAGCCACGGCGGATTATGGAACACAAAATACACCTCTGATTCCGTTATTTCAGTTGATATGATTGCATGTTATCCAGGAAGTTTTCTTGGGTATGGAGAGTGTGAGAAATATTTCAAACGATTTGGACACCCTACACACGAAATGACCCGTGTTGCTATTAATGGACCACTGCCACATTTCGATTTAACCGGATTCGCTTGTGTAGTATCATTTGAAATGGCTGAAGGGCTTCATCCGTGTAGTTATCTTTGGATTGGTAAACACATGTCTGAAAAACACTGGATGCCAATAGTGTTATTACGGTATATGCTTGATTGTAAGATGTTAAAATCATTAATTGTCAGTGAAGCAATTATATCCTATCGAGCACAGAAATCAGTCTGGTTACCACAACCTGATCTAGAAAAAATAATTAGCGAAGAGCGAAAACTGTTTCCTGATTTTAATGAACAACAAATCATGGATTGGTCCAGACAGTTATTTGAAATCAGAAACAATGAAGCAAAAGATCTTGGACGAAGAATAATCGGTAAATTTACCCAAGGTGGCAAAGATGATAATACGAGATATTCTTCACGATTGATTATAGACAATGCTGAATACGATTTTGTAATCAAAGATTTAACGAATAGGGGCTTATATGTCAATCGTAAGGACGCATTTATGTCCGATGGAACCAAATTGGGTACAATTGTTACTTACACTGATGGATACCATCAGCAGTACACATATTTGAGAGCTTCTATGCTTGGTTATGCTTCTATTAATTTATTTTCAATGATCAATAGATTTCCTACCACCGCAGTTAGAGTTGCTACTGACTCATTTTACATAAATAGCAAAATGGCTGATTTTAAGGCTACTGGCAACGAGAATTGGGGGTCATGGAGAATTAAGAAGGAAATGCTTCATGATTATATTCCATCAGCAGATGTTACCATTGAAAATAATTACTTAGAAAGCAATCAGTGTTCAGAATTTTCTAGTGCACCACCGATTTCTGATGCAATCTGTAGATATAAAACAGTTTATTTAAACGGCTGTGGCGGGTCAGGAAAAACAACCCGGGCAATTGAGTTATTTCGTGTTTCCAATCCAAACATGATTGTGCTAACACCGACTCACAGACTCGCCAGAGAGATGAAACAACGAGGGGTAAATGCCTGCACTTATCATAGTTTCTTTAGATGGAAGGGAGATAAATGGACTCCTGAGCGCATGGGAGAGAAATTTATTCCTGAAATTATCATGTGGGATGAAATAGACACAGTGTCCGAAGATGTCTTAAAAATATTTCTTGAGTGGTTGTTATTGAAGAATACAAAAGTCGTAATGTGCGGGGATCACGGCCAACCTCCACCATTTGTCGGTGCATCCCCCCATGAATGGCTAAAGGGTTTTGTAGACTATTATGAAGAAATTGATACCGATCATAGATCACTTGATAATGAATTAAAAGAATTTAAGAAACTAATTAGATTACAACCGGATAGAATCCAGTGTGAAATAGCCCGTGAAATAATTTCGGAAACTCCCATGAATGAGTTTTGGGAAGCGTGGAGACCAAATGATTTAATCATTGCAAGTAGAAAAATAGTCAGGGACACACTTCAGATGAAGTTATTTGAATTGCATAAACAAAAATTTGCAACACTTCCAGTACCGTTATGTTATAGGCCATCGGATACACGAAAACAGAACATCGAAGTTGATATTCCAGGACCAAAATCCGAAGGATTTCAAAGACAGATTCTCGTATTAAATGATATTGTGCTGGTTGATATCAATGTCGTTGAAGATGCATTGCGTGCTAATAAATCCCCATGGACGCTAGGTTATGCAGCAACAATACACTCTTCACAGGGATTGACTATATCGGATACAACTGTTTGGATAGTAGATAATCGCATAGAATGGTCGAATTTAGTCTATCTCGCAGTGTCTAGAGTACGAAAAATAAATCAACTTCGAAGAATTGTCCTGACAGAGTCAGGCGATGATGAAATCATTGGCGATGATAATGACACCACAATAGATGATATTATTGATAAAAAAACTCTCCGGTTACAAACAACAAGACAAAAAAAAACGAGAATTTGATATTGATGCTGAATTAATAATTACTCTGAAGCAACAACAGAATAATCACTGCGCGAGTTGCAATTGTATAATGCGTTGGCAGTATTCGGATAAGGATCCTCGCCAATTCACCGTGGACAGAAAAAATAACAATCTCGGTCATGTCAGAAATAATGTGATGTTGACTTGTCTTGAGTGCAATAGACGCAAGGGTGCTAGTTAAGCCCATGCGGTGGTAATTGAGTATCCTCAGGTATCACTTGTAATTGTTGTCTAGTAAAACCCCGTTGAGGGGCAGTTGAATCCAGTTTATAGATTGGAAGTCTACCCGTAGATCGTGTTATACTAGATATCTTATGTGCAGTAACACTCCAAATAGGATCAGTAGCCCTTTTTGTGCCACCCTCAAGCTCTCCTGGTTCGTATAAGTACCTCACAATGACATTACTACCAAGAATTGGTTGGGAAACGCTAAAATCTTTTTGAATTTCCATTTCAGGTATTGACTTCTTTTTAATCGCATTGATAGGTTTCATGTTGATGGTTCTAGTAATCTCGTTATTCAGTGCAGTAATCACAGCTGGTAACCTTTTAACCCATTCACGGGATCTTTTTTCTTGGATGAATTCTTTTGCGTATTGATATCCAAATAACCGCTCAGCAAGGGTTTTATTAAATCGTTCTACAATTGCCTGATCACGATGCAGTGCAGTATGCCCTCGTCTGATAGCGACATTGTGATATTTCATTGTAGATAACACTGCACCCTGAAATTCCTTGCCCGGGTCAACTTGTAACAGATTTGGCCAGTGCAGAGGACTCCTTCGATAAATCCTTTCAAATGCAGAAGCTACTTCAGTGGCTGATTTTGTTTTTAACGGTTATGCTTCTTTGTATCGACTTGCAATATCAACTACGGTTAATGCGTATTTGTAACCACGATCATGTGGCAGAAATAATAGATCAGCCTGATGAACTTCATTGGGTCCGGTCACATCAAAATGCGAGAAATTGATTTGTTTAGGCGGTGGTAGATAAATTTGCCATAGTGCCTGTTTGGATAACCAATGAGCCGCAGTGGTTTTTTTCACTTTTGCAGCACTAGCGAGTTTATGGATTGCTGATTTACCCCTCCAGTATCCTCTTGGGGAATAATAAATAGATTCCATGTTGTTATTAATTACCAGCCCCTAACATCAATTTACTTTTCATAGCCGATTTTATCAAAAAGGAAGCCAATTTTTCTTTGAAAGATTTATCAGAAATAGCATTTAACGCATGAATTAATTTCACATCTGCTAGATGCCTGTGCTGCAGATTACTGCTTTTATAAGATACATCATGAAGGTGACAGGCCTTATCAATAGCGTTTATTGGTTCCTCACCGGGTCGGGGCTGATTTTGATCATTGAGTCTGATATCAAGTCTTGTTCCCGGTCCACAGTAGCTATATCCTGGAAGGTGCTTTTCTCCAGGGTATTTTGCCCATGGAGTTCCAGGGAGTTTTGCTAATTTGGCTGCGATATCACCTCCTCTTTTTTTTTAAAGGTTCCTTGAGTTCCTTGGGTTTAGAAACAAATCTAAATTTCTTTGTACTACATTGTACGCATTTACCAGAAAGCGCTGATCGGTTATTTTTAGTTGTAATCGTCGTCAAGTCATCTGTGCCAGTACGCGCCTTACACTTCACGCAATATAGATCCATAATTTATGTATAGAGATATGAATATAATTGATTTTTCAGCGACTAAAACAAGAGAACCAGTGAAGCATCATGCAGCGCTACCAAACTCTATCCGCGCAATTATAATCGGACCATCTGGATCCGGTAAAACGCAATTGTTGCTCAGTTTAATAATGAGATGGATGAAGTGGGATAAGTTGTATTTAATTGCCCCTAGCGTAGATGATCAACGATGCTATGAAGTGCTAAAAGATTTTAATGAAAACGCTTCAGAGATTGCCGCCGAGGATGTTATTGAATTTATAACCGATATTGACGAGGCGCCATCCGTGAATGACCTCGATGGAAGTATCAACAATTTAGTTGTATACGACGATGTCATGTTAGATAATCAAAAAAATCCTGCTAGAATATTTTCCAGAGGCAGGCATAAAAACACGGATGTGATCTATGTCACTCAACGCTACACTCAGATTCCAAAAGTGATTAGAGATAACTGTAATATGCTTGCTGTATTCAACGGCGTTGATACACATACGCTACGAAATATTTGGCAGACATGGTGTTCTGATATGGACTTCAATCAATTTAGAAATTTCTTTAGTCATGCTCAGTCTACCCCACACGGATTTGTAACAATAAATTTACATGACCCTCGAACACGATATCGTATCGGACTTGATCAAATATTCGGTTAACCCAACTGAAAGTTCTAGCAGCAGAGGAGGCGAGTGACAACGACGTTGCGACGCGAATGTTTTCAAACAAGGGTCAGAGACTTATTTTTTCGCGAGAAGGGTCTAGTGTTATTTTGGAGGGGGTATAATCAAAAATAAAAACAAAAAAAAGTTGTCTGATTCGCCCCCTCTGCTGCTCAGCTGCCTCGCTTGACGCTCAGCATTAAGAGGTTAGTGTTAGGACTGGTCGGCCTGGTGTCAGGATAATGTGACTGGGTGAGACATCATGCTACATGTCTGCGGCATGATGTCTCAGTGCTAGACATCACTATAAACTGCCTCAATGCAGACATCGTAGCGATATGACTGAAAAATTGTTAAAGCTACGTTAAAAATCCTAATCAAACAAACAAACAAACAAAATGTATGTATGTATGTATGTATGTATGTATGTATGTATGTATGTATGTATGTATGTATGTATGTATGTACGTATGTATGTATGTATCAGTGAGTCGACAGTTGAGAGTTAAAGAACCATAACTATGGTCAAATATTTGTATTATACTGTGGAAATGTCTAGTTAGATGGTGCCAAATTACAAAGCAACCAGTACATTAAGCGTATCACAGCCATACAAACTGCGAAAAATAACAAATTCTCACCCCAAAGACCAACAACATACTACACATACACTCACAAAATGCTCCAGTTTATTGATGCAACACCAAGGTTAAGTACTGGCATTACTAAAAAAAAAACTGAGAAGCTCTCGTATTTATCTCGTACAATGTCAAATGTACGCACACAATTATCTAAGTCTTTTTGATGAGATGCTCATGACACTGTGCTGCTTTAACTATTACAGTTGTTTATTTGCTAGAACGATTCAACTTTTATATAAAAACTGCAAAAATGTTATGAAAATACTAAGAACCAGTCCTCCTTTCAGCGCCATCGTTTTTTTTGTTGTTGTTGTTTTTGTTGTTGTTGGGGTTGGTTTTTTGTTTTTTGTTCTTGAAGAAAATGATTTTGTATCGCTAGTTCTCAACCGCTGAGATAAAATGTCTTCTACTATAAGAACAAAGGAGCAGTGAACTTTGTTTGCTTCATTGATGGTATATTTAATCTGTCCATATCTTGTTTATATCCTTCTGTATATAAATTGTAATTAAATAAAGATACAAGAACCCAATAGATTCATCCACGTCATTAGAAAATTCCTGCAATTCTGGTCAAAATATCCAGTATGGTTTCGTCAATTTCAACTGAAGGGGCCCAATCTCTGCTTTGCGTGCTATTTGCGAATGTCTTCCGAGTCTCCCGTTCTAGCATAATGGCAGCCTCTACGACAGACACGACATTTGTATGGTCAACACCTTGTATAGAAAAGTTCAGGTACATTTGTTCGGCTAGTTTTCTCCGGTAGAAGTCACCTCTGTCACCCGAGAGTCCAACATCATCATGTTGGCCGTTTAGGTACTTGAGGACGTCGTTCATAGATTTTAAACGCACCTCTTTCACCATCTCTGTATTATTAAGCATCAGGATAATTTGCTCGCAGGCCACAGTAGCTATGCGGTTCAAGGTCGTGATGGGTGCCATTCGATCTCGTTTAAATCTCGTTTGACGAGGCATCGGTTCCGCAGTACGAACCAAATCGTAACCAACATGTTGTGCCATCGTTTCAGTCTGACCTAAGAAAAAAATTTGATAGACATAACAAACTCAAATAAAATAAATCAAAGTAAACTAAAACAACGCCAAGATGTAGCACCTACTAAACACCTCTTTCAACACATCCTGTCAAAACATACGACAGTGTCAGCCTCTTTCCGATCATGATGCTGTTTTATTGTCTTTCGGGACACCCGAAATTAATATTACACTACATCTGCAACATCATGCACACACTTTAGACTAACAAGTAGGTCTCCGCTTTATTTTTCTGTCATTTCTTACTTCGGTAACCAGCATAGGTTAACGTCTGCTATACAGCATAGTTATTTCACTTTTACCCCGATAGTCGCGATCTAGCGTATGTCGTATGAGGTATAATTCTAACCGTTAGAACTTTTTTTTTATATAAAAAATATTTTTGTACTGCCTATACCTTATATTCTTGCAAGTGACGATTATTTGCACTTCTGGAAAGGAGGAGCTCTATAGTTTCATATTTTGCATAGGGTTAGCTTTTTAAAGAAAATTAATTTCCCAGCTTTTCTTCACATTTATCCTTGCTGTTTAAAAATAGATGACATGTCTTAGCTATTGTTATAAAAAAAAAATGTTTCATATCAAATCGATACGATCGAAGGGTGCACTTTGGGTCGTAGAGTATATATATATATATATATATATATATATATATATATATATATATATATATATATACATATATATACATATATATATATACATACATATATATATATATATATATATATATATATATATATTGGGTTTACTGCATATGTGCACCTGTAATACAAAAATCTGGTTGGTCATCTTGGTAATTTGACATATCATGGATTTCACCCATAAATTGTGAACAAAGTGCTGATAAGTCTTTTTGCATGTTATATTTTGTAAATTCATTCATTATACTCTCAGAACCTAGTATTTCTAGCCTGGCAAACTTTGTTTCTTCTATTTTAGTAACTGCTCATAAATTTCCGAATTCCACACAAGCCAGCCCACCCATCATGATGTTTAAAATATACACACTGCATTTTTCAACATTGCAACCATTGCTATATAATGAAAGAAAAGAACATTAAATTTGACTCAATTCCCGAGACGTCACTAATAAATTTAAGTTTGATCATGGATGGAACAGTCAAGGTTCATGGAGGTCAAAGGTGAAAATGTAAATTATTTGCTTATTCTTCTAACACTAGTATATGGAAGAAAGACAAATGTTTATTGTCATTACAAATGAATGAAAAGAAAGTTTCACTATAATTTTATTTCAATTATTGCAACAGTTTTAATTTTCAGCAGACTTTACTTCTGTGTTCTAATACTTCTAATTTGTCCATAATTCAGGTAATTGCATAAACAATAATACCACAAAGCCATATTGTATAAGCAAGATCAAAATATACATAATTAGCTTATCATCATGCATTACTTCAACGCTAATGTACCATTTTATCAATAACATCAAACAGAATAATAGGAAAAGAAAATTGCACAAATTGTTTTATATTTATTTTAAGCTGGTGCTCTACATTTTCATATTTTTCATAGGGTTAGAATTTTTTAAAAAGCGGGATAACCCAGATTTTCCTATCTGGCTGTTTTGGCTATCAAAAAAGATCATAAATTTATATTAAGTAACGTTAAAATAACTTTTAATTGCCTTTATTTTGGAATATGATGTTATGGCTGATAGGTGTGCTTTAGGTTATAGAGTATATGGCTTGACCTTACTTCATATATGTACCTAAGAAACCAAAATGCTGGCTCAGGATCGTTATTTTCAGTTTCTCAACTTCAAAAGTAAATTGTAAAAAACATGAATACATTTTTTAAAATTGCTTTTTTCTATATTTTGTTTAATTTATTACATATTCTGATGATGCTATTGTTTAATCTGGCAAAACTTAATTTTCTTATTTTAATAACTGCTAAAGATAATGTAATTTATATAATGTAATTTATACTAATTCAGGCTGATTATTCGAGCACATGGACGCAGCCAATTTGATTAGCCACTAGCTTAGCTCATGTACATTTTCCAGAAAGTATATTAAAATAAATTTCAGCCACAGTACATCAAAGTAAAAAAATTGTCTTCATGTGCCTGTTGCAATTACAAACAACTTCACCTTAATCTAGCATCCTCAAAGTAAATATCTGTATGGTGCACCTAGAAGAATTCTTTGTAAGTTCTTAACTTCCAAAATAGTGCATTCAAGGATTAATATAATGTATGCCCACACTGTCAAATAATCTATTAAAATGAGTTCATAATCTAAATCTGATATTTTTCACTCACAAGTAAACGATTTCTTACCATCCTATGATGATTTTTTCGACTCTCACACAACCAAAGTTATTACAAAATTATTAAGAAAAGCATTAGGAGTGCTAAACTATGTTCTGTATTTTGTTATTTGTTTTTCAATTTCATCTTCAAATAAACGTGCATTTTATTTACTGTTGTTTTTTTCTATGCAATGCACTTTTGTTCCAGAGCATACGTATGTTTCAGTGTCATTAGAAGAAATAGACGACTCAGAAGTGCATCAAAAAGAAAGTACGTTCTATAAGAACTTTCTAACAAACGAACTTTATGATTGAAGCATGTCAGGAGTAGGAAGGAATGTATCGTTGTCATTTCATATGTCGTTAAGAAATGAGTAAATTTCTGACAAAGTGAGAAAAAAAGTGTTTTAGTGCGTAATCAGCGAATAGTCATCGGCATGCTAATAATTTGTAATGAGTCACTAGGTAAATCCCCAATAGATGCAATTTTGAAACAAATGATGCAGACTGAGCTTTAATACTTTTAAATTTTTTAAGAATTAGTCAACATATATGTATATCTGCATGCTCACAAATCACACCAATTTCACAATACTAATAGTAATGTACCGACTAGGCCTAATTCTACATTTATTCAACAACAATTAATACATCAAACACGAACGCTTGAAAAGCTAACAGTAATATTTACTTTTTAACAACGGAAAGAAATTATTGGAAAACTAGCGTGTACTTGTGATGAGTCAGTTATACTATACATGCATAAATATCGACTATGCTTATGCTGTTATTCAGGATTAACCCCAATGGCAAGTTGTTGTTTTTTCTTCTTTCATTTACAACACGATTTTTGATTGGCCTCAAAATAACTATCAGTTTTACTCATCAAGCTTTTTGTGCGGAAAGCTTTAGTCTGCAGTTTCTTACCGACAAAAGGCAGTAATGGAATAAAACACTGGAGACGAATCCGTGTTCTTTAAAGTGTACACTTGGTTACCTTGCTGGCCATACACGTAAACACAGCGACAGGGGACGTAACTCCCAATCGCCTTTGAGGACTAATGTTATAGACGACTCAGGTACCCTAAAAGACAACGATTGTGTCACAGCACTCAAACGAACCCGATATTTCAAAATATCATTCCTTCATTTTTTTTTCTCCAATGAAGTGATTTTGTTTAAAAAACTAATTTTATCTAGAAATTTCATCAGATAAAATCTGAAGAAAATATGTCATCTTTTTAGTGGCATGCCTAATGGGCTGTTAGAAATAACAAAATAGTTCGAGTTCATTGGTAGAGCATTGATTGCGACGGTTTTTAGGTAGTCTGCGGTGAATATTAACCTAAACTAGCAGGAAAAAATGAATTTTAAACAACCATTTTGCAGTCCACACACACACACACATACACACACATACATAGATACATACACACACACATATATATATGCATGTGTGTGTGTGTGTGTGTGTGTGTGTGTGTGTGTGTGTGTGTGTGTGTGTGTATGGATGGATGCATGCATGCA
This sequence comes from Unio delphinus, assembly GCA_029339505.1. Taxonomy (NCBI): domain Eukaryota; kingdom Metazoa; phylum Mollusca; class Bivalvia; order Unionida; family Unionidae; genus Unio; species Unio delphinus. The sequence goes on along the minus strand of JAQISU010000007.1, from coordinate 1,752,646 downwards.
TGCATGTATGTATATAAACGCTTCATAAAGTCCAACAAATAATTTATTTCCTTAATATACAAAGTGAAACGTAGATTAAGAAACGTGTGGTTATTAGAACTAAACCGCAAATAATCCTATAATTACAGACACATGTCCTAAGGAGACGCTCACCAGTTATTATGTACTTTTGAGAGAGTGATGTATATAAGGTGAAGTTGTTTGCATTTAAAACATGCACAGTGGAGAGAATGTTGGCATACCTCTTTGCTACTTTAATGTAATGTGGCTGGCATTTCTTTAGATATTGTACTTTTGGAAATTGTAAATGATCTCAGTACACTGCTAACTAAAATTAATTTGTCTCAAGTACAAATAGCAGCTATTAATAAGGAAAATTAATATTACCAGACTAAATAATACCAGTTTCTAAAAGTGTAATGAATGAATTACCAAATATATAAAATTCAAAACAAGACTATCGGCTCTTTCTCATACAACATACCTCTGAAGTTCCGGAAGTGAACATGAATAAGTGGAACTAACAGGTTTTTTTTAAAGGAACACAGCTGGAGTAAGGCTAGGCTGTATACTCTATAACTCATATTACATACATTAATCATACACCAAAAAAGGGAATTAAAGGTTCTTTGAACTATACCTAAGATATACATGTTCTGTTTTTAGAAGCTGGTGAAAAAAGCAATGGAAATTCTTTTTCTATAAAATTCTAACCCAATGTAAAATACGAAACTATAGAGCGCCACCAAAACACTAGAGGTCTGAATAAACTTTACTGGAAATCCAAACAAACGTTAAAAGTGATGAAATACATGTGGTGGCCCTATAATGGTGATGTGACAACAAGTTTTTGTTGGATTACAAAAATGAAATCCAAGAATAGATTCTTACTTGAAAATTCACTGTAAAGTCTCCATTTCCGATAATGTTTTGTTTTAAATTTTCTTTTTGAAGAGCATTTTGTAGTTCCAGTGTATACATATTTTAATAATTAAATATACATCAAATCATAAAGCACAAACGAAACATTTCTATGAAAACAAGATAATATAATCCTTTACCTGTCCTCAGGTCACAATTAGCAGTTTCTTTATACATAGTAACTATTATCTAATGGCTAATATCATTCTAGAAGGTGACATGTTTGCAAGATAAAATGTTAGTTAAAATTAGAAGTCTATTACAAAATAATAATATCAAATAATATCAAATATAGAAAACTAGTGGACCCAGCATTTCATTGCTAATTTCCAAAGTTCTAGACTCAGATGGTTGTAAACATGTTGTTTATAAAACCAAAGTCAATGATTCAGGTCAGGAAGAAAATGAACTTGTCATTTAACAAAGTGAAGCCAAAGTGCAATGTGAAATTAATAATAGCATAGAGTGAAATTTAAAACAAACCCCACTAACACAGAATGAATTAAATATATACAACTAGCAAGTACCGGCGTGCGTTGCAATGCCACTGAAATAAAGAAAGTGTTTGTGTTTTAATATACTATTTGACTGGTTTGGAATGCATCTCAGATTATTTAGTGGTATTTATCGAGCCCACAATAAGTGGTTACCTTACCGAAGGCGTTTTAGGTATCGCTACCGATTATGAATTTCATACAGCTGTTGATTTACGTCATCATAGTTTCAGCCAATCCAGACCGTGTTCAATCACGTGACGTATCTATGGCGCCTACAGTTCACACCGAACACACGCAATTTTAGGTATCGCTACCGATTATGAATTTCATACAGCTGTTGATACTCACCAAAGTTTTATCGCAATCGGATGAACGGTATAGGAACGCATACGACACAAACGAAGAAACAAACAAACATACATTTTTTTCATACTGTCAAATAGCCTATTCTGTTTATTGAAGTGCTTTTGGATACACAATATTTTTTGTTTTTCTGTCTGGTGCGTAAATGAATAAATCAGAAGGTTTTCCAACGCGTGAGCATGCCACATACAGCTGTCCATGTGAGAAGCATGGATTTTCCAAATTTAGTCCACACACTTGTAGCGATTGTCCCTGTGCTTTGTTTATGGTAATTGCAAATGCGAGTCGCACCGGAAACTGCAAACGTTTGAATTCGAATGGTATATCTGTCGGAATCATAGGGATGCGTGGCAAGAGTACATCTTCTCCTTTAAATTTTCCATATAAATATATAGCTTCGATGATATTGTTCATTAACTTTTTCACTGAAAGCCTGGTACCATTGCAAAGTCGTGGTGGATTTATGTTTCGGAGAAGAATGATAGGTACGCCAGTTTTCAATGTTAAAACGTGCGGCGGTATGCCTGGCAAATCAAGTGAATTTAAGAACTCAGTTGGATAATTGACAACTTCGTCTTGATTCATTACAGTATCTATGGACTTATACGTTGTCGCTTCGCCTGGTATTTGTTTTTGAATGCTGAAGTTGATGGCATAAACATCGTTGTTTTCGGCTGCTAATATAGCACATTCACTGAGCCACTGATGATTTTTGTAATTCTGTGCGATATTTGGGAAAACTTTGTGAATCAATTCGTCTGTGGTTCTTGTAATTTTACAGAAGCTTGTTGGCAACGTGATACATTGTGTAGATTCATCGATTTCCATTTTCCCATTCCCAATATCCAACAATTGTTTTGCGAAATGTTCAGCGGATGCATCGTATTTTAGTTCTACACGCATATTGGTCTTCAAAGTCAATTTCTGCACGTGTCGCCATAAAACTGATGATTTGAGACATGCATTTAATTCAGCAGCAGCTGTTGAACGTGGTATAACTGGTAGAGTTTGTCGAAAATAACCAGACAATAAAATAAGTGCGCCACCGAAGAGCTGTTCATTTCCTCTCAAATCTTTTAGTGTACAGTGAAGCGCTTCCAAAGCCTTTTTGTGCGCCATAGTACATTCGTCCCATATAATGAGTTGACATGACTGGAGTACTTTACCCATTCCAGAATTTTTGTTGATATTGCATGTTGGTGTGTCGGTGATTTGCATATTCAACGGCAATTTCAGTGCTGAATGCGCTGTTCGACCACCATCCAAAAGAGTTGCTGCAATTCCAGATGATGCGATTGCCAGTGCAATATTGTGTCGTGATCGTATAGTTGCCAAAATAAGTGAAATGAGAAAAGTTTTTCCTGTGCCTCCGGGCCCATCTAGGAAATACAATCCACCGCTTTGGCTTGTAATTACATGCATAATTCTATCATACGCTATGCGTTGTTCTGGAACCAATTTCGGAAGATTTGTTTGAACAAATGTACCCAATTCGTCGACATCAAAGTGTGTTTCTCGTTGCAAATCACGATCGAAAACGTCGTTTGCAGATCGTTTCGGAGCAGCCATTCCCAATTGTACCAACGCTTTGTTAGCGATTGCCATACATATCTCCTCAATCGAAACCAATGCCTCATTATACACGTTTGGTGTGAATTGAAGGTCCGGATTTTGATTTGTTGCACGCAAACGATGTAAGATGTCTTCACTCATGTAGTCTTTGTATTTTTCCCAAAGATCTTTTGGATTGGATGGGAAACACTTTGTCAATATGATTGCAAATAACGTGCATATTTGCTGTGGTTGAGCAGTATTCGATGCATCAGCGAGTGAAGTGTCCCAATGTGCATCGTTTTCCAAAAGATTTAATTCTTGGCAAGCTTCACGATAAGTGGCACATACTTGACCGTTTACTGTTCTCAGTCCTTGGAAGGATGTCGGTCCACGTACGTTAATTAACAGTAATCGCATGTAAAAGCATTCTGCATTGTTTGGGTGAACAGTGTATAGACGGCCTAATGTGTCGGTCGAATATAAATTGGGATGTACTTCAACTGCTTGACCTTGTTTGCGACGTTAAAACTTTTTCACTGATGCATTCCATGTGTAGTATGTTGGCATTTCAGAGTAAAGTAGCGTCTTTGCAAACATATCATTCCCGCACAATGAGAAAAATGCAGTTAACGTTGTTGGCGGTGGTGACAATGCTCTTGCATGTGCATTTTCTGCTGTGAAGTATACACGCTGTCCATTTTCAAGGTGCACTGCCAAATGAACAACCGTTGGATGTCGTTCATGGATTGGAAATGAGAAAATGCGCCATACTGCTTCATTGCTACTAATGTAGCGTCCCATTTGATATTAGTAGATTTCATCGATGGATGCATTTGCATTTCCCACTCCAAAAACTGCCATATCGCTTCCTTTGTTAACATATTTGCAAATGTACTTGATAGATTTCACCGAATTGCAATACTCGACATTGATGTGTGCTTTGTACGTTTGCGAAAGTAACGGTGAATACGGCACAACCCAACGATTATCGACTTCAACATCATTTTTTCGTACTTTTAAAGTTATGGATTTGCCACCATCTTCAGTTGATCGCCGACGATAGAGTGGATATCCGTCATTAACAGTGATAGTCTCGGCAAGTAAGTGTCCTGGGTATCGTTTCGTGCATTTCCCATCAGAAATGCATGGTGAATTGTTGTTGAGTATGCCACATGGACCATGAATCATGTTTTTGGTGACGATTTCAAATAAGTCTTTATTAATATCGACATCTGGTATTTCTGCTGAGATGACTTGATCAATTTGATCTGGTGTGACGTTTTGGATGAACCATAACAAAATGTGTGCATGTGGCAAACCTCTTTTTTGCAATTCTAAGGAATACATCCAACAGCGTGTCTGTCCAAAAACACGATGCTTACCAATGAAATCTATTAAAGATTTCAATTTTTGTTTGAACACACGCGCGGAAATATCATGACGATCCGATGATGATTGTCCAGGTAACAAAAGTTCTTGTATTTCATCCCACGTTGGATTGCATGTGAAGGTAATAAACAAATCTGGACGGCCATATGCGCGAACATATGTCATTGCATCTTGTGCGTATTCATGCATGTGCCGTGGACTCCCTGTAAATGTGGCCGGTAGTATGACCATTTTTCCGAATTCATTGAGATTCACATTGCCATCATTAACAACTGCATCACGTAAGTGAATGTACTCTTCGAAACGCAACATGGTTTGATTTAATCGAATGTAGAGGAGTCGTTCGGTTTCGATTTTCGCATACATATCGACAATGTATTGATGGACCAATTGTCGACATTTCAAGATATGATTTTCAGCGTTTTCACGAATCATCAATAGATATGAATAGTATTTCATGGCACTGACTTTCTTATTCGTTTCCTCATTTGTTTGTGGATTTCTGATTAAGATGTTGAAATGATATACATCTTCTCCTTGCCAAAATAAAATCGGATATTGCAATCTGAGACTGGCTGAACATCACCATTTGTGCGATGAAGAATTATATCACGCGAGTTAAATTCTTTGCCAACTACAACGATCGCCACTTCATCAATTGTTGGTGCATTGTACTGTCTTTCGTGTTGGCCGACAGATGTTTTGTCTGCTCTAACTACGACTTTGTAGTCATCAGTTGGCATTTGTTCAAGGTCAGTTCTGAACAATGGAATTAATTCGTTGTGTTGATCGAATCAAGATTGTAATGCAGCGACTATTTCTCTTTTAGTGCCAGTATTGAATTGACAACGTTGACCGATTTGTTCATGAGTGTTTCCCATGAAATAAATTTGAAGAAATTTGTGATCTGTGTTCGGTAGTGGTAGTAGTGATCCTGCACGATGGTAAATTTGCCCTTGCACTTTAAATGTTGGCATGTAATTCTCGCGCACGATATTTGTTGCACCGAACGATGTCATTTGGAAACATGAATTGTACTTCCGTATGTTTGCCAAGAAATGTTTCGATTAGCTTGTGTCACCTGATACCAACGTTGATAATGGTTCGGGTGGTGAATGTAATTCTGGCAATTTCACTTTTCCACCCGCGCAGCACATTCCTGGTGTTTCATTCTTAAATTTGAGGGCATTGCAATACACGCATGATTTATCCATTTTTCCAATAAGCACACTTGGATGAAGACTGTAATCATAATTTGCATTATAATGGAATGCACTAAGATTTAAATAAGCGTGCATTGTTCGTCTGGATTGAGCAGTGCGAACTCGAACGGTTTGCAACCTTGCTTCCCGCTGCTCGTCTGTTTCAGATGATAAGGTTTGAGCAGTGCGAACTCGAACGGTTTGCAACCTTGCTTCCCGTTGCTCGTCTGTTTCAGATGATCGGGCTTGAGCAGTGCAAACTCGAACGGTTTCCAATCTTGCTTTCCGCTGCTCGTCTGTTTCAGATAATCGGGCTTGAGCAGTGCAAACTCGAACGGTTTCCAATCTTGCTTTCCGTTGCTCGGCTGTTTCTGAAGCTCATGATGCCTTTATCTTTCGTGCTTGAGGTGTATATCGACCAATAGCTTTTCGTTTAGGTGGCATAATTGATTAGACAGCGAAAGTAATGCTTTGTAACGACTATTACAAATTCACACCGCGATTGTTTGACATAACCAGGGCGCGAACCAAACGTAACTAAGAAAACATGACGTACACCGATTATGAATTTCATACAGCTGTTGATTTACGTCATCATAGTTTCAGCCAATCCAGACCGTGTTCGATCACGTGACGTATTTAAGGCGCCTACTGTTCGATCAAGTGACGTACAAATTCACACCACAATTGTTTGACGTAACCAAGGCGCGAACCAAACGTAACTAAGTAAACATGACGTATCTAAGGCGCCTACAGTCACACCGAAGACACGCGAAATTAGGTATCACTACAGACCGTGTTCGATCACGTGACGTATCTAAGGCGCCTACTGTTCGATCACGTGACGTATCTAAAGGCGCCTACAGTTCACAGCGAACACACATCGCAAAAACACATTTGTTAATTGTTACAATTTTAATGGTTGTACTAATTCAGAAACCTTCGCGGGCGTGCGCAGAACAACTCACCAAAGTATAATCGCAATCGGATGAACGGTATAAGAACGCATAAGACACAAACAAACAAACATTCATTTTTATATATATAGACTAGCAAGTACCGGCATGCGTTGCAATGCCACTGAAAGAAAGAAAGTGTTTGTGTTTTAATATACTATTTGACTGGTTTCTGGAATGCATCTCAGATTATTTAGTAGTATTTATCGAGCCCACAATAAGTGGTTACCTTACCGAAGGCGTTTTAGGTATCGCTACCGATTATGAATTTCATACAGCTGTTGATTTACGTCATCATAGTTTCAGCCAATCCAGACCGTGTTCGATCACGTGACGTATCTATGGCGCCTACAGTTCACACCGAACACACGCAATTTTAGGTATCGCTACCGATTATGAATTTCATACAGCTGTTGATACTCACCAAAGTTTTATCGCAATCGGATGAACGGTATAGGAACGCTTACGACACAAACGAAGAAACAAGCAAACATACATTTTTTTCATACTGTCAAATAGCCTATTCTGTTTATTGAAGTGCTTTTGGATACACAATATTTTTGTTTTTAAGTCTGGTGCGTAAATGAATAAATCAGAAGGTTTTCCAACGCTTGAGCATGCCACATACAGCTGTCCATGTGAAAAGCATGGATTTTCCAAATTTAGTCCACACACTTGTAACGATTGTCCCTGTGCTTTGTTTATGGTAATTGCAAATGCGAGTCGCACCGGAAACTGCAAACGTTTGAATTCGAATGGCATATCTGTCGGAATCATAGGGATGCGTGGCAAGAGTACATCTTCTCCTTTAAATTTTCCATTTAAAATTATAGCTTTGATGATATTGTTCATTAACTTTTTCACTGAAAGCCTGGTACCATTGCAAAGTCGTGGTGGATTTATGTTTCGGAGAAGAATGATAGGTACGCCAATTTTCAATGTTAAAACGTGCGACGGCATGCCTGGCAAATCAAGTGAATTTAAGAATTCAGTTGGATAATTGACAACTTCGTCTTGATTCATTACAGTATCTATGGACTTATACGTTGTCGCTTCGCCTGGTATTTGTTTTTGAATGCTGAAGTTGATGGCATTAACATCGTTGTTTTCGGCTGCTAATATAGCACATTCACTGAGCCACTGATGATTTTTGTAATTCTGTGCGATATTTGGGAAAACTTTGTGAATCAATTCGTCTGTGGTTCTTGTAATTTTACAGAAGCTTGTTGGCAACGTGATACATTGTGTAGATTCATCGATTTCCATTTTCCCATTCCCAATATCCAACAATTGTTTTGCGAAATGTTCAGCGGATGCATCGTATTTTAGTTCTACACGCATATTGGTCTTCAAAGTCAATTTCTGCACGTGTCGCCATAAAACTGATGATTTGAGACATGCATTTAATTCAGCAGCAGCTGTTGAACATGGTATAACTGGTAGAGTTTGTCGAAAATAACCAGACAATAAAATAAGTGCGCCACCGAAGAGCTGTTCATTTCCTCTCAAATCTTTTAGTGTACAGTGAAGCGCTTCCAAAGCCTTTTTGTGCGCCATAGTACATTCGTCCCATATAATGAGTTGACATGACTGGAGTACTTTACCCATTCCAGAATTTTTGTTGATATTGCATGTTGGTGTGTCGGTGATTTGCATATTCAACGGCAATTTCAGTGCTGAATGCGCTGTTCGACCACCATCCAAAAGAGTTGCTGCAATTCCAGATGATGCGATTGCCAGTGCAATATTGTGTCGTGATCGTATAGTTGCCAAAATAAGTGAAATGAGAAAAGTTTTTCCTGTGCCTCCGGGCCCATCTAGGAAATACAATCCACCGCTTTGGCTTGTAATTGCATGCATAATTCTATCATACGCTATGCGTTGTTCTGGAACCAATTTCGGAAGATTTGTTTGAACAAATGTACCCAATTCGTCGACATCAAAGTGTGTTTCTCGTTGCAAATCACGATCGAAAAGGTCGTTTGCAGATCGTTTCGGAGCAGCCATTCCCAATTGTACCAATGCTTTGTTAGCGATTGCCATACATATCTCCTCAATCGAAACCAATGCCTCATTATACACGTTTGGTGTGAATTGAAGGTCCGGATTTTGATTTGTTGCACGCAAACGATGTAAGATGTCTTCACTCATGTAGTGTTTGTATTTTCCCAAAGATCTTTTGGATTGGATGGGAAACACTTTGTCAATATGATTGCAAATAACGTGCGTATTTGCTGTGGTTGAGCAGTATTCGATGCATCAGCGAGTGAAGTGTCCCAATGTGCATCGTTTTCCAAAAGATTTAATTCTTGGCAAGCTTCACGATAAGTGGCACATACTTGACCGTTTACTGTTCTCAGTCCTTGGAAGGATGTCGGTCCACGTACGTTAATTAACAGTAATCGCATGTAAAAGCATTCTGCATTGTTTGGGTGAACAGTGTATAGACGGCCTAATGTGTCGGTCGAATATAAATTGGGATGTACTTCAACTGCTTGACCTTGTTTGCGACGTTGAACCTTTTTCACTGATGCATTCCATGTGTAGTATGTTGGCATTTCAGAGTAAAGTAGCGTCTTTGCAAACATCATTACAGCAAAATGAGAAAAATGCAGTTAACGTTGTTGGCGGTGGTGACAATGCTCTTGCATGTGCATTTTCTGCTGTGAAGTATACACGCTGTCCATTTTCAAGGTGCACTGCCAAATGAACAACCGCTGGATGTCGTTCATGGATTGGAAATGAGAAAATGCGCCATACTGCTTCATTGCTACTAATGTAGCGTCCCATTTGATATTAGTAGATTTCATCGATGTATGCATTTGCATTTCCCACTCCAAAAACTGCCATATCGCTTCCTTTGTTAACATATTTGCAAATGTGCTTGATAGATTTCACCGAATTGCAATACTCGACATTGATGTGTGCTTTGTACGTTTGCGAAATTAACGGTGAATACGGCACAACCCAACGATTATCGACTTCAACATCATTTTTTCGTACTTTTAAAGTTATGGATTTGCCACCATCTTCAGTTGATCGCCGACGATAGAGTGGATATCCGTCATTAACAGTGATAGTCTCGGCAAGTAAGTGTCCTGGGTATCGTTTCGTGCATTTCCCATCAGACATACATGGTGAATTGTTGTTGAGTATGCCACATGGACCATGAATCATGTTTTTGGTGACGACTTCAAATAAGTCTTTATCAATATCGACATCTGGTATTTCTGCTTAGATGACTTGATCAATTTGATCTGGTGTGACGTTTTGGATGAGCCATATCAAAATGAATGCATGTGGCAAACCTCTTTTTTGCCATTCAAAGGAATACATCCAACAGCGTGTCTGTCCAAAAACACGATGCTTACCAATGAAATCTATTAAAGATTTCAATTTTTGTTTAAACACACGCGCGGAAATATCATGACGATCCGATGATGATTGTCCAGGTAACAAAAGTTCTTGTATTTCATCCCACGTTGGATTGCATGTGAAGGTAATAAACAAATCTGGACGGCCATATGCGCGAACATATGTCATTGCATCTTGTGCGTATTCATGCATGTGCCGTGGACTCCCTGTAAATGTGGCCGGTAGTATGACCATTTTTCCGAATTCATTGAGATTCACATTGCCATCATTAACAACTGCATCACGTAAATGAATGTACTCTTCGAAACGCAACATGGTTTGATTTAATCGAATGTAGAGGAGTCGTTCGGTTTCGATTTTCGCATACATATCGACAATGTATTGATGGAACAATTGTCGACATTTCAAGATATGATTTTCAGCGTTTTCACGAATCATCAATCGATATGAATAGTATTTCATGGCACTGACTTTCTTATTCGTTTCCTCATTTGTTTGTGGATTTCTGATTAAGATGTTGAAATGATATACATCTTCTCCTTGCCAAAATAAAATCGGATATTGCAATCCGTCGTATGAGCGATGAGTTTCTGAGACTCGCTGAACATCACCATTTGTGCGATGAAGAATTATATCACGCGAGTTAAATTCTTTGCCAACTACAACGATCGCCACTTCATCAATTGTTGGTGCATTGTACTGTCTTTCGTGTTGGCCGACAGATGTTTTGTCTGCTCTAACTACGACTTTGTAGTCATCAGTTGGCATTTGTTCAAGGTCAGTTCTGAACAATGGAATTAATTCGTTGTGTTGATCGAATCAAGTTTGTAATGCAGCGACTATTTCTCGTTTAGTGCCAGTATTAAATTGACAACGTTGACCGATTTGTTCATGAGTGTTTCCCATGAAATAAATTTGAAGAAATTTGTGATCTGCATTCGGTAGTGATCCTGCACGATGGTAAATTTGCCCTTGTACTTTAAATGTTGGCATGTAATTCTCGCGCACGATATTTGTTGCACCGAACGATGTCATTTGGAAACATGAATTGTACTTCCGTATGTTTGCCAAGAAATGTTTCGATTAGCTTGTGTCACCTGATACCAACGTTGATAATGGTTCGGGTGGTGAATGTAATTCTGGCAATTTCACTTTTCCACCCGCGCAGCACATTCCTGGTGTTTCATTCTTAAATTTGAGGGCATTGCAATACACGCATGATTTATCCATTTTTCCAATAAGCACACTTGGATGAAGGCTGTAATCATAATTTGCATTATAATGGAATGCACTAAGATTTAAATCAGCGTGCATTGTTCGTCTGGATTGAGCAGTGCGAACTCGAACGGTTTGCAACCTTGCTTCCCGCTGCTCGTCTGTTTCAGATAATAAGGTTTGAGCAGTGCGAACTCGAACGGTTTGCAACCTTGCTTCCCATTGCTCGTCTGTTTCAGATGATCGGGCTTGAGCAGTGCAAACTCGAACGGTTTCCAATCTTGCTTTCCGCTGCTCGTCTGTTTCAGATGATCGGGCTTGAGCAGTGCAAACTCGAACGGTTTCCAATCTTTCTTTCCGTTGCTCGGCTGTTTCTGAAGCTCATGATGCCTTTATCTTTCGTGCTTGAGGTGTATATCGACCAATAGCTTTTCGTTTAGGTGGCATAATTGATTAGACAGCGAAAGTAATGCTTTGTAACGACTATTACAAATTCACACCGCGATTGTTTGACATAACCAGGGCGCGAACCAAACGTAACTAAGAAAACATGACGTACACCGATTATGAATTTCATACAGCTGTTGATTTACGTCATCATAGTTTCAGCCAATCAAGACCGTGTTCGATCACGTGACGTATTTAAGGCGCCTACTGTTCGATCAAGTGACGTACAAATTCACACCACAATTGTTTGACGTAACCAAGGCGCGAACCAAACGTAACTAAGTAAACATGACGTATCTAAGGCGCCTACAGTCACACCGAAGACACGCGAAATTAGGTATCACTACAGACCGTGTTCGATCACGTGACGTATCTAAGGCGCCTACTGTTCGATCACGTGACGTATCTAAAGGCGCCTACTGTTCGATCACGTGACGTATCTAAAGGCGCCTACAGTTCACAGCGAACACACATCGCAAAAACACATTTGTTAATTGTTACAATTTTAATGGCTGTACTAATTCAGAAACCTTCGCGGGCGTGCGCAGAACAACTCACCAAAGCATAATCGCAATCGGATGAACGGTATAAGAACGCAAAAGACACAAACAAACAAACATTCATTTTTATATATATAGACTAGCAAGTACCGGCATGCGTTGCAATGCCACTGAAAGAAAGAAAGTGTTTGTGTTTTAATAGACTATTTGACTGGTTTCTGGAATGCATCTCAGATTATTTAGTGGTATTTATCGAGCCCACAATAAGTGGTTACCTTACCGAAGGCGTTTTAGGTATCGCTACCGATTATGAATTTCATACAGCTGTTGATTTACGTCATCATAGTTTCAGCCAATCCAGACCGTGTTCGATCACGTGACGTATCTATGGCGCCTACAGTTCACACCGAACACACGCAATTTTAGGTATCGCTACCGATTATGAATTTCATACAGCTGTTGATACTCACCAAAGTTTTATCGCAATCGGATGAACGGTATAGGAACGCTTACGACACAAACGAAGAAACAAGCAAACATACATTTTTTTTCATACTGTCAAATAGCCTATTCTGTTTATTGAAGTGCTTTTGGATACACAATATTTTTGTTTTTAAGTCTGGTGCGTAAATGAATAAATCAGAAGGTTTTCCAACGCTTGAGCATGCCACATACAGCTGTCCATGTTAGAAGCATGGATTTTCCAAATTTAGTCCACACACTTGTAACGATTGTCCCTGTGCTTTGTTTATGGTAATTGCAAATGCGAGTCGCACCGGAAACTGCAAACGTTTGAATTCGAATGGCATATCTGTCGGAATCATAGGGATGCGTGGCAAGAGTACATCTTCTCCTTTAAATTTTCCATTTAAAATTACAGCTTTGATGATATTGTTCATTAACTTTTTCACTGAAAGCCTGGTACCATTGCAAAGTCGTGGTGGATTTATGTTTCGGAGAAGAATGATAGGTACGCCAATTTTCAATGTTAAAACGTGCGGCGGCATGCCTGGCAAATCAAGTGAATTTTACAGTTCACATCAAAGACACGCGAAATTAGGTATCACTACAGACCGTGTTCGATCACGTGACGTATCTAAGGCGCCTACTGTTCGATCACGTGACGTATCTAAGGCGCCTACTGTTCGATTACGTGACGTATCTAAAGGCGCCTACTGTTCGATCACGTGATGTATCTAAAGGCGCCTACAGTTCACAGGGAACACACGGTAAATGTCGCAAAAACACATTTGTTAATTGTTACAATTTTAATGGTTGTACTAATTCAGAAACCTTCGCGGGTGTGCGCAGAACAACTCAGCAAAGTTTAATCGCAATCGGATGAACGGTATAGGAACGCATACGACACAAACAAACAAACATTCATTTTTATATATACAGATAAAGTCAAGAAAGTGTAATTATAACAGAAAACATTGAGTATATTACAAATCTCTTACAGAGGCGTAAGTAAATTCAACACGTGTTAAGTACATGCCCAAATCATTTGCTTAAAAATGAATAAAAGCCTTTCTTTGTACACTAGTTTTCAACAGATTCAAGTCACCTGTTGGTATGCGCTTGATTAAAAGGTGACATATATATATATATATATATATATATATATATATATATATATATATATATATATATATATATATATATATATATATGTTATGATGATTTTCTGTTATGTGGGTTGTGAATAGCCTTTCATAATCTTTATCTCATTTCTTGCTATGAGAAGGAATTACTCGTAAGTTAAGGAGCGTCAATATCCATGGTGAGAGAGAGAAGAAAAAGTTCAGGCTCTCTTAAAAGCGTGTCGCCGCGATGATAAGACAGCTACATCTGGAATGAAGAGTCAAACATTTATTTTCTTCTGGTATGGAGAACTTTATTTAAATAATCAGCACACATATATATTACTACATTATAGAAACACATCTAAAAACTTTATAATAAAAATTCATGAAATACATATTACATTTTCCTTATTAAGCTTTCCAACTTCATTTATTAGTATAACTTCTGCATTTTAGAATATTATACAAATAATTAATTCTCGATCAATTTCAAGATAGCCAAAGGTATAAAATGTAATAACCAAGTGAAATTACCTTTAATATATTTTAGAATATAAACAAATAAAACATTACTTTAATACATTTTAAAGAAAATAGTAATCTTATTAATTTTACTAAAAATTCAATCCTATCTTATATATATGTATATGTATATATATATATATATATATATATATATATATATATATATATATATATATATATATATATATATATATATATATATATATATAGTATTAGTAACCACCAAGGATGATAATGGCCTTTAACTAATGTATTCAGTGCAAGTTTTCTTCCCAGTCGCCAGTTTTAACACAATATTCAAGAAAAACGTGTATCCGTTTCTGCAAGCGGTTTCACGAATTAAGAATTGAATGTAAACTGAGATAGCATTGATATCATATTTTACTCTCTATTTAGTGTATTTGTCAGTTACGCCATACACAACACTGACACAAGTCAGTATCAATCATTCATAATAAATAAAGTTATTATGTTGGAATAACTGAGTAATTATGTGAGTTACACCTGTGTTAGCAAGAGTAACCTGCACGTTATCGGTGACATTTGTCTAAACTGCAGCATAGTATACACTCTGGATGAATATGTAAATGATACTTCCTTGTAATTATCATTCTTCACTAAAACTCACTGACAATGTCGGATAGAGCAGATTCAAAGGTTTCCTAAAAGGAGGCGCTAAACGCATAAGAAAGCAAGATTGTGAACGATAGTACGTACAGGGTATCAAATTTGATTAAAATCAAATCTCGACTGTCTTCACGTAGGACAGTGGATACCTGATTTTAAAAATATTGAGGTATCATCAAGTCATTAACCTATTTCTTTGCACAAAGAATTTGTGTAAAGAAATTTCTGGTTTCGTCTATGAAAGTTTCTCTCGTGAATGTTGTCCACAATGCTGTCACATACACCGAGTACGTCAAGTAAATTACAGCCACTGCTTTGATGTGTACTCTTTCGAGCATGCACTTGTAGGACAGTATTTAATATTGCTACATTTCCTGTTGTAAAAGTTTGTTTGCTATCAATGACGATTTATATAGTCATATTTGTATTCCTAAATCTGCTCACCTGGCGTTAAACACAATTAATTCTTCATAGAAAATCATATCAATTTTATTGATCATTTTTCAAATGAAGTTTGTTTTCCAAGTCTCACAAAAGACATTAAAACCATTTGCCATTAGTATAATGCAAGTAATATGTACATGTACTCCTTTATCTTCGCTAGCCAAGGTTCTGATACAGCTTCAGATATTCCAGTGAGTTGTCTTTGCGACATATATTGGATTTCATGAGTTGTCCCCCAAAGTATGCAATACTAACAAACCAATAGCGTGTAATAACGATGCATTGTACATAGGCCACACATGCTGGAGGCAATGGACTTCAAAGGAATACTTTGTAAATTTAACATCTAAAATATGACTATGTACAAGAGAGAAGCTACTACATGTGTATTTGAGGAAAAGGATGTATTTGTGCTTACAGGGATCGGCGGTGGAAAGTCGCTTATTTATAAGTCTATTCCAACTGTGTGATTCACTTGTCTAGACCATACAGGAACAGTGTTCAAATATGAACTTGATTTTTATGTGGTCTTGAAGACACATCCAGTGAAATTTACAGATGCGAGCGACTGAAATTGCTGATCAATCCGCCAATATGAAGCCCGGCCAACATATCGAAATCTCGGCTAGCGAAGAAGTCAATGAACTATATCTTTACAGGTCAATTAATCCCCAAAAATTATGTATCATGAGGCAAATATCTAATAAATTTGAAAGCAAATGCATAACATGGTCTTCGTTGTGAATTCACCTTACCTTTTAACAAAATGTGTTTGTAGTACAGAAACATATTTCCATGCTTTATAATGGTGTGCAGCAAGGAGGTGTTCTATCCGCAAGTTTATTTACACTGTATATACGGATGAAGTTATTTGAATAGGTTATACGACATCAATGGCTTAGTTTTGAAGAAAAAAAAGTTCAGTTTTATAGATATTATGTCTGTACTTAGTCCATATGCTAAGGATATAGAAATATACACAACGTTGTTCCTTCTTTATAGGGAGACTATCTACTCTTCCCCGTACCTTTCCAAAACTAACAGTTTTAGTAAGTACTGGGTAGATTGCCATTACTTTATATGCAATACTACTTTTTCTCACGAACATATCTTCTAATTTGTCAAAGCATGCTAAAAAAATGCACTTTTTTATCTCTTGACAAGAAACCAATAGGTTTTTTCCTTGCCTCAAGTGCAAACAAATCGCAACATTAGATGGTATAGTTGCTGTGCAGAATTGATAAAGGTGACAGGCAGACAGATTGATTGGCAAACGGACAGACAAGCATGACCTGAGCATTGTATGCCGTACATTTCAATAGAAGTACAAATATAGACAAGTTCATGTACAAATAAACATCTAAATTGATGTATTCATCAACACTTTACAAAATGAAAAAAGCACTGCGAAAAATGTCATTTAAAGCTTTATACAACGCAAATTTTCACTAATGATCATTTTGCCGATGTAAAAAAGTTAAAATTATCAAAGTATTATGTGTTAAATCCCAGAACCATGAAAACTCTCATTGTCTTACAATTAACGTGTTCTAAAGATTAGCAAGGCTTTTTTAACATTGGCAAGGAATGTCATATGGATATTTAACCATTCAAGCAGATCAAGTGTGCCTCATATCATTCCTCTGTTTTCTACTATCTTGCTTTATAACTACACAGCCTTTTAAAAGCAATTTTTGAATCTTCAAATATTGTCACCATGAGCTTTATCTACAAGATCTAAAACTAAGATATAATTCCAGGAGAAAAAAAATATAATTTCTACCTCTTGCAGATTATTCAACAAATTGTATCTTACATACATTGTAAGCTGTTGGAATTGGTAGCACTAACATTCAATCAGCAAACCATATCTTACATGCATTCTAAGGTGTAAAACTATGTCTAAACGTCAGTCACAAATTTGCATCTTACATGCATTGTAAGGTGTAAAACTAGGTCTAAACGTCAGTCAAAAATTTGTATCTTGCATGCATTGTAAGATGTAAAACTAGGTCTAAACATCAGTCAAAAATTTGCGTTATAAGGCAATAAAAAATTAGTAGCACTAAAGGTAACGAACAATTGCATCCTACTTGCATTGTAATGTGTTAAAATGGATGGCACTAACAACAGCCAGCCAACAAATTGACTCTGTCATTGCTTGCTACCGATAAAAATATAACAATTTATTTCTATTTTCATAAATAAGACTTTTTTCACATATGCCTTTCTGTTAATGAAAATAGATGACCAAATCGGATTTCAGACAACCTGATGAATATGTGTAAAAATCTCTCATTATCGAACTTTATGTGACATTAAGAAAATTTGCATACATGCCATGTTTTATCAAACTCTGAACAGAACAGAACATAGCACCAAAGATGAGGTCATGTTCAACTAATCAGATATATAATAAATTCCATTTGAAATGCTTCGATGTGGCTCCTAATGGCTTATCCGATAACTCGATTATGTAAGTCTATAATCTATAACAAAAATATGTCAAATATCCCCAAAAGAAGAAAAAACATAAACAGCTTTCAAACTGGTAGCAAGCTCAGCCTATCCAAAACCAGGTTGTGTCATTAATTTTGTTCGAATCTGAACTTGACTAATATCTCCATGGTGAGAGTCAATATACAAAGTTCGAAAACAATCTGATTACAATAAATAAAGCCTCTATTTTAGAAACAAGTACAGACAGTTAGGCCAGATAACTTCATTAATATATATTGATGTTGTACATGGTTGCCTGTATCTGAGATCTTTACAATATTTGCTTATGTTATAAGTTTGACCAAAATTATATTTGTAAAATAAAAGATACTTTTGGGTGGTAACAAGGTACTGTTGAGAAAAAATTGATTAAGGTCATATCATAAGATCATCTTGAGTCTTAAACTAATGATTACTATTAATTAATATTAACTAATGGTTACTATTAATTAATATAAACTAATGGTTACTATTAATGTATGCTTCAGACATCTCTTTGGATAACTTTGATGGGAAATGTGTCATAGCTTTCTACAGAATGAGTATGGAAATATAAGCAATATACAAAGAGAACTTCTAGCTTAAAGCGAATATCAGCAACTTAAAACCTTCTTCACTTGACAATGTTATTGATAACTGAAGACAAATGAAACATTTATTCAACAGATTGGGTCTAGTTTTATTTCGACGATTGATTCAGCCACTGCAATGACATTATTATCGGTCGCTTTTTCTGCTGTTATCATTGATATCTCTCTTCGATTTATCTGCCAATTTGTCCCTGCAACAAATTTGAAATATTTTTCTCTGTGAATGTTTTATCATAAATATCGGCATTATTTAAGCTCATGAATGTTTTTAATTACCACTAATTTCATTACTAGCAGTCAATATAAGCTTTATTTAATACTTAAATTCACATCTTTCAAGTACTTTATGGATAGTTGTCTGTGAGACATCTACAACCTTTTCCCTCAGTAAAAACCTGCATTTTGTTAACACACACTGGTTTTCCTTGTATGCAAAGGTCAAGGACTGTTTTGGTGACACGATCCTCATCAAAGGCGTCTAGTTTCATCTGTACTTCTCGCTTTTGGTTTGTTATCCTGGTACTGACTACAACGTTTTGGAATGCTTGGTTATTATCATATTGCTTGAGGTAGTGAAGGTAAGTTGGACCAATAGAAGAAAAAGGTAATTATACACTTGTAAGAGTTTTTACCTCACCTGGCAATAAGATTAGTTTTTACTTCACCTGTCCGTAGGTCAGTTAATTCATGGTTTAGTCATGCACCTGTCATGTGCAGTGAATCATCAGTCGTCTATCCATCAACAATTGCTATTGATATCCAAATATGATATTGCTTTCTTCAATCAATTGATATCCACAGTCCCTAATGTACATATTGTATTATTTAGTTCAGTAAAAGAAACCAGAAACATGTTGTCATGCTGTTTTTTTATATATCTGCAAATTTGTGGGTTTTTTCTCAAACAAAGTGGAAATAGTGTGTGTGTGTGTGTGTGTGTGTGTGTGTTTGACGAACAGACCATAAAGATGGAGACAGTATCAATATTCTTATGCATTTTTGAAAGAATCATAAAGGTTGAGCATTGTTATGTTTGTCATATCACATACCTTTATATTTAATCTAATTCGAGTTATATTTACATTAGAAAGTAGTTTCCCGGGAAAGTGGTGATATTTATATACACGTGTGTGTTTTTCTATGTGTCCTTGTGTAAGACAGTATTTACCTTTACCTTTACCATTATTACATTTCCTGTTGTCAAGGTTTATTCTGCTATTATTGAAGATTTTATAGTCATATTTATATACGAAAAATCTATTGACCCAGTGTCCTAGAAATTCTTGATAGTAAAGCACTCTTGTTTTGCTAATCATTTTTCAACTGCTGATTGTGTTTTCTTCTTGTCACCAATGTTAATACAGTTATTTGATATGACTACCATTTGCAGATATAATTTGTGTCCTGTTGACTAAGTAGGACTTGAACCACTGTAAGGCTATATTCTGAATGCCAAATACATGTTGGAGACGGTGAAGTAATATATCATGGTCTATTGTGTCAAATGCTGCAGATAAATCCAGGAGAGTGAGGACTGTAATCTTTTCACTATCCAAAGCAGAGAGAATGTCACTAAATACTTTCAGAAGAGTAGTTTCCGTACTGTAGCAAGGGCGATATGAAGACTGTACATTGCTAAAAAGACTGTTTGAATTCAAATGAGATACAAGTTGAGTTAGAACAACTTTTTCTAAGATTTTGTATATGAAAGGGAGATTAGAAACTGGGCGGTAGTTCTTTAAATCGTTATGGTCCAGTGTTGGTTTCTTCAGCAGTGGCTTTACAATGGCAGTTTTGAAAAATGATGGGAATTTCTCTGATGAGAGAGAGATATTAATAATATCAGTTAGTGAAGGCAATATTGGTTCTAAGCACTCAAGCAGCAGTGATGTCGGAATTGGATCAAGTTCACAAGACTTTGGTGCACTTTTCATCACGATTGTCCGTACTAAATCTATAGAAACAGGTTCAAATGCTCCTAAGGGTTGTCGCTGACATTCTGCATCATACCTGTATGGTGACGAAACAGTTGAAATTGAGCTGTCAAGCGAATCTCTAATGGTTTGAACTTTGTCATTGAAGAAATTTGCAAATTGGTCTGGTTGGTCTAGTGGAGAGAAGGTTGTTGGAAGTGGTGTAACATTTGTTCCTTGACATTAGTTTGTTAGTTATCTCGAAGAGCTCTTTGCAGCTGGAACTCTCCGTGATCTTAGAACTGTAGTGGGATGATTTGGCTAAATGGACTATGTTTGTGACATTCTTCTTAGCGGCTTCGCAGATTTGTTTATGAATAGTGAGTCTGGAGGAAAGCCAAAGCCTCTCTGCTTTTCGGCGATGTCTTTTAGCAATGCGAAGCTGGTCCCTAACACTGCTTTACCAAGGAGAACACCTTTTTTATTGATACTCTGCATTTGGTGGCTGGGGCATGTTTTTCAAGCAATGAACGCAGGCAGTTATCAAGTTGTTCCGCTGTTGGATGTAAAAAAGTTGTTAGGTTTTCTTGAATGTCATGCATGAATATGGTTCTATTTATCATACGGAGGTTTCTCTTAGTAGCAAATAGACGTGGAGGGTTAGGGACTGATACGTCGAGATGGCATACAATGCAGAGGTGATCCGATGCAAGTTCGTGGGATACAAGAGTTGATTGCAGAATATTATCATCAGGTCTATAAAGAAACCAGTCTAAAATGTGACCAAGTTTATGGGTAGGTTGGTTAACTGACTGTTTAAGATTGAAAACATGAATGGAATCTAGGAGTTTTGACGTGTTTGGTTTACCAGGACAGTCATAGTGAAAGCTGAAATCTCCAAGAATAATTAGGTTGCCACCTATCGAATTTCCGTACTCTAGAAGATTTGGAAACTGCTCCAAAAAGAGAGATTCAGTCAGCTTGTTTTTTCTACTAGGAGGATAACGGTAGAGACAGAAATAAATGGACTGACCTTTGTTCCAGTATGAGCGTGGTTTGGACTAGTTCAAACGATGTGTGGCAGAAGTTGAAGGTTGTGTTGTACTTGAGGTATTTGATCATGGAATTCTTTGTAATTACAGCAATTCCACCTCCGCGAGAGTTGCGGGTTAACGACTTTATGGAGTAATCGCTGGGTGTTAAATCCGCACACTTACTTTCATCACCTACCGAAAGTAACCAAGTTTCTGTCAGCAAGAAGACGTCAATATTCTGGTCATTTATAAAATTAACAATTTCTGTGCGCTTTTCCGGTGATCCTACTGATTGAGCGTTGAATAATGCAATACGTAGTGGTATCCCTGGGACAGTTGACGACTTAAGAGGAATTTGAATCAGGTTATTGAAATTAACGTCAGAATGTTTAAGTTGTTTATCCGTTACGAGCGAAGGGGAGATAACTGGAATCCTTCTTCCTGTTCTACGACGGCCGGCTTTGAAATAACGTTTTTTTTTTCCCTTCCGTTTACATTTTTGAATGACGGGCTCTAGTTAGGTACACAATACCATATTTGAAGGTACATTGTAATACATTTAGGTAAGTTTATTCCTCCAGAAACTGCTCGAAATTATTAAGTATTTTTAAATTTGTTGACATAATTTTAAACAAATTATGTAACTGTCAGTAACCTACAAATGGCATAACCGACTGGATGTGCATGTTGATATGTATTTATGTGTTTGCATGTATGTATTCATTTGTATGTTTATTTATTTATTTAGTATTACAACTCTATGGTCCTAAATAAAAAATAGGAAAAAGCGGAAACCAACAGGTTTGGTAAAATTCAACAAAAAATTTATTTCCAATTTAAAATTTAAAAGAACTTACAGTATTACGAATGAAATTCCAAAAAGCTTTTAAAAGTTATATCACCATTTCTCATTAATAAGCTTCTAATTAAATTCTAGCGGTATTCGAAATAAGATCCAGCGCTGAAAGTGTCGAGGTGCCTGTAGTTTTGAATGTGCTAATATACCAGTGTCCTGAAGTGTTATAATGTGCTGATAGTCTTCCAACTAATCACAATAATGTAATCCAAAATATATTTTATTAAATTCACTATCATTCCGAACTAATGTTTCTGTTTAAGAGTATTATTTAAGACCAGTGAATACTAATTTGAATAACTTCACCCAAAACAAATACTGAACACAGCAATAGGACGTTTTCCGACAAACGATGTTAAAGCAAAAATGAACAATATTTAAAACAAAGAAGATTATATTTTTAAAAAATTCTAAGACATAAAAGAAAAGCCAGGATGCAAGACAAAATTTAATTTCTAGAACAATATAAAATGTAAAGATTTAAGATATGTTACTTCAATATAAATATGGAATATGGTAAACATTAGGTTGGCTAGCTATTTTTATATGGAATACCATTTTTCTTGAATAAACATGTTTGCCTTTAATAATAATTAATCTTAACATTTAACCCATATTCCTAGGATAATATATTAACACTATATAACATATTTACAGAATGACGGGCTCTAGTTAGGTACAAAGAATTTGATTTTCGACAAGGACAAAGTCTAACATACTTTTATATGTATCAGACTATCATGGGGGTGGACTAAGAAGAATGCAAATTAAATATATGTAACAATGAATATGTCTATATACATATTTTCGTGTATGTATGTGTAATGTGTTACAAATATCATTCTTCATAATGTACTATTTACATTGTGCAATACAGTAATTTAACTCAATTGTGAACTATTTAATATAAAACTGCAACCACATAATTTTAAATGATGCAATGATTTTATGTATCCGTATTGAAGAGATTGAAGAAATGAACAAGTATGTATTTTTATGTTTGTGAACAGTCATTTTGCTACAAAAGATTGAAGTTTGTGAATAGAGCCGTTTTATTGTAAAATATTGATGTTCGTGAACAGTCATTTTGTTGCAAAATATAGATGCTTATGGACAGAGTAAATTTGTTGTAAAACATGTTTTCACAAACAGTGTTTGTTGCTGATAGCAAGACAAGACTGTTGTTTATTAGGAGGTCGTGCTCAGAGCATTTCATCAGTAGGAGTCCGTTGATGTTGCATTTACCAATACCATTTTTGCCAGTGACACGTGGCCATAACTGGAAATCTATGCTAACTCTAGCAGCGACGTCGCCAAGGATAATGAGCTTGTTTGCCTATGACACCTCTGCGATAAAAGATTTGGGGTCTTCATAAGATTTATATTTGATCTCATATGGGTTTGTTATGGTCGGTGCATAGGCACTGATGATAGCTGCATGTCTTTGTACAGCATGAGTCTCATTTATATTAGCATGTTATTCACGCCCATTGGGAGATTTGTGAGTTTGCTGACCAGATGTGATTTGATGGCAAACCTAATACCAGCTTTAAGTCTCTCTTTTTTACGTCAGTTACTCCTGAAGAAGATGTTAACAGCTCCTACTTTGTTGAGTTGTCCTTTCTCAGCTAGGCGAGTGTCACTGACACATGCAAGTTGGATGTTGAATCTGGTCTTTACCAATCTGAGCTGTTCTTCTTTATGGTCAATCTGCTAATGTACTGTCAAGTAATGTGCGTACGTTCCAGACACTGATGGTAGTTTGCGTCATTACTGTATTATTCTTCCATCGCTAAGGTGAGATTCCCGATATTAACATTATGCTGAACAGGGTTAAAGTGATGCAGACAATGTTTAGAAAACGGCTCTTTCCTAACCCTACGGAGGGAAACGTGCTATCCAAGGTAGGAGTGACTGTTCAATCGCCCATGGTGACTGCCGAGTTCATTGCAGCTTCAATCCAGCGAAAAGAGATCAAATACACTCTACCGTACAGGACTGCAGCTATAGCTCCCAGTGTATCCACATCTTCTTTGCCGCTATCTAATTGCTACATTACAGGACGGAATATGTTTGGTGGTAGGTAATAGTGTCATGACCTGTGCACGAGTTGGATTTAAATGAGGGAAACGTTGCACCGAGTCGCTCTCATTCTCTCTACCAGATCTGTCTAAATTTAGCGGCATAACAATGTCGAGACGTCTGGAGACAGGTCCGGATGAAGTCGATGGTCATCAATTCTTATTACACATGATCTGATGCCTTGTGCTGTCCATACGGCTCATGCGATATTCCATCAGGACCAGGATAATGAGAATATCAGTTCGGCCGCCTGCTCAACGAGAATGGACTCTCCGGTACAAACCAGGTGCAGATGTCTATTCTGGACTAACATTCACAATTACTACCGTCTACTTTTGCTTTCATATATCAAGAGATGTCTAACCTGACACCTGCACGTGCAGTCAACCGATCATTGTTTGGAAAGGTATCAATGTGCAGACAAAGCCTTTAATATGGAATTGTTTTTAGATACCTGTAAAAAAACAAGAGCAAATTTATCAAAATATTTGCGTCTTGTGGACCAGGGAAAGGTAACACTCATGCTACCAGGCAGCTGATTGCTTCGTCACAAACCCTGGTCATCGTGTAAAAGGAATCCCTGAAAGCCAAGTAATGCACTGGACTCACTGTCTGGGTATGTGCAGAGTTCATTTTAGGTTGTGCCATTAATCTACATTTTTGATGCCAAAAAATATTAATTCGGTGTTATCCGTATGGTGCATAAAATAGTCCTGTTAAATTAATAAAAGGAAACATTTCTACGGCTAATTTTAGGCTGGCTGAATCGAGTGCATCCCAATCCCGTTTACAGAATAGTGTGCACCATTAAAGGGAAGCATAAGACGATCAATTTGATTGGCTGGCAGAAATGTTGTACTGATTTTCATTATCTTTGGCATCAATCGAGAACATATAGTAGACGATCATGGTTTGAAAATATAAAGTAGACAAGACGACATTTTCAGTAAATTTACTGGTGCATTTGTTTCCATGCTGAGAATCGTTACTCATGAACGAGGAATTTAAATTCTGGCACGACATGCCTTTGGTTGGGGCAGATATTTATTATACGTGTTTGAACATTATTCAGCAGGCACGAAACGGGAAAGAATTTGTGTGAATCCTGTAGTTTTCTTACAGATTGGCCTACCGACTCACTACTAAACTCAGTAGGGGCACTTTCCATTCCTAGGAAGAACACGTGATACTTTGGGACAACGACTAAAAACCTGCAGTGGCTTCCAAACGTGAAACTGTTTGCATAAAATAAAATATTCCTAACAAAGATTCTGTCAACGAAGATGAATTTGAAAATGAAAAATGTAGCTAAAGAAATATTTTATTGGCATTATTTGGAAATTAACCTGATGTGTTTTATGCGGTACTACCTGGTAGTACCAAGTTTTATGCGAAACATTTCCATACCTTTTTAAAAAAAAATGACAGAAAATCTTACTAAACAGCCCTTATACGCAGATATCTGAAGACACATTATTTAATTTAAACAGGTAGGACCTGCATCAATGCGCTTACTGGTTATAAACTATACTAAGTCGTTTATATATGCAAGCAGTGTATCTTGCTATTTGATTTCGTTATAAGCAGGATAAGAGTACTTCATAAATATTTGTCAGCCATTGTTCATATTTACTTTTTATTAGGTTGGGTCAACTTCAAAACAAAATTGTTTCGTAACTCAAGCAAATGTTCAAGAAAAATAATCTGAGGTCAAGACATTTAAAAATAAAGATTTTTTCAGTGGTTCAGATTAGCAGTATCACTATTGTCCAGCTCTGAAATTTGAAGAAAAAAAAGCACAAATATTCAGTGATCTAATGGCATTTTTGTAATTTTATTCAGCATGTGAGAATACATAATTACGAATGGCATAGAGTAGTAAACAACTGAGGGTAATGTTTATCTGTATGATTTCTACTTCACATATCACTAAATCTATTTATATGGTTTATTTCTTCAGATTTTAGCCGACGATGAATTGCATTTTTTGGCATTTGTCTCCCGATTTTTTCGTATTATCTACTTCTTTTTAATGGTAGGATGAATTTATTACGCGGACATGATCATGTTAATTATGAGTAAAATAACAGAGCAGTTATTATTTCTTTTTATGAAAGTTGGGCTTGCATGCCTGGAATGACTATTTAGAGACACTTTTCAAATGAATATAATATCTCTGTTGTTGAAGGGTTCTCTGGTTCTTTTGAATATATCTTTAATTCATTTAAAGAATTTTGTTTGAACATATGCGAATTGGAGAGATCTCTAAATCTATTAGAGAGTTCTACAATTGAATTATATCGATCCATCTTAAACATTTGGAGAAGTTTCCAATTTAATTAGAAAGGTCTACAATTCAATTATGTACATTTATATATATCAGGAAATATGAATGTAGCGCAATAATTGAATTAGAAAGGTTTCTCGTTGATTATTAGAGCTCTCTAATTAACATATATGGTTCTCTAGTTCAAAGCGGCCATCCAGTATAGAACAGGGAAAAGTGATTTTACATATTACTTTCAAACCAAATAGCGTGTTACATGTTGCATTTCTAACCATGCAGCTATGTAAAATTTATGAACCATTATAGACATCTTCAAGCCACAAACCCCAAGATGGCGTCCTAATGTTAAATTTCCGTTAGAGGATATAATAATTGTACCACGTTTAAATAGGTTGGCCGCCTTCAGGCTATATCGCTACATTATACTACTCACGGGGAGTGCACAAACTCCCAACAAAACCCAGCATACTTCATAATACTTTTTGACTAGTTTGCGTGCCTTCTTGCGTACTATCCATTCATCCATCCATCACTGCAGTTTAAAATATTACTACGTGTCGAAGATTTAAAAGAAGGGTATCATTTCAGATTCCACTTCTGCATTCTTAAAAGTCAGTTTGACATAATACTTGTTCTTTATTTTCTTTTTTCCACTCCTAAGTCGCTAGTAGAAATTTCAATAAAAACTTATCACTTTTCATGTAAAGTCAGTAACCATATAAAATAGTGCAGTGTTTTAGACACCTGTTCCTGATATATACGGCGACGACTATCATGATGAAAAACAAAATGGCATTACGTTCCATTTTGTTGTTGTTTCATATGGACATTTAAATAGACAGTTTATATATTTTAGCCAAGGCGCACAGACACAAAATCAGATGATACGCTGCACTCACCTTGAGATAATTTTGAACAATACAATGTCTGGTGCTGTGTTGTTGTAGTGAACTGTCGTTTAACTTCCATTTTCCTCAGTCTCAGACTAGTAAAATGTGCCAATATAACTGCACTGTGGTTTTAAAATTCATACATTTTTGTGACTACCTTATCAATTTCAGCTTTTAGCAACAACAAAAAATATAACAAAATGTTATTTTATTGTGGCATTAATTCGTTGATTGGGATCATACCACGTTTTACAATTTTTAATTCACGCATGCATTATTTAAATAAAACTCAGATTGGGGAGCCTTTAAGTTAGTATAAAATATTAGTTATAGGGTAGTAAATACGATAATATTTTAGTCTTAAAAACAAGAATTGGTGTGATAACGGAAAAAAGTGAAAAGAGAAAATACAATCTTTTTCAATACGGATCAGAAGTGTTTAAAAAGAACTTATTCTTTTCTTCTTATTACCATGGAAACTATGAAGGGTGTCAGATAAATAGTTAACTAATGTAATACATTTCAAATATTATTTTCCGCAATGTTTATGACATAAGGCCAGAAATAGAGATAAACAGTGACAGAGAAAACAGGTATGGTCTTTACGGTAAGGCATTGACAGAGAGAGGCAACATCCTAGCCCTGTCGGTTGTTAATATGTGTCAGATATGTCCAATAATCGATTACTCATCGATCTTGTAGTTCACAAGATTTATCTTAGCTATACGAATGAAGACGAACTTGTGCAGGTTAGTAAAAACATAGATGGACTTTATTATACCGTTACACCCATATATAACACTTATCGGTAAGCATCCATCTCTTTGTAAATTATACATAATGCTGCTTATTTTGTTTGCCGTATTCTTCCGACCTTCAGCAGTCCAGTTGGTATGCGGTAACAATTGCAATTAACACACGAAATTAATTAATGAAGTTGATATATTATTTGATTTCTACAGCGATTCAGTGTACATTGACTTCATCAATGATCTTTTATAATACAGATTGATGTATTGACATATTCAAAACGTCAATCGATATGTACTGTGCAGAGTTTCTCTGTACTCTCATTTGAACTTCAGAGATCCCACATGTTTCATATTAACCCCGGTCTTGATACCAAAATTATTTTCTTTATACACAGTCTGATTCCAGTTTTGACACCAACGCGATTTTGTCTTGCAGTTACTGATCAGGGGATACACTGTTGCGTGTAAATTCATTTTCTCAGTCAAGCAATCTAAAGGTGTACTTTCACTATATGGAATACAACTAAAGTATTATGAATATTTAGATATGTTCGTAGCATTTAACCATGATCGAAAGTTGTACTTTTCATAATCTAAACAGAATGTTGACATAGCTTACTCATGTCCATGATTGGAAGTTTGTAAATGGAATGTTTACCTACCATTTGAGATCCGATTATTATGTGTCCAGTATTATTTATAAATAGTTTGGAAGGTTCCGTTAGAATGATTCGCATCTCGATCAATTTAAAATGTGTATAAGTAGGAATTCGATAAATGAAACATTTATTCCTGTTTTAGGTCAGTCTGGTAGAATCTATTCGTGATCATCATTTACAGTTGTGTTCAGAATGATTCTTGAAAATATTTATTAGATTTACTAAGATACTCATTCACGTTTAGATTTATACAGACTACTTTGTATTATTAAGAACCCAATATTTCGTCTTCCTTTGTTTTTTGTTTGTTCATGTGTTACATGTACAAAATAGGCTTCTTTTGAAAAAGCGCTAATTATTCGAGTCAAATTAAGCTACAGTTATATGCTTAATGACTGCGTAAAGAGTTGGCTCTACTTTTTTTTTTTTTGTTATAAATTTTGACTGTTGCAGATAACATGACTGGTACACTTGTAAAGTACTATGTATACTACTGCATTTTACTTAGAAGATGTCATTGGAGTTCAATATTTGTAAACGTTTAGTTGAACGCAACATATTTCAGTCCTCATTTTTAATGTCTCTGTCTTTATTTTAAAATTTACAAGTCTCACATTTCGACCTCTACTGGTACATACTAGATATTCTTGGGTTTTATTACTTGATGATGAGTTATTTTTATATTTGGATATTAAAATACTCGCGGCATCAATTGTTCCCAGGCCATTTGTGATAACGAAATCATCAAAAGGAAATGGAGACTCACATTGACAGGCGAGGCAGAGAAAAACTTCGAGTCTGGTGTTATTTATTTAGATTTCATGCATAGTATTAGCTACTTATACATTTAATTATTTAAACCTGCATGTTAATATCCAATCCGTCAACACTGAAACCAAAGTAGTATAATTGGATTGAAACCTAATTTTAAATGTGAACATCGTGTCCGAGAATTTAAAATATCCAGTTTTCGTGAAACAAATGAAATTCTCTTAGGATTTGGTGTATAATAAACAGATCTTCCATCTATCGCCATTTATAATTTATACATCAATCAGAAATAGTCATATTAATTTAAACGTCAGCTCTACTGATTCTGCAAGCGGGAAATCTAATCCGAAAGTAGAGGCAATAAAGCTTTTGAAACCTTTATGTTGTGTCTGTGATCCATGGGTGCATTCAAGTCGAAATTCATGAGAAATCAAAGCTTAGAATGAGATATGTGAGTGTGTGGCTCATGGATATATTCAAGTCGAAATTCATGGGAAATTAAAGCTTAGAATGAGATATGTGAGTGTGTGGCTCATTGATACATTCAAGTCGAAATCCATGAGAAATCAAAGCTTAGAATGAGATATGTGAGTGTGTGGCTCGTGGATACATTCAAGTCGAAATCCATGAGAAATCAAAGCTTAGAATGAAATATGTGAGTGTGTGGCTCGTGGATACATTCAAGTCGAAATCCATGAGAAATCAAAGCTTAGAATGAGATATGTGAGTGTGTGGCTCATGGATACATTCAAGTCGAATTTTCTTAGAAAGCAAAGCTTTCAAATCAAATGTTGTGGGTGTGATCCATGGATAGATTTGAGTTAAAATCCATGTGAAATCAAAGCTTAGAATGATATATGATTTGGGTGTGTGGATCATGGATACATTCAAGCTGAATTCTCTTAGAAAACAAAGTTTTCAAATGAATTGTTTTGGGTATGTGATTCATGGGTACATTCAAGTCGAAATACATAAAACACACAAAGCTTTCTAATGAGTTATGGTGTGGGTGTGTGATTCATGGGTAGATTAAACTTGAAATCCATTTGGCCTTCTTTTTTATTTTCATTCGTTCACCTGATTGAATAGTGTACGTGACATGACAATGTGACAATCTATATATTCATGACGGGGAAAAAAACAGGTATCGCTGTCTAGTTCACAATATCGATTAGGACAATGACGAGAACAAGCACGAGATGGAACCGTCGCCCCTTCCGCGTGTTAATCCCGTCAATGTATTTACAATAATACTTATTATACATATTTGCACACTATGTTCTTTTTCAATTAATCTTCATTTATAAGAAAGAGTTATTTCAATCTCTGCAATACCAATTGATTCGTATTTGTTCAGTTTAATTTTTTTTTCGCCCTGCGTGTGCATCTCTGCTAAGGTGGACATATATTTCCTACATACGGTATGTCGTTGTAAGGTGAAGATTATTTTACGTGTCTGTGACAAACCTAATAACGTTATTATACATATTAAAGCAAAATGCTCTTGTTGTGACTCCCTTGAACCGCAAGCAAGGATATTGGGATCTCTTCTGAAAAGTATGTATATATCTTTTTCTAGAAATGATTGTAAATAATTATTTGCAATGTGTTTATAAGATATGTCTGTTAGTCAATTACATTTATCTACAGATGCAAAAATAGCCATTGCGTGATTTAGATAAACTGGAAAAATTTATAGCAAATATTTTGAGATAGTTTAATATTTTAGCTTGAAGCTATTAATTAAATATGTATGCTTCTTGCTGTAAGACGAGTAAGGATTCAGGTTAACTACTACTACTACTACTACTACTACTACTAATAATAATAATAATAATAATAATAATAATAATAATAATAATAATAATGATAATAATAATAATAACAATGGAGAAGACTGTCATGGTAATGAGATAGTAATAGTAACATAAAAAACGCAACAATACATGAGAAGGACATTTAAAAAAATGTTTATATCTAGTAATAATAATTCACTTGATCACTAAGTACACCCTCTACAATTATGTTATTGCTAGTTACATGAATAAATTAATATGTTATCGAAGTTCTTAGAAGAAAGATTTTTTTAGCAAAATTGACCTAACAATTTTTAATCTTAAAATTGTATTCAGTTGCAATATATGGCCGTTATTATATTTAACATCACGAGAAGCAAAGGTGTTTGATAAAATACACATTTACCGTCCTTGACTTATGTGAGTCGGTGGGGAATTTGGATCTCATCCCCGCATAATTTATTTCTTGGTTGGAATTGCTTGATAGAAATTTGAACATTTTGGTTCACCACTTCCCCTGGACCCACCCCCACCCCCACCCTCACTCCACCACATTCACAACAATAGCTGGGGATGCTTCGGCGGTTCCTACGTCACTGATTGGCCTGCTTTTAATGTTGGCTAGTAGCATCATATTAGTATTATACATTAACATTTTTTTCTGAACCAGGTTTCATCACAATAAAACCCACTTAGAAATGTTCCGAAACGAGCAAAGAAGTTTTTGCTATAGAAGTGTGGAATAGCTGTTATCGGGTCACCTGGTGACCGAGTGATCTAAAGCTCTCGCCGTTACCTATCACTGCCAACCCAACTTTATCGGCGTTGGTTAAGAATCTCGGACTCAGCCAGTGTGGGTGCGTGAAAAGCTGCCAGAAGCTTAAAATGGGTCGATGGTTCCCAATGGTTTTACCAGGGTTCTTCCTTCATCAGTTGTACTGGCTGCCATATATAGTATTTCCTGCGCTGAGAAATTGCTGTTAAACCAAAAACAACAACAATAGTTGTTTTCGCAGCTGAATGAAAATAAAATCAATGAACATTTTCATAGCATTAATAATTTGAACACACCCACCCACCCTACCCCTCACACACACACATTTATTGATTGGCCCGGATTGACCGTGTGGTCTAAAGTGCTCTCTTTTACCAGTCACTATCATTTCAACCTTGTCCGGGGCCCCCGAATGGTCTTAAGCGATCACCGATACAGATCACTGCGGTCTCACATCTGTTTACGTGGATTCGAGGCTCTGCCTACGTGGGTACGTGACAAAGCTTTGCCCGTAGCTTCTCGTGGACCGATGGCTCTTTCAAGGGGTTTCCCGGCTATTTTTTTTGTTTCACAATTTATACTGGTCGCCATGCATAGCCTATCTTTGTGCTGAAAAATGGAGTTGAAGCTTACAGCAACAACAACATATCTGTCCGCGTGGGTTCGAACCTTGTGCTCAGCCAATTTAGGAAAGCTTACCAATATCTTCCCGTAGATCGGTGGTTCTTACTGTTATTTTACAGGGTTCTTTCTCCACCATTTATAGTGGCCGCCATGGTAGTCTATCGTGTTGTATTGAAAAATGGCACACAACCCACAACAGAACGACAGCAACAAATTTTGTTGATCGTGTTAATATGCTTCAGATTTTTGCCACGTACTTGTAATATTAATTTTAGTAAACGAATTTTTTTCCCCCTAAACCAGTCTGCTAGAATTTATTTAAGATTAAAAATCACAAAATGTTCCAACATTTGTTGATGTTTAACCTTCTTTTTTAATTCTTCCATATATGCAAACATCATATTAGTTTTTATAATAAATTTATGTTACATCGTTTACGAATAATTGTGTTAAACGATACAGCTCTCACAAAAATGATGTATATATTAGTATCCCCTGTTCCATATGACGAAACAGTTAACAACACACTGACTATTGAATAGATTATACACCGTCTGGAATTTGCGATAAGTTATTAAATTAACAGTGATCCTGTATAAAATTTTAGAAAGTTAGGTTACTGAAATTACAGTCATAATCAATATGGTCATTGATAGATAAAGAAATGAAAACAAAGAAAACTAATAATGATACCTATTCGATATCTTCTTGAGAAAAACTGTGTTCAAACGCAGAGATTTATTTTGAAGTAATTTGTTTTTACTTTTCTAATATACCAGAGAAAATAAATTTACAAAATAAATACACAAAATACATTTTTAGCTACCAATTTATGAACAATAACTCCTTAAAAATAAACTGCATGTCTTTGTATATTAGAAACCCGACCCTTATCTCTATGTGTAATATACCGACATGTCCTACTTGATATGGGCTGCTCTCATTTCTCTGTAAATATACAAAGAAAATGTTTTATTGAAGAGAACGACGTAGTTTTAAATAATTTCTTCTCGATCTTTACTTAGTTGTTGCCGATATGGTACGTGTAACACTTTTTCTCTGCGTTCAGAATTCACGGTGATTAATACGCTTGGAGAAAAGAAGAAGAAAAAAAAAAACTAGCGTTAGCGGTTTTCGTCGCCATTACACAAAATCTGTAATTTTGATTCTTCTAAAAATTCAGTAACCATACAATCAATACACTTCTGCATTAGTCGGTCGCTGGTCTGCTAGTTCAAGTGTTCCGTCACACAATGGCATGGAGTCTAACTCGTCATTCATTTTAATGTTGAATCTGGGCGACTCGGTGGTAATACATTTTGCCACTGAAACAGTTTTAAATCTCCATATATTGTTCTAAAAGAAATAGAAAAAAACATGCATTTATATTTTCTCCGCAATTGATATTTAATAAAATTGATAAATATTGTAAGATTTCTTTTCTTCTAGAAAGGCTGCACATATTTTGTTATGATCAAATATTTTTTATTTTTTTTTACAAATGATAATGGATACAATTTGTAGGTGTGAATCACAACTTACATTGTAGTATTCAATGTATTCACAGACTTTCAATCCTCGGAATACTTGCTTGGTAAGACATTAAAATTAATGTTGATGCCATTGACAAAATATTTTATGTCAAGACATCCTACTAACTCTTGCTTTAAATATTCTTATTTATTTATAGTTAATTGCTAATCATGGAATTCTAATCTAATTTATGTAGTAGTTTGGTAAGAACATTCAAATTATTGTTTTGTTTTATAAGAGAATTCGACTTAATGAGCCACACACATACATATCTCATTCGAAGCTTTCATTTCTCATGAATTTCGACTGTAATGCACCCATGGATCACATCCGCAGCATAAAGTTTTCGAAAGCTTTTTTTAAAATGTACACTATTTCAATCATTATAACTGTTGTATCACCATCTAGAATCCGAACTCAACGTACAACAGTTATGTAGTCATTAATGTCGCTTAAACACCACAGTGACCTACATTCGATAGTACTGAGAGTTTCGTTAAATATAATGCTAATTATTGTAATAAATTTGGAGTATGCGCATTTGATAGCGCCCCATTTTTAAGCAATTCTTAGATTTATTTGTGTGTTTATTGGAATTCGGCGCCATGAAAATATTCATAGCCCGAAATAATTAGCCAGTTATTAGGAGCAAACGTCACGGAGTCGAGTGTTCGTGAGTTTTAACCATTCCATGGTTCGCTAGTAGTGAATTTAGGTCCAAACCGAATGACTGTCCCTTTAGTAACATAGTCTATATTAAAATATAATGGTATATAATAGTGCTGTGGCTGAGATGACCGTATTTACGGTAGGAAACCAGTACATTACACAAGGGATTCAATAAGGTTAGGACTTGGCAGATACCTTTTATGCGTCCATAGTGGAAAATAGGTGTAGTTATATTAGTGTAATACGCCGGTAAAAGTGTACTATGACTGGCCTAGGCGGAGTTAAATAGTTCCCAGTGAGAAAGGTAATACTAGTGTATTTTCTATGGCATAACCGGCTGGCGGTACGGAAATATGATGATAATGAAGAAAAACCATGCAAATGCGCGGTTGATGGACCTTGGGCAAGTTAATTCATCTGTGGTCTTGAATTTATTAGAGCAAAATTTAGTATATAAAAGCAGACACGTCTGACATTCCAGTTTACAACTCAAACTGTATGGAAGTCTTTGGAAATTTGGGGAAAATATATGAATTCCAGCGGGATTCGCGCCAGGGTTTGACACCGCTCAGTCAAGTGATACCCCTGTGCTTGTAACAATATTATCACCGTTTTACTGCTCAAGTTTAGAGAATACATTAGGATTTGAGAACTAGCCGCTCAGACAAGTAAACCAGCCAAGGCAAATGAATTTGGCTTCATTATCTTTGGTGTACAACACCTTTATTGCAAATACCCCGCACCACCCCACCCCACCCACCCCAAGAAACTGCTTACAATAAAATTTGAGTAAAAGCGTACTTCGAATCATATTCCACTATCTTGGAGAACATGATCTAAAGTAAGCGTTGCTTCCAAATTTGCTATAAGCAATGTTTTGTTTAAACGATGCTAAATTTGTACACTATATATTTTAATAAATGCGTTACTTCCAAATTTGCTATAAGCAATGTTTTTTTGAAACCATGCTAAATTTGTGCACTATATTTTTTTATACATGAAAGTTTTGTTTGTGACCAATAATTTACAGACGGAGAAAACTATTTAGATGGCGCACATGACAATCAAGATCTGTTAATTTTTGTTTCTTTTGATAACATATTCTTTCTAATAACAGAATAAATCAACAATTTATTGATTTATAATGAAATACCATTGAAGTGCACACAACTTAATGGAGATACCTTTACACATACAGGATCAATTTCTTTTTTTTTTAAAACAGCTGTAATATCCTAATTAAAAAAAGTATCAGAGATTTCACTATATCTTTATGATGTCCTTTATAAATATTTTTGCAGTGGATTTGAAAGTTGTGGGGTGGGAGGACATCGGTTAGGACTAGAAACAATGAAAACGATGACGGGCATGGGGTGGGGTGACATCAGTTTTAGGAATAATAATAATAATAATAATAATAATAATAATAATAATAATAATAATAATAATAATAATGATGATGATGATGATGATGATGATGATGATGATGATAATAATAATAATAATAATAATAATAATAATAATAATAATAATACAAAAATAAATGGCACAGGAAAGGCTGCGACATCGGTTGGGACTAGTAATGATTATAAAGATGAACAGCGTAAGGAGGGGTGACATCGATTAGGACAGGTAATACTTACAAAAGTTGAACGGCATAGAGTGGGGTGACATCGATTAGGACAGGTAATACTTACAAAAGTTGAACGGCATAGGGTGGGGTGGCATTGGTTAAGATTAGTATTAATTAATAAAGATGGATGGCATGGGGTGGGTATACAACGATTCGGACTAGTAATACTTGAAAAAGATGGATGGCATGGGTGGGGTAATGGCAGTTACGACTAGTAATTATTTTAAAAAAAAGATGAATGTCATGGGATTTGTTGTTGTTGGGTTTAACGCCATTTTTCAGCACACGATAGTCTATACATGGCGGCCAGTATTATTGGTGGAGGAAGAACCCGGGAAAACCACCGGAAAGAACCACCGACCCACGAGAAGCTACCCGCAAGCTTTCTCACATAACTACATTAGCCGAATCTTAGACTCGAACCCACGCAGACAGAGGTGATATCTCCGTAACGGAGAGCTCTTTAGACCACTCGGCCACTCGGGGCCCCTGAATGTCATGGGATCGATGTTGGATCTAATAATATATATGAACATAAATGGCATAGGGGTTGGAGCGTGGTCTAGTGGTAATTTAAAAGTTGAATGTCATGTGGGGGGGGGGGGGGGGCTAGTTATAATTTAAACGATGAATGGTACGGGATTGGTTGAGCTAGTAAGAACTAAAGAAAGGTTTATGTCATTACAAAGTTATGTTAATTATAAAATAAATCGTTGGAAAAAATTAAATATAATTCAGCTGTATACAACATATAGATATGTAACAACACAAAGACTACTGAGTTAGCTACGTAATAAAACAGACACATACACAGACACACATTGATGGAATTACTTTTCCTGTTGTAAAGAGTCAACAATAAGACGAGAGTCCTGGTATGCGGGGAAATGAAAAAGAATGGAGCAAAAACAACTCTGAACAACGTATATTAACATGATCGATCGAACCTAGTATAATAAATGTAGGTAATGACTGATGTGTTCATTGGTACAGGCTATATGTGTTCCTTTTTGTTGCCTACACGGTAGTCATAATAAAAGTACACACACGCATGCCTCAAGATAGGTTTCTACTGCTGTCACCAACATGACTAATTTCAGACGAAATAGATACACGTACTTCTAAGTGGTTACCGGCACTCTTAAGAAGTCATAACTCTAAACTCGAGAATAACGTGATACAAAATGAATAAAATTAAGACGATCATAGGTCACCTAAAGCCTTTAGGCACATTCTTGATTGGTCATACTGCTTTCTAAACCATTTCCAGTCGTATGCCCTTAGTAATAATTGATTATATTCTTTGTATACTATGATCAAAGAT
This sequence comes from Unio delphinus, assembly GCA_029339505.1. Classification (NCBI taxonomy): domain Eukaryota; kingdom Metazoa; phylum Mollusca; class Bivalvia; order Unionida; family Unionidae; genus Unio; species Unio delphinus. The sequence goes on along the minus strand of JAQISU010000007.1, from coordinate 1,714,358 downwards.
CGTCCCTCTTTTAATTGGACAGCAACGTTTGATTGGGAAAAGAAGGAATAAAAAACAAAGAAAACGATAAAAAAGAACTTAAGAAAAATTAGACTGACATACATTAGAAACACTTAGTAACGATATCCATTATGAATATTTGACGATACACATGATTTATAACAACTGATGCTGTTACTTGTCATCCAATTATTTCTTTACGTATGTTAGTACACTCATCGTCCGTACAACTACTACTTTCCCTGCTGTTTCTACTACTACTACTACTACTACTACTACTACTACTACTACTACTACTACAACAACTACTACTACTACTACTACTACTACTACTACTACTACAACTACTACTACTACTACAACTACTACTGCTACTACTACTACAACTACTACTACTACTACTACAACTACTACTACTACAACTACTACTACTACTACTACAACAACTACTTATACTGATAATGATCATGATGATTGCGTTCTTGTTTCTGAAAGTTTGTCTTAAGGCTGAATGAATATATATATATATATATATATATATATATATATATATATATATATATATATATATATATATATATATATATATAATAGTTCATTTATCTCGTTGTATGTTAGAAATTATGCTTTTATAATCAATTGTCTTCAACAGAAACAACTTCTGAAAGGCTAACTGAATTTAACTGAAAAGCCGGACACAAGTTATAGTTATTGATTCAAATTGATTATGGCTATTTTAAATTTACTTGTGTTCTTCTTATTGTCCAGACTACTAAAGTTAGTCTTTTTTAAGTTTTTGCCTAATACTACTTGTATGTAGGTGTGTTTTATATATAAAAGTTGCAAAGGGTTTGTGCTTGAAAGTAAATATTCTGGCATGTTATTCCATTTATTTATTGTGCTTTTATCTTGTAAATTTCTCAGAGGGAAAAGAAAAATAAAAACAACAAAAAAGACGAGATAAAACAAGAAAAGCCTAGGCAAGTAAACGCAGATTGAATATTAAGGCCCGTGTATCCAATACGAAATAAATCGTAGCTGACATTACATTTTCATGGATAACTGAGACATTGATAACGAATATTGTACAGATATTAACCTTGACACAGAATACAAAGATGTGACGTAAGCAATTTCCGGTTTATAATGAAATGCGATGCCTCTTGACATGGCGTTCTCTACATATACGTGAATGTATTTTCGTGCAATGCACACGAATCAACGGCATACTTAAACTTCGTGCACAGCAACTTAACATACTTTCAACGCACTTGTTTAAGTTCGCTGAGAAAGGAAACCATTCCCCAAATCTTCCTTTGTATCAGGAAGAACTATTCACTTTCATTAATTGATAAATGTTGGATCAAGTGTTTCTTTTGAATGGGGTTATATGTGACACGCATGTGTCAAGTGCTGCATTTGTTTCGTCATTAAAACAATTAAAATCTCTGAGCGCTAAGTGTCCAACTTTGACATGTGATACTATGAACTGATGTACTTCTTTGAAGTACCCACACTGATTAGTATACAACGTGTACCTGAGTCGAATTACTTACACTGTAGACCCAGAACTGTCACAAACTTCAACTAGAACCACTGCCGCATCCAGAAATAGTATTGTTATGGTGAATCGTAATTAAATACGGAGTTGTGAAGCGAAAGATGCAGTTTCAGTGACGTCATTTCAATGTTGTTGTAGGTGTTGTGGTTTCATTTTTTTAATTTTTTTTTTTTTGGGGGGGGGGTGTGGGGTGGGGAACTTGACTGGCTTGCTATTTCGCGCATAATTTTTGTGTCTGTGGGTCCGCGTTAAATACTGATCGATACATATGCAATCGACCGCTCCGGTAACCTAGTGGTTAGAGCGTCCGCCTTGGTAACGGGAAGTCGTGGGTTCGAACGCCGACCGAGTCATATCAAAGACTTACATAAATTGTACTAACAGATGCCTCACTTAGGCGCTCAGCATTAGGAGGTTAGTGTTAGGACTGGTCGGACTGGTGTCAGGATAATGTGACTGGGTGGGACATCATGTTAGATGTCTGCGGCATAATTCCCCAGTGCTAGACATCACTATAAACTGCCACACTGTAGACATCGTAGCGATATCACTGAAAAATTGTTAAATCTGCGTTAAAAAAATCATAATAACACTAATCACATATGCAATCAAAAGACGTTTCCTTTCAAAATCATCTGTGCTTGTCACATGCTTCCGAACTTGTTACGCAGTCTATCAGTATCAGAGTATTTTCACATGTTTCTATGTGTGACAGAGATAAGTTCGTATTTTTTTGTTGCCGTGATATAACCAGCTGTCGAGAGGTTATTCCAAGCCTTCATTTTCAGAGAGAGAGAGAGAGAGAGAGAGAGAGAGAGAGAGAGAGAGAGAGAGGTAGCAAAATAAATATGATGGTAACGAAAACTGACAAGTTCACAAAATGATGGAACGAATTCGCGACTACTGACATCAGAGGCAGACGGTCTAACACTTAGGCCACCTAAACGGTTCATTCCATATAGAAAAGATAGCGTAAAATAGTGAATTACTAGTATCTCACGCCCCCGAAAAGAAACAAAAAATTAAATATTTACGAGGTTAACAATTGTCGAGATAAATTGTGTTGAGAGTCATATTAGCACACTTTATCTTCTATAATGTATCGTTGAGCGTCCTATTTTCATATCCCTCAATGATTCGTTTCTCGCGACCTCATTTGCATGTTTCGAGATCATAATGTCATCACTTGGATGAACGCCTTTCGCTAACAGGGGCAGTTTATACTGATTAAGAAATGTTTTACAAATTTGTTTTAGGTACGTACTACAATTAAAGTAATAGAATCCAAAATGGAAATATCCACTTTATATAATGCCATATTTGTCGCAAGTTTGTGCCCTTACAGTGAGTATTGGATAATCGTGACAGAGCCACTGTTCACATGTTGGCTTTTGTTTGTTTGATTAGAATTTTTAACGTAGCTTTAACAATTTTTCAGACATATCGTTACGATGTCTGCAGTGAGTCAGTTTATAGTGGTGTCTAGCACTGGGGCATCATGCCGCAGACATGTAGCATGATGTCCCACTCAGTCACGTTATCCTGACACCAGTTCGACCAGTCCTAACACTAACCTCTTAATGCTGAACGTCAAGCGAGGCAGCTGTTAGTACCATTTTTGTAAGTCTTTGGTATGACTCGGCCGGGGATTGAACCCACGACCTCCCACTTCCACGGCGGACGCTCTAACGATTAAGCCACCGGAGCGGTTGTTCACATCTTGGTATTCTTTATCTTTTTTAAGCGGAAAACCCAAGAAAGAAATTTTGATGACGGCAAGTTTAATGCAAAACTTGATTACTATAACACGCACATCTTGATATAAACTAAGAAAAAAATAAAATCTTTTAAAATTGCGCTGATCGATAAACATGATAATTTTATCAAAAGTTTAAAGAAAACATTAAACAATAATTCTTATTTTTGGGGAATGTTTTCGTCATCATTAATTATATATGTTTATTGCAGTTCATATGCGTTTGAAAGAAATGAAATATATTACAGATGCAAGTATTAATAATACATTGACATCATAAACGATTGATTTGTATACCGTTGTCTACTTGTCAAATTCCAATCTCAGCTGACGTGCATTTATATCAGTGACAAGAACTATAGACGTACATACTTATATATTATACACGCTTGGTAGAACTGTAGGTGGCATATAAGTTGGAGCTTTTAAAAAAATCAGCCATGAATAAATTAAGTAAATATAATTTAACACTTTCTATGGCGCTTTTATTTATTTGGAGCAACCATGAACGTTTCAATTTAAGCTAAGGGCACGTTTAAAGTTTAAAGTTTAAAGGGCATGAGCATGTTACTACTTTCTTTTCTATCTTTTCAGACAACTCGGGTCAGAAATCGGAACTCTATGATATGTACACAACGCTGAGCCTGACAGTTATTTTTTTTGCCATTCGCTGTAGACACGTGCAGGGTTACAGCACAGGTGCCCCAACCACGGCATGCCGAGATATGGTTCCCCGACACGGAGTAATCGCGCAGAATGCACCCGTACCTTTTCTCGTGGAGGTCTCGAAAACCCGATACTCGCCGAATGAGAGGCTTTTCGGTTACTGTTTTTTAAAATATTTTATTTTGAAAACTTTTCGTACAAATATATTACAGTGTCAAACAAGCTCGAACCTAGCTAAATATTCTAGAACACTAACTTTGATACAGATTTCTGTGATTATGTAATAATTTGAAAATATGAAATGGTACTCTAATGATGTAACTCTGGTTTTGGTTTTTAGAGAGAACGTAAGAGCATGAGCAGCATAGAAATATAGCTTTTGACGCTGATCTTCCTTTTAGTTGTTGTTGCCTTTAGGTGCGTCACACTACATATTAAACACCTCGATGGCTGTTCCACAAAACAATTGTTTAGTATATAGGTATATAGATAAATAGATAATTATGCTTGCTGAATGTTATCCCTTAGTTTTACTCAGGAATACCTTTATGATGTTTAGTTGCAGTTTTGTATCGTCTTTGAGTACTAAACTTGCATTCAACCCCAGTTTAATAACTCGACGCCAACATGCACTATTTAATTAAGAATCTATAGTCTTTAACTAAGCAGCAACAAACAGTTTTGTAAAATTCAAAATGTAATTTATTTCCCTAAAATACAGGCGAAAAAAAACCCACATAATTTACAGAATGTTTAATTAAATCTTCAGTAGTTCTAAATGTTCTATCAGAAGTGCAAAAGTATAGAAGAATCAAAATTAGTTCCAGTGGTATTCCGAATTAAGTTCACACGACTATATTTATGTGCCAGCAGTATTGATGAATCGCAATGATATCATCCAAAATGTATTTAAATGATTTCACAGTAATTCCTAAATAGCTATTAAATTCGAATAGTCTGAGCTTTTATAATTCCAATGAATTGTTCAATAAAATTCTCTCAAATAATCACAAATACATTCTTCTAAGACTAATATTAATGCTAGGAAGAAAAAAAAACGTTCTGTAAATACTCTCTGAGTAGGAATTAGAAATAAAAAGAGGATATATGACTCATTTACAGTGAAATCAAACCTGTAAGCAATGTCACCCACTTAATCAGCCAGCTAATTAAGAATCAGGTCAGCCTTAATTTCTCAAGAAAGTATGTTGCCAGAAGTAAAAGATAATATGAACATGCTTACGTGAATAAGAGTCTAACTGAATCTTGAATCAACGCAATGTGTTGTAAGACAGGCATGAGCTTAAGGTACTGTCATTAAGAATATCAGTATTTTATATGTTAATTAGTAAATGACCCTTACATTCCATAATCGTGAAGGTAACACACACGATAAAGATGTAGATAACTCTTTGGGGCAATAGGACGTAATGTTTGTGGTTTCAAGTCATCTGCAAACTTGTTTATATCTCATTTTGATTTGTTGGACTTATTGGCTGAACTTAGAAGGCTATAGAAATTCACTTGCTTGTAGGTAAACAAGTACGTTCAATGTGCGGTAAGTAACTGTTAGAAAAAAGCCTTACCACCACCGATGTAGCACGTACTGCATACAGCTTAATACATTAACCCCTGGAAGTTTTTGCTGTTTTCGCATGAAATGCGAGTAGTGAAGACATTTTGGGGACTTTTTCTAATACATTATAATACATCGACTTCCAAGAAATATTCCATTAGACAAATGACTAGTTGTGCTAACAAAAATGTTTCTCATTGGTTAGTTTGCTGGCGCATGGGCAGAAGGTGAAAAGTTGGAATTTCATTTGTTTTTGTTTTTGTTTTTGTTTAACTTACCATTAATTTTCACATGGAGAACATTCTTTATTAAAAATGTCGACCTTATCCTACTTTTGCACAGGTTCACCTGTCTGTGTGCGCTTCAGACCGGTCTGCCATAGATCTGCGGTCATAAAGTCTAAAATCTGGACACAAAATCGGATTCCGATCAAGTCCGAATTTTGGGTGGAAAAAACGGGTCCAAAAACTTAGGTTTTTCCCTCTGTATTTTGTAGTGCACAAAACTGTCCAGATTATTAGCTATCATTTTAGAGTTACATCTATCTACCTTTCTATAATACCACCCACTTTAGTGTATCATGCATGACCTTGACGCTACAGGCCTTGGAAGCAGGCTACTACCTCATGCCCCGTAAAGTCGCCGCTAAAGGTTAATGTGTTAAAGACAACAAGAGCAATAACTCGCGCGTACAGGCTATGATTGAAAAAATATGGTTATCTCCATTTCCATAGTATATACAGCAGCTGAGTGAGCAGAAGTGGCGTTCTCGGCTGGTAACTGAAGATGTGTTATATCGACAAGTTATTCTGCTGTAACGATATTTGCGCGAGCTATTGCTCCTGTTGTAGTATGCATGCAGTACATGCTAATCGTGTGCACGCAACTAGTCGTACACTTACTTGTACACGTTATAGTGATCATTTGAAGATGCGCTATACTCGGCTTTCTCAGTTTTTGTTAGTGAAATTATAATTTTGTGTCCAGCAGCTTATTACGTAAGATAAAGATTTGTGAACGAGTATTGTTTTTGATTTTATTTTTATTTTTTTTTCCTTTTATTTATTTATTTATTTATTTATTTATTTATTTATTTATTTATTTATTTATTTAAGTTGTTTATATGTTCATCATCAAAAGATGTGTATAATGAAAAATGTTTGTGCAACCGTGATTTGTTTAAGAATTATCAGCCTTTTTTACTTATAACAGGATATAGTTGGTAATAAAGAATTTTGGGACTAGTCTTATAACTATATATAGCTGATTTCTGTGAAACATTGTACCAATTATGTTTATTGGAAGATATGCACGTTGACCAGTCATTGTACTCATATCATTTTAAGAAGATTTACTGACTTCCTTGATGTATAAACTTATTTCCATCTTGAGGTTGGGGATACACTGGAAGAGACGCACAATTCAAATTATTATTATTATTATTATTATTATTATTATTATTATTATTATTATTATTATTATTATTACAGTGCGAATAAGGGGTTGCAGAAACAATCGATTTAAAGGGTTTTATATACAGCCCCGTCTTGCCCAGTACCCTGATGTTGCCGTGTTTCTGGGAACGTTCGGCAGGGTAGGAGGAGCCCAATACACATGTCACCAAAACGGGGTAAAGTGTAGCAGATTTGAGAAAATACTGAGAAAATATTTAGTGTGGTTTTAATTAAATGATGTTGCGTACGCTAATACTATTAGGAACGGCCCACGAAATTAAATTCCAAAATCCATTTTTTACAAGCTGTTTCCGTCTCTCTGACTCGTTAATTTGTACAGCATAAGACTGAACTACAGGTAAAAATAAAATTACAAAGTCTATATGTAACAACACCATTAATTATATTACTGAAACTGAAATTTTCCTCCATTATTAAAATATGGATGAATCAAAAAATAATATGAAATGGAGAAAGAGATATTATAATGAGTTTTGTAACGATAGTTTATCCAGTTTCCCCAGTGTTCGCGCAAGTGCGAGATTAATTTGGTTTGTTCATAAAATTGGGGATACACGGCGTGTCTAACTACCTTACATTTATGCTATTATGTTAAAGAATGTGTATTATGTAAATTATAGAAGCAGTTGCCATCATTACCTATACTAGTCTTTAACAACGACAACAACAACAACACTGGCAAGAAACTGAATTTTTAATTTTGTAATCATGTTTAATAAACCCAAGCAATTACACACGTCTTCAAGCGGTCGTATATGTCTTTGAAAATCATGTATATTTTTAGAAATCTTTATATCTATACACGTATTAATACTCTGCCACTCTATATTAAAAAATAAGTAAATGGATGGAAACGAATATGCAATTGTTCCTGTTACTTTTTTAGGGCGTTTTGACACACATTGATCCTAGTCTGAAACAGTCCGTCACCTTTATCTGGATGGCGCCACCAAGGCCTGTTGGCCATATAATCTTTAGGTATGGAGCAGTTAAAGGTTACTACTTGAATAATATCCTTCAGTATGTAGTATTTATGAAAGCCAGGTTGTGATTGTATGGAATGTTTATATGACGTTTTTGTAGAATTTGTGGCAGTAGTTGTTTGAAAATTAATCCAGATCATCTTGCGTTCGAAATATTGTCTTTATCTTAGCTGAATCAGCAAAAAATGACTGTGCGAGTGAATTAAATTTCAATGAGGGAAACGTTTGTATATTCTTACTTCATTGTTGATACACCCATGCGTATAACAGTCACTTCTGATGTACGCATCATTCAAAGATATGACTTTTTAACTTAAAAATAATAAAAAAAATTAATAAAAGTTCTTTTGCTTAAAACAACCGACAAAATAATGTCGTAAAATGACTTTAAAGTACATCTCGATGTTTCCGTCATAACGCCTTGACCTTATATAAAATGATAACACCATTTGCAAACGTCAGTAGGCATGGTATACGTCATTGCTTTATTTAACATCATTATTTTATGACATTTCATTGCTTTATTACACATCATTATTTTATGTCACGTCATTTGACTTTATTACTAATGCATATATTTTAGGTATTTTTATTTGTAAGGTTTTAAAATAATCTATCAAATAGATCAAGTGGTTTCGAGGAGATGATTTTTGTTGGATTGTTTTAAAATAAAAATGTTCTCGAATTGCTGCATCTGCATACCTGAATTTGCAAGTAGAAAATTACTGCACAAATATGATTGTAAATTTTTTCGTATCTATATGCAATATTGACTTGTCTTTGCATCACCCACATTTAATACAGTTTGAATAATTTAATTATATTATCTTTGAATTCTTTTTTAGAGTAACATTTGTGCAGTCATACACAACGTTTTGGGTCGGAGTAAATTCTCCAGTTGTGTATGATGGCGTTTCCACCGAGCTCGGGATGATGGAATCAGCATCACTCCAAACACCAACCGATGCTGTCTGCCTACCAACAGCTTTAATGTCAGCGTCTATGCCAATTACGACGAATAACAATAGACTGCAACCAGTCATATTAAGACCAAGAATGGAACCATCAACAACTACCAAAACAATGAAGACAACTACAGCCGAAACAAAATCTACATCTGATCCAACTACGATAACTATTAGATCCATCACAACTACCTCAACAATTACATATGTAACCACTACTACCACAACACCATCAGCAAATTCGTCTACTACTAAACGTATAACCAATACTATATCGACACCAGCAACTGCATCAATAGCCAGTGATAAACCAACTCTAATGAAATATACGCCTAACACCACAACAGAATTAATTCCAATAGCTACTTTAAAAACTGCAAGTACACAACAACCTATCGTTGCTATGATTACAAGAATCACAGCTGCACCGACAATCAATAAAACATCACAAGCAACACAAGCTAGTGTGACACCTACTGGACGAATAATAACAAAAACGTCTGAACTATTGACAAAAAAAATTGTACAGATACCTGCAACTGAAACAAATAGGACAAGGAAAGTAGTGACAACAACAGCTCGGAAAACATCATTGGGACACATTCAAACATCCCAAATAATACCAAAAACTACTGTCAAATATCTGAATACGACGCCTTCCACATTTAATCAGACTGGTGTTCCAAACGTGTCCCCTAACATCAGGTGCGGTTCCCTTCATGGATGTTTTGACGATTGTGAAGGCGAGAGTTGCAACTTTATCGTAGCGTGGCAGTATCTTGGCACGCATGTTCAATTTGAGGTCAAGAAAAAGATGGAGGCAACAGCCGACCACTGGGTCGCTATAGGATTTTCAGATGATAGGATGATGGTATTTTAGCGTTGTTTGTTGACACTCATTAAATAATATTATTGATTTGATAATGGATTCATCTGGCGATTGATCAACAATATGGCTTTTTATTTCCTTCTTGGGGAAATGATTGCATGTTTGTTTTGGTTGTTTGATTTAATTGAGTTATAAAATATAACAGTGCATCAACACTTACACAAAGCAAAAATTCAGAATTAAGCACTAGTGTCATTAAATGTCTAGGTGGTGGTAGTATCATTAAATTTCACAGTGGTACTAGTGTCATTACTTTTAACTAAGTTACTTGTATCATTAAATGTCTACGTAGCACTAGTGTCATTAAATTTCTCGAAGGCACACGTGTCACATATTTCTACAATGCACTAGTGACATTAAATTTCTCTAAGGCACACGTGTCACATATTTCTCCAATGCACTAGTGACATTAAATTTATCTAAGGTAATAATATCATTCAATTACTCTTAGGTACTATTGTCATTAAATTTCTCTCTCACTCTTACGTCATCAAATTTTTTATTTTACCGTAATATTGATACAATAAACAAAGTATTGGAATTTGAGTTAGAGTTAAAAATTGAATAAAATTATTAAAAATAACTCAGAAGCTTTTGGATTTACCTGGCATTTATAAACGTTTAGTAATTGCAAGATTTTTTTCATAAAACGATGGGTTTTCTTTAATAATTTGAGACTCGATGACTTTATTTTGATTCTTATTTAATAGTGTATTTTCTGTGGAAAAGCATTCTTGATAACTAAATGAAGCAATTAGAAAAAGATTTGCAAAAACAATTTGAGTAAGAAAATTGTATTTGAATAATAAAACTCGGATCTGAAGGCAAGAAGCATTCTTCGAGTTTAACCTGTTTGCATGTATACTTACCAACGGGGATAATTAATTATGAAAAATATTTACGTAAAGACTACATCAGACATTTCCTTTAACCGTCAATAATGGTGAACAATACGCAGAAACTATTTGTACAACTGATGCAACATTAAATAAATTTAAAGGAAAAGCTATATAAAAATCAATAAGTCTTCATATCCGTGCACTTGATGAATCTTTAAAAGGTCAGCATCAGGCAAGGTTAAAAGGGGGAATAAAAAGTACTCTGTATTAGCACTATCTTACGAGTAATATGGGAGAATTGTGAACATATTTATACTTTGTGGGCTTGGTTGTTCGCTGTTTGTTTGGGGGGAGGGAAGGGTCGTGTTCTTTAAGGCTCGGGGCTTTCTGTATTTTTAATAGCATATGCAGGTAGCGACTTGAAGAATGCTATGCAGATTGTGCAAGGGGTTTGGAAGATCTTCCCCTTTTCGATCAAGATCGGGTTTCATCTTGATTTAGATCTTTTGAATGGTGATGCTTTAAAACATCGCTATTCATTTCTGATTTCTTAGCCTTCACTTAGGAGCAATGACCATGTCTCTAATGTTCCAATAACAGGAAAAGATTCATTTTACTTGAAGATCATGTTTTAAATAAAAGTGTATTGTCTACAAATTTAAAGAAAAACGTGGACTGACCACTGCTACTAAATAATAAATGTCATTAATTTTGGTATGATGACATGTCTAATTCAATTACAAGTTGTAAACAAACACTCTAAATAAAATATTGGAAAAGTGGAAATAAATAAATAAATAAATAAATAAATAAATAAATAAAATCAGAGAATTAGAATTAACCACATCAATGGCAACACGTCATCCGAATTATTATATACATAACTTCCTAATTTTATATGCAAATGCATTTCGTGTGATAGATATATTCCACTTATTGGGTTTCACCAAGTTCTTAATGAGCATAATCAAGCATTATTGGGTGTTATTAAGTAAATACAACACCCAAATAATTTGTTTCTGCGTAACAAAATATTCATTTATTAATTAGCTAATACATAATTGTTTTTTTTTTAAATTTTGGGTACTATTTGTATTGCTCTTAATTTTGGGAACATTGATGTAAGTATATTTCATTATTTTTTTTTTATTAATATATATTAAACAAATGAGTGATTATACTATTGGTTCATGTGGTCTCGATACAAGTGCAGGGGTTCACAAGCTCGCCCTTGTGTCCATTGATATTGCCCGCAATATCCAAAAGTATAAACACTATAATGTATACTGATTGTTCCGTAATATCAAGTCTTCGATGCCATTTTTAACATTTATCTTTTTAATGTTATTTATTTTTCGCTGCATGGACGTAAAGTCAAACATATCGTATGAAGCCACCGAGTGAGAACATTGCCATTTTGTGAGAGACGGTTACATAATGAATGCGACTTTACGCAATAATTTAGTTCACTCGACATTAAAAAAGTCTTTTCAATGCAGGCTATCAATTACAAGTTTGTTTTGTCATAGCAGGTTTATCTGTACTAAACACTTTTAATTTGCAACAATCTTATTGTTTGAATTCGAAGTTTAATGCAGAATTTCTTTTTCCATTGCAGGGTGTTGACAGCGTAATAGAATGTATTTCAGAATCTGGTGTTGTTAAGGTGTATCAGTCTTACAACCTGGAAAATTACAGAAATGTCCGATTAGCAGAGGTACTGGAATGTCTTGCTATATTGAACCTTATCTATAAATGACACCCTAGACACCACAAAATGGTATCGTTAATTAATAAAATGTCCTTTCTAAAAAAATGTAATTTAGCTTAAGAAACGTAGTCTTGAAACATTAACGGTTAGGGTTATGTGTCCTTTACATGAGCAAGAAATATTTATCTCAAGAAAAGTGGTATATACTTGGTCTTGACGGACAAGTGTCCTTGGTATAAATGTGATAAAGTTATCTGCAATTAAGAATGGGTATATATATATATATATATATATATATATATATATATATATATATATATATATATATATATATATATATATATATATATATATTGAGTTCGATGAGCTAGTTTTCTTTCTATAGAGGTGTTCCAAAACGAAAGTATCACGATATAAAAGGTTTATAAACCAAATGTTGACTTAAAAGTAAATAGTCTTGAAAGTGGCTTTGTTGTAAAGAATACTTGTAAAAATTGTAGTCCTACATTGATTCACACAATAGTTACGTAGCTAGCTAGATGGAAGGATGGATGGATGGTGGATTTATTGGTGTGTGGGTGGATAGTATGATATATACATTTTATTCAAGAGATAAGCTTTTTAAATAGTTGTACAAGGAAATAAAAAAAACATATTCAATTATTAATTCAATTTGCAACATTTTTTGTGGAACATAAATATGTGGCCACATCATAGCCATGTTTTGAAATGGAGTACATTTTAGTACATGTGTTGTGTGTATTTTTAGACTGTTTTACAGCATTATTTTATGCTAAATTTGCATTTTACCTCATGCTGAATAAGTCAATTAACTTTATAATTTTGTGTTTTAATGAAGCAAGAAATCCAAACAATTTCTACCCGTGTAGCCTTACAAATAGGACTAAATTAACTGTCGTCGTTGCAAATAACGTCAAGTAACTTAGCTCTCATTTCCTGGGTATTGAATATACAGGGCCGGCGTTTCCGCTAGGCGAGCTAGGCAATCGCCTAGGGCGCTGGGCTAAGGGGGCTGGGTTTATTTCATGATGGGCGGGTGGGGAAGGGCGTGAATGGGAAGGGGGTGGGCGCCAGATATCTGATCTCGCCTAGGGCACCAAAATGCCTTGCACCGGCGCTGTGTATCAGAGGCGTAGCTATGGGGGGGGGGGCAGGGTGGTACATATGTCCCCGGGCGCCAAGGTACAGGGGCGCCAAAATGAGGCTTACAACGTTACATTATAATAAGTAAACAAGGGTAATAGAAAAATGTGATTAAACGGGGAGGGGGCTGGGGCGCCAATTATATAGTTCGTCCCCGGGCGCAAAATATCATAGCTGCGCCTCTGCTGTGTGTATATAATAGCGTGCTAACAGTGCCGTTAAAATAATGATAATAATAATTAATAATAAATAATAAGTTTTTGTAAGGAAAATACCTAAAATGTGTTGCCTTAATATTATTGTTAACGCAGACAAAGTTTGTATATCTGCAAAACATGGGCATCACGTTTCCAACAGAGTTGTCTGCACATGTTTAATTTTTATATTTTATTCAGTTTCTCTAATATTGTTTTATGTAGACTCATGAAGCTTAAGGCATGCCTTATTCTAGGATGTGTTTATTATACGTGTCATGTGCAAGAATTAGTCATAGTAACCTATATTTTACTCTTCAGTGAATACATTTATTTGCTGAATTTTGTTCAGTGTATTGAAACTGTCACATGTACAGTCTTGGAGTTTTTTTGTATTCATATTGGAAGACGCGACCTACTAAAGCCCAAAGTATGAAGTAGGTTTTCTCGATCCAGCGATTAAGTCTGATGTTTGATTTAGTTCCATTTCTCTGATACCAATATACGTACAATAACAAGACGTATCAATATGTTCCATTGGATGGAATTAAAAAAAAGCAAAATCAGGTCTTGGGGAATCACCAAAAGGTTGGGAAACAGGTAGTTTTTAGGTAGTTAGGTAATTCGGCATTTTATGTGTTAGGTATTTTAAAGTAATCGGGCATTTTAGTTTTTAGGTAATTTAGGTAATCAGGCATTTATTATGAATTATTTTTTTTAATAACCTATCTTTACATTTGTGAGAGTACACTGCTGGTTGTTGTTGTTGTTTAACGCCATTTTTCAGCACAAGATAGACTATACATGGCGACCAGTATTAATGGTGGAGGAAGAACACGGGAAAAGCCCCAAAAGAACCACCGACCTACGAGAAGCTACTGGCAATCTTTCTCACATACCCACATTGGCCGAATTCGAGACTCGAGCCCACGCAGACAGGTGAGATGGCAGTGATCAGTAACGGAGAGCACTTTAGACCACTCGACCACTCGGGGTCCCTAGTATACTGCTAGTAAGGTACTTGTTGTGTTATTTCCGATAACCAGATATTTGCATACTCCAATATTGTCTTGCAGCCGTCTGTGGGTCTGTCTGATGAATTCGGATCACTACATGACGGAATTTTCAGTTGCAGTTTTACCAGGGAAAACAAACCAAAGAACGAAAAGGAGATTTTTGACCTTCAGAATGATTGGTATCTCATGTTCGCAGACGGAAGAGCAATACAAGGTTTGTTTTTACATTCTTTTGTTTCTTTATTCAGCTTTAAATAATAGTGCAAGATGCAAAACTGCTTCTTAGGTTTATCATGTAACTTTTAAATGGCAGTCAATCATCAGGCGATTCTTAGCAAACGGAATTGAAAAAATCCTTTTTACCCGTACGCATCACCCGCTAAGGCAGGAGTGCACAATCCTTTTTGGCCATTGACTAAACTGCATTTTCTAAGACCAAACGACTGTCGCAAACATTAATTTCTTTAATATACTTGCTGTTCACGGGCCAGATTTATGTGTGTTTTAATTTTCCCTGATGACCAGACAGAACAAGGCCGGTTCGCAGGCCACGGCTTGTGCATCCTTACGCTAAGGTTTCGCCGTATATCATATCATTCAAACCCTATCACGTTCCGATACTTCTTGACCGCCGACCTATACTGTTGCTGACAAATGTCTACATTACGTGATTTACATTTGTACTGACATCTTTTTGGTCATTCAGACAAACGCCCGTCACCGATCCGGCTTCTATTAAATATAATATACAAAATCAAATCCTTTATAAAATATTCATTGCACACTCAACTATAATAATTACTAGCTCACATCTAGGTTAGTGTCAACATAAATTATGTTTTTGTAGGATGTCGTATGCTTGTGAATAAAAGGTGATTATCTCTACTCAGGCAATAGATTAATTACACTGTTCCGTCACACAATAAAATGTCATATGATGTTCTCTAAAATCATAATGAGAATGAACGACATAAGCACTTATTTGTCGGCTCATTATGCCATTATGTCTGAACACAAAACTTCATAGATGTTGATCTTTTGCAGCTTCTTTCTAATTCAGGATGTTACATTTGTTTGGATCACTACGCACATATCAAGTTTGCAGGAGACTTAGCAATTATAATAATGATCTAAAATTTTGGAGTTTTGAATCAGATTTCAATATAGTTATTATCTTATTGTGCAAGTGGCGGGGACGCGGGGCGTGGGGCGGTGGATGTCAGGTAGTTTCATTGCTACGAGGTGGTCAAGAGGTAAATAAATGTCTATCTCTCCTAGAAAAGGTTCCGCTTGGTTAAGCTATCAACGCTTTGGCGTGTCCACAAGTTACTTCATTGCTTTGTAATAGTGGCATACACATGTATTCGATTTGACGAGTTGCCTCCCTTAGTAATTTAATTCTAACTAACCATTTCATATAACAACGGAACAGTGTATTTCGGCCGAAATCGGGAAGGCAAATGACCTCGAAACGTTACGCCGCAAGTTTAACATAGAATTATGATTACGTACAAGAGAGAATTCTTTACACATGTATTTGAGAGAAAGAATTTATTTGTGCATGCATGGACCGGCAGTGAAGAACTGTTTATTTTAGAATCCCCTCCAGTTGTGTGCATCCTTTGTCTCGATCATGTAGAAACTGTGTTCGAAATTTGACCCACTTGATTTTGATAGAATGAAATTCACAGATCCAAAGCAATGAAACATCTGATCTATTATTCAAGGTGTAGATTGGTTAATATATCGGAACCTTGGTTAGCGAAGACGTTAACAACCCCAATTGAAGCCCAGAAATAAACAATGATATTTCAATAATTTGATTGATAATTGTTTGTAAAATCGGATTCAAATTTATTGCTGAAGAGAAAAATAAATATGGGAAAATTTTGATCATTCAAACTACTACGGTTTCTTGATGCATGATTCGGGGGCCAAAAGATCGGAAAGTATCAGATTTGTAAGGTGTGGGGCATTAGCTCTCTCTCTCTCTCTCTCTCTCTCTCTCTCTCTCTCTCTCTCTCTCTCTCTCTCTCTCTCTCTCTCTCTCTCATGAATGTGGGGATTCAGTACGTTTGAGTTGACTTTTAATTAAATATCGACACGTCTTCTATACAATTTCCGAATACAGCCTTCTCCTCCCATGTTTAATGTGTCTGGAACCTCTGATCAGTAGACAATTGAATTGAATAAATAAAAAAGGGTATACAGTCAAACATTGTAATCACATACAAAGAAGAAGAGTTCACATTAGACGAAACGTTTCATTAAGGCAAATATATTCCAAGCTTATTGTTTATTTTATTGCTGCAATTCGCAGGTACGAAGCTTCCCCATGAGTTCACTGTTATACCAGCTGTTTCTGAAATAAAGGTCGATTTCCAGAGTTACCCACCCATGCATTTAAAACATAGTGCGACGACCGTAACAGCTGATCAAAAGAAATCCAAAGGACCATCCACACAGGTACATATTGTGCTCTTTGTCCTACGGTACGAACAATGTATCGTAGAAACAACTTCTTTTCACAATGATTAATTACTGTTTATGTCTCTCTTGTGCAACATTTAAATAAAGCCCTGCACACAAAGGTGTCTCAGAGAGAGAGAGAGAGAGAGAGAGAGAGAGAGAGAGAGAGAGAGAGAGAGAGAGAGATAACCTAACGTTGCTTCAACTGTAGCTGCAAGATTGTGAAGACTGCTTTTAAGACAGTATAATCGCCAAAAGAGGCGAAATACTTTTGAGCGTGCTATTTACTGCTTGAGGCGTTTTACAAATAATCGTATTCTATCAACCTCAGTTTTGATTTCAAGACAACTTGATCATAACCATTATTGAAAAGAAAGTATTCTAATTTCTGTTATCTGTGTCACGTCTGACTGAATATTACCTTTTAGTAGTCAAGAACCAAAGAATGATATGATATCATACTTAGGCACCATTAATTGATGAATGAAGTCTCAAAACATTTTCCTTCCCGAAACAGCAAATCTATATCGCACGTGACCCTGAATGCGGCATCCGGACATCCTGCTTTCAGAACTGTAACGCACTCGATTGTCAGTTCGTTGTGACTTGGACTAGACGAGATGATCATGTGATTTTCAAAATGAGGGCTGTCACATTGGAACCGGCGAATCAATGGATTGCAATCGCATTTTCAGACGACGATAAAATGGTAGGCTCGACAAAGTCTTCGTATGTCAACCTTTAATCAGATGATATAATTTTTAAATCAATCAATTAATCAATAAATCGACAGATCAGTCAATTGATGAGTGACTATTTATCTTATATCTTCTACTAATGACTGATGTAACTTAAAAGTATGGTCCTTCTAGCGATCATAATGTTACTGAAATCTGGTTCTATCTCATGTTTTGATTCTTCTGGTTTAGAAGTTCACATTTCTCTAGATTGAAAGCAATATGGCTATCATGCGACATTAATTGACTAATAAACGTGAAAATGGCTAAAATCGTGCATTACTAAGTTACTAATATTGTTAGTTTATGATGTAAAGTAATATAATCAAAAAAAAATATTTTTCGCAAGTTACTTAATTACAGAATTGCCTCAAATAATTTCATCTTATGTGGGATTTGTTTTTGTCAGGGGGAAGACAGTGTAATGCAATGTGTAAGTGATGAAGGGAACATAATCCGAGTGAAACAATCGTACAACAAGGGAAGAAACAACTTCGAAGTTACCAGTGTGAGTAAGACGTCTTTTTGTACATTTAATAACACGCGAAGAGAAGCGTTGAGTCATCATTCTATACTCCCTACCCTGGCCCGCGGATAATGGCACAATTACCTACACGAACACTCTTCGGCGCAATCTCGACTAAGCATACATCCCCCTCAAATGGCTGGACCATGGTGGATTCTGGCATCTAAGTGTTGCAGATACATCCATTCATTTTATCAACCCATCAATTAACTCTCATTTAAGTAACAGTCACCCCGGACACACCAGACAACATGGAAAGGGCTATCCCTGGATCCTACAAGATGAAGCGTGATATTAAATTGTACAAGGATTAAAACTGTTATCATAGATATTACTTTTTGTCCTCTACTGAGATTCAAACTCATATCAGCAGATTATGTCTGAGAATTACTGGGTTACAATGCGTGTCTCCTACATGAATGTATATGTCCGCAACTAAGTTCAATCCCTTTTGGAGGACATGCTCTTAACAGTGATATTATTAGGGTTGGTGTACGAGGCTACAGTTATCCACTCTTAGTACTTCCCATAGAATGGTACACATTAGACATCCTATTAATATCGTCAGTGTATCGTTGGAAAAGACACATTCCATTTTCGCAGCGTTATTGTACCAAACCATGTGTTCCTAGCACTGTTGGGCGTGATCGAAGAGTACTTTTTCTGGTTCATGGTACGACCAAAGAACCCATCATAGCGCACGTTGCAATTAGATAAAATCCTTCTTTATCGATCTGTCCAACATGGAAGAGATCCATCAGCATTGTTTTCTCTGCTTAACTGACCGTAATACAACCAAACCTTACTTTTCTATCAGCATTGTTTTCTCTGCGTAATGGACGTAATATAACCAAACCTTACTTTTCCATCAGCATTGTTTTCTCTGCTTAATAGACCGTAATACAACCAAACCTTACTTTTCTATCAGCATTGTTTTCTCTGCGTAATAAACGTAATACAACCAAACCTTACTTTTCCATCAGCATCAGCATTGTTTTCTCTGCGCAATGGACGTAATACAACCAAACCTTACTTTTCTATCAGCATTGTTTTCTCTGCGCAATGGACGTAATACAACCAAACATGACTTTTCCATCAGCATTGTTTTCTCTGCTTAACTGACCGTAATACAACCAAATTTACTTTTCCATCAGCATTGTTTTCTCTGCGCAATGGACGTAATACAACCAAACCTTACTTTTCTATCAGCATTGTTTTCTCTGCGTACTAGACGTAATACATCCAAACATGACTTTTCCATCAGCATTGTTTTCTCTGCTTAACTGACCGTAATACAACCAAATTTACTTTTCTATCAGCATTGTTTTCTCTGCGTAATAAACGTAATACAACCAAACCTTACTTTTCTATCAGCATTGTTTTCTCTGCGTAATAAACGTAATACAACCAAACCTTACTTTTCCATCAGCATTGATTTCTCTGCGCAATGGACGTAATACAACCAAACCTTACTTTTCCATCAGCATTGTTTTCTCTGCTTAATAGACCGTAATACAACCAAATCTTACTTTTCTATCAGCATTGTTTTCTCTGCGTAATAAACGTAATACAACCAAACCTTACTTTTCCATCAGCATTGTTTTCTCTGCGTAATAAACGTAATACAACCAAACCTTACTTTTCTATCAGCATTGTTTTCTCTGCGTAATAAACGTAATACAACCAAACCTTACTTTTCCATCAGCATTGTTTTCTCTGCGCAATGGACGTAATACAACCAAACCTTACTTTTCCATCAGCATTGTTTTCTCTGCGCAATGGACGTAATACAACCAAACCTTACTTTTCCATCAGCATTGTTTTCTCTGCGCAATGGACGTAATACAACCAAACCTTACTTTTCCATCAGCATTGTTTTCTCTGCGCAATGGACGTAATACAACCAAACCTTACTTTTCCATCAGCATTGTTTTCTCTGCTTAATAGACCGTAATACAACCAAATCTTACTTTTCTATCAGCATTGTTTTCTCTGCGCAATGGACGTAATACATCCAAACATGACTTTTCCATCAGCATTGTTTTCTCTGCTTAACTGACCGTAATACAACCAAATTTACTTTTCTATCAGCATTGTTTTCTCTGCGTAATGGACGTAATATAACCAAACCTTACTTTTCTATCAGCATTGTTTTCTCTGCGTAATGGACGTAATACAACCAAACCTTACTTTTCCATCAGCATTGTTTTCTCTGACTAATGGACATAAAACAACCAAACCTTACTTTTCATCAGCATTGTTTTCTCTTTGTAATAGCGATTATACACCCGAACATGACTTTTCCATCAGCATTGTTTCCTCTGCGTAATATGCGTAATAGACGTAATACAACCAAACCTTCTTTTTCCAAGGTATTACTTTTAAAATAGAGTGGATAACAATTTTGTTCGGCCATGTTATTCACCTTTTCTCATAACACAGTTTGCAAACACTACTTTCGTTGATCAATGTCAATATAGGACAATTTTTACACCAGTATACTTTGAGATCTCTTATAGCCGAGATGAAACTCGAGTCTTTATCCCTTAGGAAATCGTCATAATTTAGCACCCTATGTTAACTATTCACATGATTTTTATGTGCTTAAATAATATCATTAAGATATCATTAAATAGTTTCACTTTAAATAGCTAAACACGCGTATGTAGATTGTTTTTACTATAGTGACTTTAATTGTATTCGTTATTGTGGTGATTTTAGCGGAGAATACGGAGTTCTTAGCCACATCGAATGTAATTGGTTCTTGTAATCGAGGCAAATAATAATGGCATATTACGTCATGAAAATCAACTTTTTAGATTATTTACCGTCAATAGTAGATAAACAAGATATGATATTTACTGAAATGAAGGTCTAGCGTAACTAATCGCCCTGCTCTTGATTAATAATTTTAATTTTAAATATCAGATGCAGTTTAGAGAAACTGAAATGTATGTTATGTTTTTGTTGTTGTAGTAGGGTTTAAAGCCATTTTTCAGCACTGATAGGCTATACATGGCGGCCAGTATTAATGGTGGAGAAATAACCCGGGAAAACCCCAGAAAGAACCACCGACCCACGATAAGCTACTGGCAAGCTTTCTCACAAACCCACATTGGCCGAATCCGAGACTCGAACCCACGCAGACAAAGGTGAAATGGCAGCGATCCGTAACGGAGAGCGCTTTAGACCATTCGGCCACTCGGGGCCCCCGCAATGAATGTTTACAATGCCCAAAACGTACATGCTCAGATATGTAAGGATTCAACAACGCGGTATTTTAGAAGTAAATATTAGACGGATTGCTAATTATATTTGATGGTGGCTGGAACGGGAGAGTAACAAGAATTGTATGGTCGTCACTGGCTGCATGAGCAAAGTTCTCGGAGAATAAGACATAATTATGTGCACCCAAGTTGCACAAGAATTCCGTAAAGAATTTGAAATGTTCAATAATTGCAATACATTCCTGCATTCGATTGTATTGCCATGCTGATGACGAGGACTATTAAAGGCAACCAATTGATACTGTGTGTTTGATTCAGTCTATGCACATATTTCGGATATATTGATATCGCTTTATTCTACAGGCGACCAAGGGAATATATAATGTGACCGCATCGTTTGTTGATGGCATTTTGTCCTGCGAGTTCACAAGAGATCGAATTATATATGATGAGCCTGAAATTTTTAACCTTGATCGAAAATGGAAGTTATTATTTGCGCAAGGAAGATCAAAGAGAGGTAACTCTTAAAATGACATTATTATTTTTCTTTTTTCAGAAGTATACTACTGAAAATGATACTTAGCGTCCTTCTTAAATCAGAAAAATTATACCTATCTTTCTATCTTAAGTAGCATACATCTAAAACCTGTTCTATTTTCTGTATTCATTCGATTGTAAAATTCCTCTTTCGGAGAAATCATGTTTTAAGTTGTTTTTTCATTTCATAAATTTCTCCAGCACCCCATTAAAGACCCGAATATTCCGATAGTACTCAATTTTATTGTCCAGTACCCTATTAATCATATGGATACTTTGATAGTACTCTAATATTATCGTCCAACGCTCTATTAATGACACGAACACTCGGATATTCCTCAGTTGTTATCGTCCAAAAACTTATTAGTGACATGACCACTTTGATAGTACTTCGCTGTTATATAATCTTACGCCCTACAATGATATAAACGGTTTAATGGTAACCCTGTGTTATCGTCCAACGCCCTTTTAATGACACGAATACTTGGATAGTACTCCACTCTTATGGTTCAACGCCCTTTTAATGACACGAATACTTGGACAGTACTCCTCTCTTATGGTCCAACGCCCTTTTAATGACACGAATACTTGGATAGTACACCACTCTTATGGTCCAACGCCCTTTTAATGACACGAACACTTGGATAGTACTCCACTGTTATGGTCCAACGCTCTTTTAATGACACGAATACTTGGACAGTACTCCACTCTTATAGTCCAACGCACTTTTAATGACACAAAGACTTGGATAGTACACCACTCTTATGGTCCAACGCCCTTTTAAAGACACGAATACTTGGATAGTACACCATTCTTATGGTCCAACGCCCTTTTAATGACACGAACACTTGGATAGTACTCCGCTCTTATGGCCCAACGCTCTAATAATGACACGAACACTCGGATATTCCTCAGTTGTTATCGTCCAAAAACTTATTAGTGACATGACCACTTTGATAGTACTTCGCTGTTATATAATCTTACGCCCTACAATGATATAAACGGTTTAATGGTAACCCTGTGTTATCGTCCAACGCCCTTTTAATGACACGAATACTTGGATAGTACTCCACTCTTATGGTTCAACGCCCTTTTAATGACACGAATACTTGGACAGTACTCCACTCTTATGGTCCAACGCCATTTTAATGACACAAACACTTGGATTGTACTCCACTCTTATGGTCCAACGCCCTTTTAATGACACGAACACTTGGATAGTACTCCACTCTTATGGTCCAACGCCCTATTAATGACACGAATACTTGGACAGTACTCTACTCTTATGGTCCAACGCACTTTTAATGACACGAAGACTTGGATAGTACTCCGCTCTTATGGCCCAACGCCCTATTAATGACACGAACACTTGGATAGTACTCCACTCTTATGGTCCAACGCCCTTTTAGTGACACGAACACTTGAATAGTACTCCACTCTTATGGTCCAACGCCATTTTAATGACACAAACACTTGGATTGTACTCCACTCTTATGGTCCAACGCCCTATTAATGACATAAGCACTTGGATAGTACTAGTACTCCACTCCTATGGTCCAATAGTCTGTTAATGGCATGAACACTTTGATACTACTCACAAACACATATATAATTGTTGGAGTAAGTATCTACGCAAAAGCTTTTCATTTAGTACCATTCCTCTGAATCTCGTGAATATAGAGTTCAAAACGTTGAGAGAAACAGTCACCCCGACAAGTACTATTTTTCGTTTGCAAATGTTGGTTACATTGACAAAACTGTTATATGAGATTTATGCCAAGGAATAATGCATTGATAGCGCAGGCTAAACCTGACATTCCAAATAATATTAGTACCAATCTACTGCTATTAAAATCATCACATCCATTGCATAAAAACAAATGTATTATTCTGAATTCTATAAGCTTTTAGTAATTAATATGCATGCCTTTTATTTTAAGGAAATATTCTTCCGCATGCCATGACGAGAAAGCCACAAGTTAGTGAAGATTGGGTAGATTTCAGTCACGACGAAGCTTTCCTTATTTCTGCACCGATTATTTACATCAAAGTTCACAGTGAGTGATTCTTCATGAGAAATTTCATTCCCGCAAAAATGACCATTACCTACTGTTATGTATATCTGATCTAATGTTATATTTATTTTATTTTAATTATTTGTCAGTTTTATGTTGTTTTTTTTTTTTTTTAAATTATATTAAGTGTTATTATAATATAATGTTTTCATGATTTAGAGTTTTTTTTTTCTCAGAAAATCAGTTTAACTTGATTATTTTTTGGTAAACACCTGACATAGATCCTGGCCTTAATTCAATATTAGTAATATCCAAGTAAAAAAGTTCATTTATTTTTTTTATTATTTTTATTGTGGGAATAATAAGAGTGATATCGAGTTTGTATTGGAATACGTGACCTTAGGCTTGTGGATAGCTCTACCTTGATCCAGAAATCATTCAGTGAAGTAAACAACATTTTGGTTTTATTTTATATTAAAATGATGTAAATATGATTACGTGACCTTCATACGGGTACATATTTTGCGTCTCAGGTTACTATCGAATCTTTTTCTTTAACGAAAAATGTTTAGTCTAGACTTTTAGCACTTGTTGTTCTGGTGTGACCAGTTCTGAGTTAAAATTTCTTCAGATTATTTAGATTTCAAAAGATTAATTCGTTTCTCTGGAAATATCTGAAGGCTCATAAACAATTCTTGGACAAAGATATTTCCTGAAATTGTATTCAAAATTGAAACACCAGAGTGTTATTTCTTGTGATTCTACAAGAAACTTTAAGCATCAGTACTATAAAGGTTACAACATACGTCATCACCTTCCATCTTTGATTTTCACCGTGACTCAAACTTGAATTTATTAGAAGAATCATTACTAGGACTTTTAAATATTAATTCGGGGACTATTCTTGGATTATTTATATATTTTTGGATTCTTAAAACCCTAAGTTTTGTCTCCATTTTTACATTGTTGTTCCAGGGAAATAAATTATTTATTAAATTTCACAAAGATTGTTGTTTTTACACTTTCTCTGTTACTGTTTATTAAACCCTAAGCGGATAACACCTACACAATATCTCTCGGTAAATTATGCAAGGGCATAATATTTACGGACGAAATTTACTTACATCTTGTCATTTAACAGTTAGTTTACCTATTTAAACTGTAGGTATCCACGTTAGAGTCAATCATGTCAGCGTACACCAGGTATCTATGTTACAATCGATTTATGCTATTGTTTTTGTTTCAGGCCTGTTGGTTACTTTTACATGGTGTTTATGTTTCATGCTGTTTGATAAGTTTTTACATGGCGTATTTGCTGCAAGTTGTTTGATGATTTTACATGATGTTTTTCTGCAGGCTGTTTGATGATTTTACATGATGTTTTTCTGCAGGCTGTTTGATGATTTTACATGGTGTTTTTCTGCATGTTGTTTGATGATTTTACATGATGTTTTTCTGCAGGCTGTTTGATGATTTTACATGGTGTTTTTCTGCAGGTTGTTTGATGATTTTATATGATGTTTTTCTGCAGGCTGTTTGATGATTTTACATGGTCTTTTTCTGCAGGTTGTTTGATGATTTTTACATGGTGTTTTTCTGCAGGTTGTTTGATGATTTTTACATGGTCTTTTTCTGCAGGTTGTTTGAT
Source organism: Unio delphinus (assembly GCA_029339505.1). NCBI lineage: Eukaryota > Metazoa > Mollusca > Bivalvia > Unionida > Unionidae > Unio > Unio delphinus. The sequence goes on along the minus strand of JAQISU010000007.1, from coordinate 1,688,404 downwards.
GATTTTTACATGGTGTTTTTCTGCAGGTTGTTTGATGATTTTTACATGGTGTTTTTCTGCAGGTTGTTTGATGATTTTTACATGGTCTTTTTCTGCAGGTTGTTTGATGATTTTTACATGGTCTTTTTCTGCAGGTTGTTTGATGATTTTTACATGGTGTTTTTCTGCAGGTTGTTTGATGATTTTACATGGTCTTTTTCTGCAGGTTGTTTGATGATTTTACATGATGTTTTTCTGCAGGTTGTTTGATGATTTTTACATGGTCTTTTTCTGCAGGTTGTTTGATGATTTTTACATGGTGTTTTGCGGCCAGTATCAGTGCAATACTAGGAAGATACTTTCAACCAGTATGTCATGGAGATAAAGTGTTTTGGTCCAAATCTTGGTCAAAGGTAAACAATATATATATACTCATTAAGAAGATTTGAATAAAAGATACATGTAAAATTGTAATATAAGTCTTAACAACCATAAGCCATATTCTTAGTTATTGACAGTTAAGAGAAAGGAATAATAATAAGAAACAACATCTGCAGGAATTATCAAAGGCCGGCTTCTAAATAACAAAGATGTCTAGGGAAAATTATCAAAAACTGGCTCATAAATAACAAAGACGTCTAGGGAAAATTATCAAAAACTGGCTCATAAATAACAAAGACGTCTAGGGAACATTATCAAAAACTGGCTCATAAATAACAAAGACGTCTAGGGAACATTACAATAATTATCTATATAACCGTTCTCAGCGACTTACTTTTTTTTATTTGCATTATAGGTACACCGTTCGTTTGTGGTCACAACAGTGCTCGGTTTCATTACGGGGCTGATTGTTATGTTCGTTGGTGTCCAAGGAATAAGTACAGTTTTAAAGGTAAGGTTTCAATGCAATTTTGTCGTGTAGATTTTTAAAGTCAAGATTTCGGGTCCATTCTAATATGAGAAGTAGAATAAATCGAAACAAAATGTGCAGACTTCGTCAATAATAGTACCATGTAAATACCATTAGAAAGAAAGAAAGAAAGAAAGAAAGAAAGAAAGAAAGAAAGAAAGAAAGAAAGAAAGAAACAAAAATATCACTCGATAAAAATAAATTGCATTTTCTAATTATCGCACGACTACTGCGTTAAATACGATTATATACCCATACCATATTTGTCCAAATATAATATGCATAATACCACGTCATGGGGTTATATGCGGCTGAGATGATAGGACGGAGGCAATCTGATTACAATCAGATCTCCATTGTAATAGGTGAAGAACTGGCATCGATCGCTGAAGGACCATGTTCTATTGACTTACTGTTAACATAATCGCTAAAGTTTATCAGCCAATCAAATGAAGTCTTATATCTTTGCGTTTGGGAGACTGAGTACTGTGGCTGAAGCGCATCATTGTCTGCCAAATGATACGATTCACTTTCAAATTCCCGACAGCTGCATTTTCATTGGTTAATGCAAAGGTAACCAGAACATGAACTCTATACGGTCGCTGTCATATCTTCACTTAGGAAGGTGGAGATATGATTCTAATCAGATTGGGACCCAGGCATCCAATTGTATTTCACTTCATAAAATAAAAAATATAATTTTCGTCATGTGATATAAATAGAATTTTACAATTGACCATTTTCAGTACGATTTTTGCAATATTATCATATAATTGCAATATCTTAGTCACCAATTCTCGAAAATTCAAGATGTAATAGGCTCTTTTCAAAACATCATTTCTATTTAGTGATTCTGTAAAATCTTGTATTCATTACGTAGATTCCCTTACCCGTTTACATTCATTTAATAGAATCTGATTATTTTAAATAAGACCATGAAATTCTTGAACAGTATTCTTATTACTGATTGGTTAAAACCAATGAAAATCTTTTCCTTACTCCACCTTCTGAAACCTATTTTTTATTCATTATTACTATCAACATTTTGGCGATTATTTTACCAGTCGATTGCCTTTTTGGTATTAGGGAATAAAGACTACGTCTTTTGTATTATGGTCATTAATTTACTCCACATGAGCTCGTTACAAAAATAAAATCAAGGGTATCAATTAATCCTGGTTTGGAGGTCCAACCCTGTATAATTGGCACTTCATTTTTATGACAAACGTGGTTTGTATGTTAACATATATGTCTAACTAAACTCACCTCGTAAAAAAACTGTAACCATATGCTAGTCTCTCAACTGACAGAAAATTAATAAAACTTTCTTCCTAATCAAATAATGCAAATATCTGGTCTTAAAAACTGTTACACGCAAGAGATCTTTCTAACGGGCGAATCAAACACGTGTGAATTTTGCTGGATGTCCCTTGTTTTCATTTATTTCTATGTACTTCAAAACAACTCCCATGCAAAGACAACATAGAATTTCTTCCTATTAACCAAGGACAACTAAAAACGCAACTATAACTTCACATTTGCTTGGCTTTCCCTTGTTTCACGCTTGCATGGCTTTTTTCCCCTCATCTGCATACTTCGTCACTTGGCAGCGGCGAACGTCGGCCAGAGCAAACTAGGCAGCTGCCTAGGGCCCCAACCCTGAAGGGGGCCCAGCAGGGACCGAAATGGTACACATCGAGGACGCAAGTTTGTTTTTTGCTAAATTACCTAAAAGGGGGCCTCGACTCTGTGAATTGCCTAGGGGCCCTTGGTCTATTTCCATCCTGTCACTTAGCTTTTCGCAGCCTACCATTAATACTTCAGATTCCTTCTCGAAGTCAATAAGAAACACATACATTTACATCCATAAAAAAGGCATCTCAAAATAAAGCCATGACTCCTTCTCAGTTATTACACTATCAAAAAATATCGATCCCTCTCACTCATATTTTACAATGAATGGCACAGCCAAACGACACCTCTAAAGAACAATTACACTCCGTATCAACCGAAAACATATTATCCAACCCTACGAATTTCGTATCTGTGTTGGAGAACATTGACCTATTGGTCGGTCTTGAAATGCCGAGCTTTTGCGCTCTTTCTCGAGAAATTGTAAGACAGTGCCAAAGTAGAGAAGGAGCATTTAATATTTTTAATACATGTTCCAGTGTCAAATATAGTGACAATGAAACCACAAGCAAATATGATACTCAAATAAATTATGTGAACAGTGTATTCAATATAAATAAAGTTTTTAAACATAAATAAAATTTGATTTTATGTTCCAATTCTGCGCGCGCGCGTGTGTGTGTGTGTGTGTGTGTGTGTGTGATTTGGATTTTTAACGTAGTTTTAAAAAAATTCATTCATATCTCTACCATGTCATCAGTGTGGCAGTTTATAGTGATATCGAGCACTGGGGCATTATGCACACTTGTAGCATGATGACCCCACACACTATCCTTTCACCAGGCCGACCAGTCCTAACACTAACCTCTTAATGCCGAGTAGCAAGCGAGGCAGATGTTTGTACCATTTTTATAAGTCTTTGGTATGACTCGGCCGAGGAGCGAACCCACGACCTCCCACGTCCAAGGCGGACGCTCTAACCACTTAGGCCACCGGAGCAGTATGTGTTCCAATTGGTGGGCAACTTTCAGAAATTAACAAATTTGGTACTATGACAAATTCCCTAATGAATATTGTGCAAATGGATAATAAAATATTCTTTATTAGATTTAGATTTTATTATACGTGACAACTGCCATTAAATTGATATAATTATTTCTAACAGAATATTTATACTAATGAAAAATTAACAAATTAGTAAGATGAGTTACGAACATAACGTCTTCTGTTCCTATCCTATATGAACATCATATGAATGCTGATATTTGTATATCAAAACCCTAATTAGACCACGTAATCGAAAACAATAACGACCACAACTTTGGAAATTATTCTAAAAACTTAATTTTGAAATATATTTATTTTACATTCATTTTGATTTTGACAAATAAACACTGCATATCTTTTGCATATCATTTTGGTTACTATTAGCAGCTTATGAGAAGTAATGGGGAAAGATTTTGAATAGAAGACGCGCTAAGCTGATTTACGGAAATGTACATTAAATATATTATGAGAAAACGTTTTTCTTCAGAATTTGACATCAATCATAACCTTATGGTAATTAATGGTAATTTAACATTATGTATGACCCTGGGCATTTAAAAATTAAATATAATCATATATTGTATACATATGAGCTTATGGACCTTCTTTGGAATTAAGACACTGGCATCTACCTTGATTAACCAAGACGTATCCTAACTAGCAAACACCTAAACCTACATAACCTCAAAACTACAAACAGATCTCTCTCTCTCTCTCTCTCTCTCTCTCTCTCTCTCTCTCTCTCTCTCTCTCTCTCTCTCTCTCTCTCTCTCTCTCTCTCTCTTGTGTTGCATGTCACTGCATATCAGCTTCATCTGAAGCATTCTTTCCAAAATATTCCAGTCCACCTCAACGAAGTCCACTTTCTCGACATAGATCCTGTGAAATGCACATAAACTGCTCGTGGTTAATTACAGTACACTTTCATTAATCTCAATTACACAAGCGCCCATTTTCACCAAACATAAATGCTTTTCTTAAAATTACTAACTTGTCATCGCATTTGTTTAATAATTTATAATGTACAGCAATAAATCCTTCCGGATGTCTTATAAATGGACAATTAAGGGATCCGAGTGGCCGAATGCTCTAAAGCGCTCTCCGTTACGGATCACTGCCATCTCACCTCTGTCTGCGTCGGTTCGAGTCTAAGATTCGGCTAATGTAGTTATGTGAGAAAGCTTGCCATTAGCTACTCATGGGTCGGTGGTTTTTCCCGTGGGTTTTCCCGGGTTCTTCCTCCACCAATAATACTGGCCGCCATGTATAGTCTATCGTGTGCTGAAATAAGACGTAAAAACCCTACAAAAACAATAAATGGAAAATTGCTAAATATTTCGAGCTGTTAATGTAATCCCATGCTGGGCGTGCGATGCTTTATTCTTTGGTGTGCAATATGGAATTACAGATTGAACCAGTTCAGCCATGTAAGAATAAAACAGGCAAGTAATAAAACATATCATGTCTGAGCAATACCATCACATAAATGAAGCATATGATCTGTATTTATTGAGCGACTGTGACAGAGATGAACTCAATGTGAAATTCTTGTCATAGCTTATCCAACATGTTTTTTTTTATGGTTGGCGGGTAAACATACGCTATGGATCACCGATTTGACTTTCGGATTAGCATTAATGCTTCATTACTTATTGTGCACTGTCGCCGATTTTCATGCAGACAACCACACCACAATAGTCAACTCCTAAAGAATAATGAATTACCTTTAAATAAATAGCAAAAATGACTTAATATAATTTGTATATCGCCAAAATAAGAGCAGGCAAATGCGTAATATTGAATTGTTGCAAATCATGCTGACATTAAATAAATGCTGTCTTATATGGTCTAAAAATAGGCTGGGATTTCACTGATCCGGAAGTAATAATTGTGACCCGAGTCCATACAAAAATTATTCCAAAAGGACTGACCTCAAAAGTTGTGAATGTTCTTACAAACCTGGCGACAGAAATCATCGTAGCAAAGGCAGTAAGCGTGAAATTCATTTTCAAAAGAAATAAAGGAAATCTTTATTTGCAAATTTAATACGGGGAGTAAGATTCTCTTTCGTGCCAATAGAAATAACACATTGATTGCAGTTATAACAAAATCCGTGTCTCTTATGCAAGAATTGCTAATGAGGGGGGGGGGGGAGGTAAGTATTGATGGAATAAATGTACAATGTACAGGGCAATCCTTATAAAGAGAAACATATTATGGCTGAATGGCCATACGCAGCTAGTACCGTCAGTTATAATAATCTATAAGTGATGTCCTAATATCATTTGTGACGAGTTGTGCGATTTATATTGTTACGTGCTTAGGCTCGAATAAGCAGCAACACAGAAAAAGTGAAAACTAACAAGCTTGTATAACTTTAACAATGATTTTTATTAAATACAATTATTTAATAAAAATAAAAAAACTTACGGTTTTAGAGAATCAAATCCAACAAATATAAAATTCACAAAATAATCCACTAATGGAATTGCAAGTCCTAATAAATAAATTTTCTAATAGTTCCAGGTTCGAGTCTTGACGATGTAATCCAAAATGGCTGACAATGTCACGTGATGCAGTTCTGTTTTTATAATCATCCAAATGAAATTATGAAACATATGTCCTTTTCCAGATAAATAGAATAATTCTTCTTTTCCAACGAATTGACACAAAGTCCAGAACAAAACTAACACTCAAACATGAAATACACAACTAATAACTTACAGCCCAAAAATTCTACTGAACTCCTATCCAAAACAACAGTCTATATAACTGTTTTTTTTAAAGTAAACAAGTGATCACATGATTTTCTAGAAATTGATAGAGGTTCATGGAAGGTCACAGAAAGAGACTGCCTTTACTAAAAATCACATACTCTAGATATTTCCTACCCCATAGAACTAAAAATAAAATGTTGTCCTTGAAATTAACCAATAGTGTTAGAGACTTGTTGCCAATGTCCAAAGCAAGGTCAGGAATTAGATCCACAAGCCAAAGTCAAAACTTGTTTACAGTTAGAGTCTAAGTCAAACTGAACTTTCCAGAATAATTTCCCAATTAATAAATATTAAACCCTAAATGACAAATTTAGATTTAACAATTAAAAAATAAATAATTTAAATCCAATAGCCGTAACAATATGTATACAAATTGTAATTATCTACCCCTCGCCTAATTTTAGATACACCGATTTATCATGAATAGAACCAACATATTGTCTCATATCGGATGTAATCAAGTATTTATTACGTGCTAATACATTACACACATCACCAAATAAATTTGTTGCAAAAATGCTACGTTACATAACGTCACAATCTAACATGACAAAACATTATTCGGAACATCATTTCCGAGGTGGTTCTCCAAATGAGACTTAGTGATAATAATTCTCACACTTTTAAGTTTTTGTACGAAAAATATACTGCTATAGTGTGAAGAAAAGCTCCCTGTAAAAAAATAGGCGTTGAAAATAAAATTTAATTACGCTTCTACCATTATTAATGTTATTCCTTTAACTTTTAAATTAACAAAATGAACGAAATCATCTTATTCAGTGGCCGCAAATTTTTGCTTGCATTGCTTTCATGACGAAACACAATGGAGTACTTAGGAAGTCTCTAAAACTATTGTGACGAGAGAGAGAGAGAGAGAGAGAGAGAGAGAGAGAGAGAGAGAGACAGAGACAGAGAGAGAGAGAGAAAGAGAGAGAGTTTTACAATTAGCTTTAATTTGAATCAGGCGCAATTATGCAGTAAGGGTATTTGTCTTTATTTGTACAAGTGCATTCTTAATTAAACTTTAATTAGTGAACGTAAGAAAGTAGTTTTGTACTGGTACCGGTGCACTCAATTCAAATGCAGAATACTTAAATTTTCTGAATTTTAATACTGTTATTATCTAAGCTTTTTATTCAAATCTATACATACACACTCATACTGTAGAAAGGCAAACGTTTCTATAAAGTTTCTTTCCCTATTTACCATTAACATGATGGCAACAGTCCAACCGTTACGAGCATTAAACACATATTAATATGATTTACGAAGTTTATTCCCTGGCCGTATTAGGAAGAAAGATTTTTGTTTATTTGATTAGGATTTTTAACGTAACTTTCACACTTTTTCAGTCATATCGCTACGATGTCTGCATTGAGGCAGTTTATAGTGATGTCTAGCACTGGGGCATCATGCCGCCGACACGTAGCATGATGCCCCACCAAGTCACATTATCCTGACACCAGGTCGACCAGTCCTAACGCTAACCTCTAAATGCTTAGCGTCAAGCGAGGTAGCTGTTAGTTCTATTTTTGTAAGTCTTCGGTATGACTCGACCGGGGATCGAACCCAAAGGAAGAAAGACATATCTTTAAACGGTAGATATCTTTCATAGCAAACATTTCAATTCCTCATTTTCTCAGAATACGCATAGGATTAATTATATATAAATATATTTATATATTTCAGCAAGATGCATCAAGCTTAAAACGTGCCCATCCAGTATTTGGACTTTTGGTCACATTTCTGGCACTACTTTGTGTAAGTAATCTGCACTAAATCAGAAATATAAATAAAACACACACCAGATCATATCATCATCACATTTGAAGATTTATTTATGCAGTTTATTAAGGTAGAATTATTTGGAAACAATTTTAATCACATTTAGCATGTACAGAAAACACCCAAGGACATGTTCAGAATAGAAGTGATATTTTTTAAAAGCAAACTCCGACAGACTTGCCCAGAATTGTAGTGAGACTTTAAAAAAACAAAACAAAGATGATTTATAAACATGGCATAAAACTTTATTATGCAGCATAATTTAGAAATATATATATATATATATATATATATATATATATATATATATATATATATATATATATATATATATATATATATATATATATATATAACGTAAGACCGATGTAAATTCATCATATCAGCAGATGTACAATTCACAATTAACGTAAGACCGATGCATATTCATCATATCAGCAGATGTACAATTCACAATTAACGTTTAATTTTCAATTTAAGCACTGTATTAAAAATGGTGGAACATTTCTAAAAAGCATCAACATGAGTTTATATTTTCTTCTAAACTCCATTACATACGCTATCTATAAATTTTAATTTACAAAATAAATGCGGCAATGGTTCAAGTCATATAGTCCATTCATTTTATTGTATCTTTATATTATAAAAACTGCATAAAAATAATAAATATATGTACACGTTATAATACATTATCACCAATGGACCAATGAGAGCATAACACGGGGATTATTTTGTCATAAAACAGATGATATTTGCTAAGAAGTAAATAGGAAATTAATAGTTCGCTTACCTTTTTCCAGGGTTTTTATCAGCAATGCATATATTTATTCCAAATACATCTTTCCAGTATTTACTGGTGTAACTTATTCGATTAAAGGTTTCACAAGATGTATCTATTTAATGTAATATATAATTGTTCTCCAGCAACACATCTTTTCTAATCACTCTTGATTAGACGTTATGTTAATCAGTTTTAAACGATGGAGAGAAAAGGACGTCTCACCATATATTATGAATGCAACAATTTTATTGATCGATTTATTTATTAACATGAAAACAAGTAAATAAATTAAATTGCCGCTCAAATAAATTCAGAATATGTATTTTCTAAACATATATTATTAAATTGGCGTATTTTACACTTGCATCAAGTAATACTTAAGTATATATCCTATTTTTATTGGTATGCATAATATTGATCTTGGAGGAATTTCTTGTAATTCTTGTCAATATCTTTTAATTATGAATTTTGCAAATGTAAATCCTTCTTTCTTATTAACTTTAAGTTAAATTATAATATTCTCAGAATTCGTTTTTTGTTTTCTTCTTCCCCAGCCCATTCTACTGATATTTCGGCCTTTAGAAGGCACAGCCTCTCGTTCTGTATTCAACTGGATAGTTTGGCTTGTCGAAAGCATAACATTGATTCTTGCCGGTATGTCTCCTAAACTACTTTCTAGTAATACATTTTCTCTCAAACAATTACCAGCTGATAAAGTCTGTGTCGAGTACAACAAAAGAAAAATGGAACTTTATGGCTAAGCAAATAAAATATTTGGTTTCTTTTTTTATATCGTGTACTACGTATGCTACGACTGTGTACATATCAGTCAAATACAGAATACAAATATGAGTAAGTTGCTACGGTTGATTGCAACAACATGACCTGTAAAACAAAAATGAAGTAAAAATTATTCATTATATTTATCATCCTATTATTTTTTAAAGTAATGAAAGCATTCTATTGAGCTAAATATTGTCTTCCAATACAGTGTTCCGAAGTTCTTTATTTCTTCTTCCTGAAATTCCTTTTGCTTTGTAAGCATGAAGTGGAACTCTGATCTCATGAATCATCCAAAGGAAAGTTTCTACTACGAATCTAAGATTCATTCAATTAAGGCTTGTCTTGGGGAAGCGTTTATAAGTTGGAATTCATCGTCCAAATAAAGCCAACTGCAATACAGTTCCCCATAGTGAATAACAAACCAATTTTTCAAAGTATTGTAACACCTAGCCACCATCACTCAGACATGGTATTTTAGATATTAAAATTCCCTGTATTTAGTGGGACGAAAATTGAAACATTTGCTCCTAAAAACAAAGTCACCATTATAGAGACTAATCACCTGTTTAGAGTTTATTACCTACTTAGAGATAAAACACAATTTTGAAATCAGAGAAGATTGTTGCACCAGCTGTCCTAACAAGGTATGTTCCTATCTCGAAAAAAAAAATTTGTGCTTAATCTTTGCAAGACTTTCATTGACTAACGTTGACACAACCAGTAACGTTGCTATTTTTATCCGACTGACAAGGAATAACTGCCCATTTGCATTTTATTTAATCATTTTCAGTGGTAACAATTTTTGCCGGCCTAAAATTAAGTGAGGGGTTCATCACATCTTATCTCGAATATCTGATAATTGGATATGCAGCCTACCAGGTCCTCACTACAATGCTATTAGAAAGCATTCGATGTTACGATGTACATAAAGGTAAATCAAAGATATGAGTTTCAGTGATGATTCAAGTCTTAGGTTTGAAACAAAAATAAAAAGTGACATAAAGAAATCGAACAAAATTCATTTAAAAAAATTAAAGAGCTGCCTTCTTCTTGCACGTACTGTTAGGAATGAACGTACGTGCATCATATATAATTGACTTTATGTTTTCGTCTTTACAAATTAATTACATAAAATCAGTGATTAAGAGCAAAGTTAGAGTAATAACATAAATGATGCTAGTGGTAAGAAAAGGGGTAAATGAAGTCACTAATGAAACCCAGATTTGGCAAACAATAGAGTAAAAGATTTAATTAGGTAATCCTCCAATTGGCAAGAATATGATAGCAATATTCATATTTTCTGTGATCTATATTTGGCCAGGGCATGCGGGAGAGGATAGCTTTTATAGTGATGATGACGAACGTATTATATATATATATATATATATATATATATATATATATATATATATATATATATATATATATATATATATATATATATATATATATATATATATACATATATATATATACATATATATATATATATATATATATATATATATATATATATATATATATATATATATATATATATAACACTTTTCTTTAAGTTGGTAACTGTTTGACTTTCCATTTTCAATTTGTTCGCAACACTATAGAGAAAGAGAAGAAGGTGGAGTACTTGTATGAATTGTATGTGAGGCCATGGAGTATGACAATACAGAACAGCTGGACGTCAGCACCGGATATACAGGAAACAGTAAGTTGATGCAACATTGCAGGTGATATTAAAGCCCGACATGCCATGAAAATGAAGATAATAAAAAAGCAGTGAAATTATTGTTAATAGGCTTCATGTCATTAACTGCAACTGACTTTTGATTTTTACCACTGCAATAACAAAATAAAGCTTATTGTATTGCTGATGTCCATCTACACACCACTCTGTTCATATCGTTTCCGTTTGCAGGTATATATATATATATATATATATATATATATATATATATATATATATACATACTCATAATCATTATTACTCTCTTAAGGATCTGCTTAAATGTTTCATACAATTTATGATTTTTTGAATACATTTCCTCTCTTAGTGAGCTGATTAGATTTGCTTTCTTACTAACATTTTATTGTCTTATCTTTTACGTGATTCTTGCTTTGTTTTCAGTTGCTTTTTTAATGAGCAGATTAGAATTTCATGCCACTTAATCATGCCATTTATTTGTTTTCATTTGTTCTTTTTATCTTAGTATAGTGCAAATAGTACGAGTATCATTACTGATAAATCTCTCGATCTAGGCAAATGAAAACTGCCAGGTCTGTTTGAATGCACATTTAATCGACTTGATACGATTGTGGCGTATTCATGTTATTACTTCATGTATACAATATATTTGCATCTTATGGACTCAGACTTTATGTTAATGACTATTTTGTTGGGATAATTATTCATACAGACAGTGCTTGACGTGTGCCAATGAAATTTTTGTAATTACTCAAACATTGCTTGACGTGTGCAAATGACAGATTTATAATTACATATACATTGTTTGACGTGTGCAAATGACAGATTTATGTCTGATGATATCCGTATGTTAATTATCTTATTAAATATTCTAGCAATTAAAATGAATGTTAAAGGGTTATATTTGTCCATGTCTTGGATTATGACTAGGAAGGAATTTGAGGATGATGTTGTTGAAATGTGTTTCGTAAACACAAATCTGGTTGCTTGGAACATGTATTGTAAAAATTGAGGGTGATTCTTTCCTCGTTTTCATTTATATATTTCCTGTCACTATTTTCTGCCTGCTTAGTATGAAGATTGTTGTCCCAATTTTACTGGCATCTTTCTGTATTTGATAAGATATATACATATAGAGGGTATTACATTGTTTTGCCGATGGGTTCCATGCATTTCACATTACAAGTAATAAAGGAATATATTCTAGATACTGTCAAACTAATTGAATTAGTTACCTTAACCATCATTTGAATTTCTGAGCTGAGTAATGACTTTATTGGTATCCACTTTTTAAGAACAGTAATTTCTTAATGCTTTGGATCAGTTTCAGTTCTATCTTTTGTCTTATTCCAGTATTCATTTATTTTATTTTTTCAGAGAAAAGGTGTCAAGAAGGGAATTCTTGGAATCAACGTTCTGATTCTGTCTGTTTTTGTATTCAGCATTATAATTATTATCGTAAGATCATAATAAGTCAAAGCTATGTACACATTTGCTGACAGGTGTAATTGTTGCTTTTTATTCTGAAAGATTTAGTATCACTGACGGTGCTGAAGAAATATATGTACATAGTTAGAATTCAAAAATAAACTATATAATTTGTAAGGATTTCGAAAATAATTGCATAACTATACCGGCTGTATTCACCTTACTGCAATTAATTGTTTTTGTTAAAAAAAATCAAAATAATGTTCATTTAGTGATTTAACTTATAATAATATTAAGAACAATTCCTCTGGTCTGTAAAGCGCTGCTGTTAGTATAGATGCAAACATCCTTTAAATTACTGATTCTTGAATATTTTAGTGTAATGACCACCACAAACTAGGCAACATACTAAGCGGTATTCATTTTAATGTCCTTTGCCTTTTATCATCTTAAAGAGAACATATGCAATAAGATCTCAACGTGAAAAGTTCGTAATGATGAAGCAAACATTAAGTTATGACGTTTCGCGCATGTGCGAAAACATTTGTTTCACAAGCCTTTAATGAATATGACATGATTGTTTGAATATACAATGCACGATGGTCAGCTGGAATAAAAGCGCCATTAGCCGAAATCTTGTTATCTTATTTATTAAACCTTCCAATCATAATTGCTTATGTTGATTAAGTACAAAATATAATCAGGCTGAGATTACATATAAGCCCATATACCCAAGTAGAATGACGCTTAGTACTGTAAATCCCAAAGTACCCAGGTAGGGCGACACATATTACAGTTAATCCAATGTACCCAGGTTGGGTGACACATATTACAGTTATTGCAATGTAACAATTTAGGGTGACATTCAGTTGCTCAGTTTTACGTTTGTGATAATGTTGCACTGTTGTTTTGTTTTTGATTTATTGTTTTAATTTTAGAGACCCGAGTTATCACACATGAAATTGCCTTAAATGCAATTTATGAGAGTAGTGTTGAAATAATCAAGCCATGAATATCTTACTTGACACAGAACTAGAGAAAACATGTATATAGCGGTCAAAACTTTACACAATTGGCAGTCCTCTTCTACGACGGGACATATATTTCGCACATTTCCTCATATCCGCCAGAAAGTTATTATTGTTTTTGGCTGACATGCATGTGTGATTATGACTTGTTTCATCAGTATGCTCGGTCGTGAATCATCCGTCCGCCTACATTAACAGTTTTGAGGCAATAGTGTGGATCAATTCTGATCAACATTGGAATATGGACTTATATCTTCAATAAGTCTGAATAGTTCGATAATAAACGAGAAAAAAGAAGCATATTAATGATACGATGTTACATCTGACTGGCAGAGTTTATTACTATGCACTAAAAATCATTTCTAAACTGATTTAATCAAACTTGGCAAGTAGGTTTAAATCATCAAGGTATCGGAAGGGTTTAATTATGACTAAAATTTACACATAATAGTGAACTGATCTTGCATTTGACTGACTGAATTTGTCAATAATTTAACGTCTTTCGATTCTCTTTGTTTATAATAAATTTGGTAAATTGGCTTATATAATCCTCGTGTCTGCTGTGTTTTGTTATAAAAAATAGTACATGCATATATTGTTTTTTTTTGTAAATGGTTGTTCAGGTTTATTGTCACTTGAGAGTAGTTACCGCAGATGACATTGAAACAAATGATTATCTAACATTACATCGTCATTACTTCGGGAAATGGAAATTTAACATTAGGATACCACAGTCTGGATAGAGGATATGGACGCTAAAGATCTGAGTGAGTTGGGAATTGGAATCGAGCATTTGGATCATACTGATGATGCCAGACGCATTAAAGTCGACAAAGGCAGTGGGATAGAATAAAACCACACGTACACTGTAACTTATCAATATTTTGGCAGACCCAGAATTATCATGAGAGTCTATAGCATAAAGGACGATTTTGCTTGTAAAGACAAACACACAGTTAATTAAAGAATGTTTTATATACACCCTTACCGACTAAGACTCACTTACATATATGCATTTGGATCCTATGCGGATCTACTCAACACTTTGCAAGAACTCAAACTAAGACGGTATGGTCATGTCTCACGCTCAATTGGCCTGTCAAAAACCCTTCTACAGGACACAGTGGGGAAAAAAGAAAACGCGACAGACAGAAGAAGAGATGGGAAGATAACATCAAAGAGGGAACGTATAAACTTCGCATAGCCGCAAAAAGGAGTAAAGAACAATGCAAAATGGCGAGAGATTCTCTTAGTTATTTGTGGAACCTACGACCAGTCAGCTTAAGGGAGGAATGTTGTAATGATGAAGTACAATATCACATTCAAGAATTCGAAGTACTGTGTTCTGGCATTAGAATTTGCTGCGTTTACCACTGACTTGTATCCTTTTGTTTCTTTCTCAGTTTAATCGATAGTCAGATCAAAGTTTTAAACCGCGTGCCTCTTTTTGACATGTTCAAATCTCCCATGCAAATCAAATTGAAAAAAATTGCTAAATTGAAGGAGATAATCGACAAAATATTGAACTACTGACTGCACTACTAAAATAATGCATAGAAGTAAATTAATGTAAATAATATTTTTCGGTAAATAATTTTCCGTGACAGTTCCTTTTTGTTAGAAAATGCGGAGTGAATTAAGCGCAGGAATTAGAAATTTAAAGAAGTGAATTTAGGCACACGAATTTGAAAGAAAAGTTGAAATAAATGAAAGATTGTTTTTTTTCTTTTGCAATATTAATATTTCTCAATATTACATTCTCAGTGTTGACGTCTAAACTAATTCAGCCTAAATTATTAAAACGGAAAGCTTTCTTTTACGAGCATCTAGATGATTTATTTGGCTCATACGTTTTCTTTTATACAGTTCTCGATACCAATTTCGTAATTAGCAATAACAGGGATTTGTATTGTCACTACTCTTCCTTCTCTCAGAGAAAGTAAACCGTGGTTGTAAAATATACTGACAAACTTGTCATTGTTTTTATTACACATACATTTACATAGACACCATACATAAATTTGAAATGTTTGCTAGACTATTTCCGATTTCTTCCTGAAAATATATAATTGAATTATCAGGAAATAAAGTAACTTGTTGCTCTGCGTGCTGTTTCAAACTGCGTTTACTGATCTTAAAAAGCATATTAACATCGAAATTTACCGATCGTTATTCAATTTTACAGAAGTGGATGGTACCTAAAAAGAGTTTTAAAACATTAATTATCTCCTACCTTTTCTCGTAGGTTTCTTTGTAAAAGTGAGTGTCATGTCTGCAATTGTATATATTAGTGACCATTAAAAATCTCGTACCCTCCCTCATCGATATTGCTTGTTTGGTCGGTGCTGGGTAATAACGGTGAGCGTTGTAATTATACGTGCTAGTGAGCATCGCATAACTCTATTCATACATGCATTTACTTGTATGCGGAGGTGTTTACCGTTACGAATCCCATACTTTACAAGCACCCACACACGTGCATTTGTATATTTTATATGAGTGTTGGCTAGTAAGGATAAGTATTGATCAGTAAGGGTTCAATGAGAATGCTATATTGGGAGATATTCTTGATGATGAAGGTATAAAAAAGGTATTCTTCCGCTGTTTAAACAGATCGCTGAAGATAAATCGCAATCTCACGTTGATGTTGAAGAACAGGAAAGCGCTGTTGGCAAAACTCAAAATGTCGTTTCATTTATGAATAAATTTCCCGATGGAGCTAAAAAATTAATAAAACAATTTTAGCTATTAAAACCTAATGATTATTATGCTTTTGGTGATTTTGCTGTCGAAAGCTATTATTCAAGAAAAGCTATTATTTCTAGAAGAAGAATATAAGGAAAAAAGAATACAACGTGGTGACTGGGTTAATTGGTTATATAAATGGAACAGGGGATTGGACGTATTAAGACAACATAATTGGGTTATAAAGAATTTAAAATGGAGTTGCTGATTATGATGTACGTCAAGACGAAGAACGTCAAAGACAAATAGAAGAACGTCAAAGATAAAGGAAAGAACGTCAAACAGGAACACGGAGACAAACAAGAAGAGCCTCAATCATTGTATATACCATCTGATCGAGAAAAAGATGATGATGCGGAAGGTGCAACTGGTGAAAAATTCGCAAGTGGATTTACTCATTCTGGAACCCAGGGCATTCGTCGTGTTCCCTGTCCTAATAATATTCTAGACGACATAGCATGATTAGAAAAGTCTCATCGGGGGTAAACGAGCAGGAAATAACTCACTAGAAATAATTAATGAAGCCGCTGATATCTGCCGACAACTATTTGAAGGTGGTATCATGGATTTTGGTGTATATCGAGAATTTATCGATGATTGATTAATTGCCCGTGACAATAGTCATGCGATTAGATAAATAGTATTTTAAAAAAATGATCATACACTACAGCCACTATAACCCAACTATGACTTATGTAGTAAATTCACGATTGCCTATTCATAGGGTGTATTTTGGAGATGGTCTCAGTAATGTTATTCAAGGGTTATTTGCAAGGATGACTCTAAAATTAGCACCAATCGCAAAACAGTTATCGATGAAAGCTATTAATGTTATTCGTGATAAGGGTATTAGCGTTGTTGGTATTGTTGCCGGTAAAGCAATTATCGCAGACAAAAAGAAAAACTAATCACTCTGATTCGACGACGAAAAATCCACTTCCGGGAAAACTACCATCTACGGAGATTATGCCTGCGAGTGTTAGCAAAATAATAAACAGTGCAGTGGATCAAAAACTAGCAGAGCGATTCAAAGGAGGGATTTGATGCTCAGGGGAATATTACTGCAAATATGATAGCGGGGAGTGGTTTGAAATCCCGAGCGAGATCGCGATTTAGATCGAGAAATATATAATAAAATGTTCAAATCTTTACCGACCCAGCATTTGATATGGATGCCCCAGTTTGATATGGATGCCCCAGTTCTCAAAAATGATAATGTACGCGATTATCGGTTTTATTCCTATAACGCAATATAACCAAATAGTCGATCAAGAATCGAACTCCAGGTTCAAGATACAAGCGAATAATTTCTGCCCACTGAAGCATTTATTGAAGTAGAAGGAGAACTTGTAACAAATGTTTCACTTGATACGCCATATGACCCAAATTTGCCAGTTGGTTTTGTCAATAATGGTATTATGGCAATATTTAGTAGCACCAAATTTCTATCATTTATGAATACAGGTGGCAAATCGTTGCTATCATGGCAAAAAGAACAACAACAGAAAATATGGAGACTTCTGTTAACGGTATATTTACATGGTACATGGCATGAAAAAAGGGTTTTTCTTCGCCGCGGCATATATTTTTTGCGTTACAGAATAAAGAGCAATTAAATTCACAAACACGCAGCCATATCATATTTGATCAACTGGGTGTTACTGAAGTCTCGTTGAGGATAAACGGCCAACAAGAACCATCAGAGGATATTTTACTTTACGGACAAAACCAAATAGCACACGCGTATCAGCGTTTGCTGACATTTATGGGACGTGATAATAATGTAGATACCGGTCTGCAAATATCACAATTAGATTTTAAAAATCGATATCCGATTTATTACTTTTCGTTGGAACATCTTGTTTTAACCAGACAGTCCATCGTTGACATACATTTCCCCGCTCCGCCTGCTGGTGGTGGTTACAGAGCAATTGATGTCATACTCAGTGACAAATCAATGCTACTCGAAGGTGTATGCGCCATTAAAAAACATGTAAATGTTTTCCAAAAACACGTAGACAATTAGATCCATCTCATATTAAATAAAATGTCATATAGTCATGTTAGTGTTACTCAGACTCCTGGTCAGATTAAAAAGTTGCAATCGGATTCAGCTACAAAATGCGGAACTACAGTATCGTTAAAACACAATCAAATGTCTGGTAGTGTTACGTGCTTAGGCTCGATTAAACAGTAAGATGGAAAGAGTGAAAATGACAAGCTTGTAGAAACTTAATAAACAATTTATTGAGCACAAATATTTTCCAGGAAAGAAAAAATAAACTTACGGTTTTAAGAATCCATTCCAAAAATAATTCAAAATATAATCCACTATAGAAATTGCAAAAGTCATGGTAATAAAATGTCCAAATAATTCCCAGTTCGAATCTTAGTGAAGCATCCAAGATGGAAGACGATGTCACGTTAATTGCCGCCGCCGCCTCCGTGGTTGCGAAAGCTGCCGCTCTCGCAGCTGTTGTTTCCGTCGCTGGGAGAGCACTAAAGAACGCGACTGGAAGCGGATACAAAACAAGAGACGATTCGCAAAAGGAAAGGGTCTAACACTATCATGAACTCTATATTCATGGTACAGCGGAAACGGCCTGAGACTACTAGGGACAGTTTATTAGGACCGTTCTCAATTTTTGATTTACTCTATGCTGCCAAAAAATTAAGAATAAGATAACTTTAGAGGTTTTTATACAAGATCAATTACCACAAGAACCAAACAGTACTGAAACCGGTATCATTAATCTCGATGACAGGAACGGACCTGGAACTGACTGGGTTGCATACGTTATTGATCCACGTGTAATTGTTTATTTTGATGTATATGGGTTAGCGCCACCTAAAGAATTTAGGCGTTATATACATCAATTCAAAATTCCGATCTGGTACTCCACGCTACCAACACAAAATATGACCGACCCACCAATATGCGACCAGCATGTATTAAATTTACTTTGCGCTATTTCATCAACTAAATCACCCCATAAGACCGTACACGAATATACGACTAATCGCCTTTTAGAGAGATCTTAAAATATAATGGTTGATCGCACAATGATTGATATTTGGGGAAGATTGCTCTCTCAAGCCCGAAAAACCCACCGGGAAAATATATGTAACCAAAGATTTAAAAAAAATAATCGAAGATGAAATATCCGAGATATTAAATCTCGCAAATGTGAATCCAACCGAAATAGTCGTATTTGAAGACAAACAAGGGAAATAAAAAAAACAGTGATACTTCCGTGAATGATATTCTAGTTAAAATTAATGGAGTTACCGATAATTCCCTAGCTGTGTTTAGGACTTCTTTTACCAACTGTGATAGATAATATCAACAATCGAGTAAAACAATTCCGGCGATACAATGACAGGACCCCTCGACATTAGGTCAAATAAAATAACTACACTTGGTGATGCTGTGACAAAAAATAAGTAGATGTGTTAGACAATAAGCTAACAACTCTGCAATCTGAGCATAAAACCACAGATGATAAACTAACAATACTGCGAACCGAGTATGATGTTCATGTAGACGAGTTTGCAACCCTCCGTAAGAATTTTAGAAAATCGGATAAGACCATGGATAATATCTTTGGCACTCCTATGAATGTCCCAATGAAACTTTCTGATATTAAAACAACCATTGATACGATTAAACAAATACAGAACGATATCATTGCTGATTTTCCTGCTATCGCGACCCGCCTTGATAAAATTAAAATACCACATAAACAAAATATTAATACCGTGTACTCGAAATATCAAGGATCATTAGACTGGACACATCAAAATAATATTAATAATATTACTGCTGAAGTCAGAGGTATTTATAGATTGACCCTGCTCTCAGGAGTACCGTTTAATGTGTCATCGGATACATCTACGTGAATTAATGCTTCAAGTGCAATAATAGATAAGGGTGTAATGGGAACATTTAAAATAAATATAATTAACAGTACTTTAGCTCAGGCATCAGTTCCATGCTACGTAGAATTTGTAATTGATTTCAGTAAATAGTATAATGAATGTCAAACAATATCGATATGATCAAGTCCGTGAGTTTCAAACTAAACTAAAAAATGTTATTGACGAGTGTAACGTGAAGATAAAAAAAATACCAAAGGCGAATTACCAGAGTTGACATTATTGTGTATTCGGTTTCAAGTTTAATTGCTGGAATGGGTATATTGTTATCAGCGATAATAGCACTGTCACCTGTAGTTGTCACAATTTGTGTGTCATCGGTGACAACAATTGCAGGCATTCTTAGCATCATCACAAAAAATATCCACATGCAGTCAGAATAAACTACACGAGCATATAATTAAGTTACATATTGCATCAGCCGCGTATTCCCAATTGTCGTCGCTGATATCATCTAGTCTCGATGACACAACAATATCAGATAACGAATTTTCCTCAACGATGAGCATCTACCACAGTGCAACATCAAAATTCGAAAAACAGCACAATAATAACAAGAACAATGATAATGTCAATGTCGACAATGACATCAACATCAACAACGGAATTACTTCAGAGAATAGCGACAAACACAACGCCGCAAAAGACAACCATGATCTCAATAACCTCAACCAACACTGAATTCAGTGTGAATTTTCCCAGTGCAATTCCCGTTAAAGAGATAGCGCTAGCAAAATTACTAGTATATCACAGATGGACAAATGTTAGATCAAAATCATTTGGTGGTCAGCAACCGAATAAATCATTGGTGTTTGCGAGTAAAAATGAAACCAGACGCAACTCCAGATTGGATTATAGTTTCCTTACCATCTGGGTCTTACCAAATCGAACAGATCAATAATGAATTACAGCGTAGAATAAAATCCATTACGGGAAAAGAATCAAAAATCGCTATAACAGTTCATGAAGCAACATTATCATCAGCGATTGAGATAATCTCGCCCGGGTACCTCGTAGAAATCTATCAGAGTTCTATAAAAACCGTGCTAGGATGGCCTGAAATCCCACTTCAGGCACCATCTTATCAAAAGCTCCCTGAACATACTAGTAAAACGTCTGGTTATAATTCAGATAAAGAATCATATCATGATGCAATGATATCATGCGAAGAAATTTTCGAGTTTTGAAGTTTTATTTTTTGTGGAATAATAGAATCAGGTGGTATGTGGTTTCGAATCATTCTAAATAGAATTACTGAACATTTCAAAACAATAAATAATAAATTTGAAAAATAAAACATATACTAAGAGAAATTTTTCCAAAGAATCCCCACGAGATGAAATGATCAGATACATAGAAATATGTAATCGAATTATCTCTGACAAGGAAATATTTAATTTACGGATGATTCAAACGGTCTTAAATGATACACATCCTAAAACAAGAATAGAATTTGCAAAGGCATATAATATACGTGTAGAAGATATCGTCGATTATAAATTTTCCGAGTATAATGTAGACCAATTAAAAAAATATGTCAGTGATGTCATAGATGAGCATTTCCCACAAATACTCGCCGCATGGAAAAAAATACCACAGCCACAAGCAACTATCCTCAAACATAATAACGACCAAGACGGGGCAGGTAGGCATATTGCTCCTGCTAATGTTAATATATCCTCGGTGATTGCAATAAATCTAGTATGTGACGCTATTGATGGAACTTACCAAATAAATCTCGAAAGATCAAATTAAGACCAGCACTGATACATTTTATATTCGTTTGCACCAACGGATACACCGGGATTTTTATTAATTGAAGAACCAATCAATCCGTTGTATATGCGATGTCATAATGATTCATTAACGAGAATTAATTTTAAACTCACTGACCAGTCCAAGAATCTTATTGACTTGGGGCAAGAGATTTTACAAAATAGTTTATATGTGAAATCTTAAGATTTCCGTCGTAAGACTTTTACCTAAAAGGATTTCCATCTTAATAACTCAACCATAAAAGGATTTCCACGGTGATTTTATGACCTGAAAGACTTTTACCTAAACGAGTTCCTATCCTAAGATTTCCCAGTGAGATTTCCGTCTTAAGATATCCGTGTTATTTTACTTCCGTTTTGCGCGGTGCAAAAAAAAATAATAACACTGATCTAGGTTCGTTATGAGTATCCAGAACGTCCTGGTAGCGTATTTTTAACACGAAACAAACACGCTATTTTTCGTTTTGAATAAGTTTTTGTAACTGTCGAATTCTGGAATTATGACTTTTTTAAGTTCATATTGATGTGATAAAGCCTTTCTTTTTTTCTCTACTGCAGTAAATACAGGTACGAAAATTTCCATTTCGCTATTTACAGCCAATGACGCCTTAATTGCTTTTTGTATTTCCTTGATAAACGTGTATTATGATGGCAACACGTAACGATTTTCACATGATATGTCTTCGAGATATTGAAAATCAGAAACGATTTTATTACAATCTAATTTATCTCATAATTCTATTCCCTGATTTTTAAATCCGTAATTGCAGAAATTATGTCATTTGTATTTTCGTAATTCATTATATATATATATATATATATATATATATATATATATATATATATATATATATATATATATATTGATATTATTTATATATCATATAAAAAATATAAAAAATTACGAAACTATAAACAGTAGCAGTAGGCAGTAGGAGTTACTTCCCTCGGTCTGTTATCAATTCGTTAGTATATATATTACTCATCATTAGGCACAAATAACGAGTCAATAAAAGAGTTCACTTACCCGTATGTTCACTCCTGGAATACACTCGGTTATACAAATTACACTGTCTTATATAGACAATACAGAGAGGATTTTCCAGTGGGTTTTATCATCAATGAATAATTGGGGATTTTGTTTATCATCAATGAATACAATCAATGATTAATTGGGGATTTCGTTTCATCATCATTGGGTATACCACAATCAATGAATCATTGGGTATTTTTATCCTGATAAATTCTCTCTGCAAAAGAGACAGTGAAATATTTACAAAAGCGTGTATTCCACATTGGTATGAGTGTTAATAAGACTTTACTGTATAATATTCAAACCGAATTTTGTGTCCAAATCGCTTTAAAAGTGCTGACTTATATATATTGTCTTGCAACACGTCTAACTGAGGGCATACAAATATCAAAATGTTTACCGGCTTCAGTCATTGGTTGATATATTCTTTCTTCGTTAGTTTCTATGTTGAGTGATTTGACATATTTTTACAATGTTTGGGTACATTCCAGTACGTCCGTGTTTGCTATTCTCACTTGGAGTGATAGCTTGAAGATTATGCAATTTGTTTTTCTTTTGGACATCCATCAATATGGTCAATCACAAAACTATCTTTGATCAATCCGTTGAGACATTCGAAAACGAATTTGTGATTAAGATATATTTTCTCCCAGCATTAAATCTAAATTACCTCTGATTGTTGACAACCCCTATTGATTTTTGCAACTTACGCTGTCTGACTACACCATCACGAGACGCTTCACAGTTGATGATCATGGGATGTGGTTGAACTTCTTGACTCATTTTTATACATATATTATTTGTCTAATTAATTTTTTGGTTTAATTATTATTTTTTGAATATCTAGTAATATAGTCCTGGGGTGTTCTTATGATTTTGTCCTTGACAGAGTCAAGGACGCTGTCAGGGACAGAGTCAGGGCTAGAGTATTTGATTCGTTTATTATAATAGCGCTTAAACCCCCTGTATCGTTTACCACCACAACTGAGACATAGCTGTGTCATACCTCGTACTCCTACATCACATCGTATGCAGGGTTTGGGATTGGAACTAAGCTTCCAGGTCGCACACTCTGTGAATGATATCCACAGAATTCGTTTTTGCATGATTTGTTACAAACGGTTACTGATCCAGTCATAAGCCATTTACAGTTATTCATTATATATAAATTCTTTTCATAAATACTTTTTTAAATTATAATAAAGAGGAGTTTGAAAGATTATCCAAAATTGAACCCTGCACAAATGTTAAATTAAATCTCGATAGAGTCTCTGTAGATGTACCAAATAAGGTTTTAATAAATGATAGAAGCATAATCAGTAAAATCCATGAAGGGTTTAACGAATTTAAGCGCGACGGAGCATCTCATTGTTGGTCAACATTTCGAATAGCTGGTAGTGTTGATGCTACCATGAACGACCAAATGGCAACATGAATAATGTCGCATCTTGACCATAGAAAGCATTTTTTCAGAATGAAATTCATTATTCGTTCAGAAACAGGTAGTTGAATTATTCGTGATAAATTCGATCCTATCTTGAAAAATAAAAAATGTCATCGTGAGTCAGGATTACCAACCAGGAGCATTGACTGGAATTGACAAACCGTATTACGTGAGAGATTATCCTGTAACCCCGGTTGTTTATGGAATATATCCGATAAAGGACAAAACGAGTGTTGAGACATTAAAACCTATGAAATTGTCATCGTTGTATTGTGTAGCCTAACGAGTAACAGAGCATTTTACTAACGCGTTGCGTGGAAACAAATTGACAGATCTAAGACGTAGCAAGATAAACAAATGGGCGCAAGCAGTCAGGGATTTTAAAGCTACAATACAAAATGTAGCTGAGCTAGAAAAGATCTTAAAATTTCCATTAACCGTAGCGACTATAACAAGAGAAGTATTATATAAATCAAAATATAAATCAAAGAGTGCTCCAATCAAAATCATTGATCATAATCCACACGCGTGGACCTCCGCGGTAACAAAATTTCCGCCAGGTCGAATTGTAAAATATTACCTGTCAGAGAGTTATGGCAGTAACATGTTTAATTTTATTTACGAGTTAAGTAAAAACTATCCTGTATCAGTGTGGTTATTTCAGAGTTTCACAGACGAAGAGTGTAAATTCGACCAATATGTAACATTTTATGGGGAAATGTACCGTACTGAATCTCTTCACGACAAGATGAGAAAACTCGCTGAGAAACTTTCAAAGGATAATACTGAGGAATTACTAACAAACTGTTTTACTATTCCATCTGTCGCTGCACATTTCACCAGATAAAAAAATCTGTGGAAACGAACTAGATTTGAATTTCTCTCAGATGTTCAAGCTAGTTGTGTAGCATACTGACATCGTGGATTATGGAATACCGAATATGATCCCAAAAATGTTTTTTTTTCTTCAGTTCATATGGTTGCGTGTTATCCATGATCGATTGTGAAAAGCTGATATCGCTGATTGTCAGTGAGGCAATTATATCATATCAAACTGAGGTTTGGATACCACTAACTGATAGCCTTGATAGTATATTTAGCAATTACAAGGACAAATTTCCTGATCTCAACGAAGAAAATATTGTTAAATCATCAAAGGAAATCTTTTATAATTGCGGATGCAACATCTAGATATATGTTTGTCAATTGTAAATATGCTTTCTTGTCCGATGGAACAAAATTTGGTACAATTATTAGCTACATTGATGGAGAATGTCCCCAATACGTACATCTAACGGCGTCTATGCTGGCTTTTGCTTCTATTAATTTACTATTGATGATAAATAGATTTCCTAAATTTGCGGTTAGCATCGCCACTGATTCATTTTATATAGATATCAAACATAGCGAAGCTTTGGCTGCATTTAAAAATTCCGATGAGTGTTGGGAATCATGGAGAATAAAACAAGAAATGTTACACGATTATTCTAAATCAGCAGATGTTATGATTGAATATAATAACATAAAGCAATAATTAGATATCAGAACTATAAAAAAAAAACATTCGTTATCCGGTCCAATATGTAGATATAAAACCAGTTACTTAAACGGATGTGGTGGGTCTGGAGAAACAACACGAGTGATCGAATTATTTCGAGGAAAATCAAACATGATTGTGGTAACACCAACACACAGACTTTCAAGAGAGATCAAACATTGAGGAGTTAATGCTTGCACCTATCACAGTTTCTTTCGATGGAAAGGTGATGCATGGACTCCTGATCGAATGAGTGAGAAATCTGTTCCTCAAATCATTGTTATTAAAAGTGTTTCTTGGGTGGTTGTTGCTGAAAAATACAGCTGTGATAATGTGGCGATTATAGTCAACCACCACCATTTATGGGTTTGTCTGAAATTGATTGGCTGAAGAATTTTGTAGATTATTATGAAGAAATTAACACTGATCATAGATCTCTTGATAAAGAATTTAGGTAGTTCAAGAAATTAATCAGATTACAACCTGATACAATCCAGTGTGAAATAGCGCGTGAAATAATTTCAGAAACCCCACTAAATGCTTTTTGGGAAGCATGGAGACCAAACGATTTGATAGTAGTAAGTAGAAGATAGTCAGAGACACACTTCAAGGTCGGTGTTTCAAACACATAAAGAAAAATTTGCAACACTTACAGTGCCATTGTGTTATAGACCTACAATTTCACGAAGACAGTATATCGAAGTTGATATTCCAGGACAAACTGAGAAGCAGATTCTCGTGTTAAATGATATTGTGTTGGTTGATATCAGTGTTGTCGAAGATGCATTGCGCGCTGATAAATCTCCGTGGACGCTAGGTTACGTAATAACGATACATTCTTCGCAGGGATTGACTATATTTGATACGATTGTTTGGATCGTAGATGATCGCATCGAGTGGTCGAATTTATTATCTCGCAGTGTCTAGAGTTCGAAGAATAAATAAACTTCGTAGAGTTGTTCGAGATGCTAATGACACCACAATCAGTGATATTGGCAGTGATAATATAATCAGAAGAAAAAAACTCGTTATAAACAACATGATATAAAAAATAAACGAGAATTTGATATTGATGTTGAATTTATAATTTCGCTGAAACTACAACAGAATAATCACTGCGCGTGCTGTAATTGTATAATTCGTTGGCAGTATTCGGATAAAGATGCTCGCCAAGTTACCGCAGACAGAAAGGATAATAGTCGTGGTCATACCAGCGATAATGTGATAATGACCTGTCTTGAGGGTAACAGACACAGAGGTGCTAGTTAAGACCACGCGGCGGTAATTGAGTATCCTCGAGTATCACTTGTAAATCCATGCTGAGGAGCAGTTGAATCTAATCTATAGATTGCGGGTCTACCCGTGAATCTTACTATGCTAGATATTTTATGTGCGATAACTCTCCAAAGAGGATCAGTAGCTCTTTTCTTACCACCTTCAGACTCACAAGGTTCATATAAATATCTCACATTGACATTGCCGAGTATTCGTTGTATTGAAAAATCATTTCGCGTTTATACGGGTATATACTTCTTTTTGATAGCATTAATAGGTTTCATATTGATCGTCCGAGTAATTTCATTATTTAGCGCAGTTTTCACATTTGGTAATCTCTTGACCCATTAACGTGATCGTTTATCCTCGATAAATTCCTTCGCGTATTGATATCCAAATAACCGCTCAGCAAGTTTCCGATTAAATCGTTCAACAATTGTGTGATCGCGATGTAGTGCAGTATGTCCTTGTCGTAACGTGGTATTATGATGCTCAATCAGTGATAATATCTCACTTTGAAATTCCTTGCCAGGAACAACCTGCAATAATTGTGGGAATTGTAAAGGTCCTCATCGATAAATTCGTTTAAACGCAGAAGCTACTTCAGTTGATGCCTTCGTCGTTAATGGTTCAGCTTTTTGTATCTACTCGGAACATTAACTACGGTTAGCACGTATTTGTATGTTCGTTTGTTAACATATCATAAATAATATATCAGCTTGATGAACTTTATTAGGGACGCTGACATCAAAATGTGCGATGCTAATTTGTTTAGGCGGAGGTAGATAAGTCTGCCATATCGCCTGTTTGGATAACCAATCCTTCGCTGTAGTATTTTTTACTTTTGCAGCGTTGGCGAGTTTATCGATTGCTGATTTACCTAAACAGTATCCTCTTGGGGAATAATAAATAGATTCCATACCATTAATTACCAGCACCCAGCATTAATTTACTTTTCATCGCTGATTTTATCAACGATGAAGTTAATTTTTCTTTAAATGATTTATCAGTGATAGAATTCAACGCATGAATTAATTGCACATCTGCAATATGTCTATGTTGCAGATTGCTACTTTTATAAGCAACATCATGAGCATGACACGCCTTATGAATAGCATTTATTGGATATTCACCGGGTCGGGGTTCGTCTTGGCTATCAAGTCGAATATCGAGTTTGGTTCTAGGGCCACAGTAATTATATCCTGGAAGATGTTTTTCTTCTAGGTATTTTGCCCATGGAGTTGCGGGAAGTTTTGTCAATTTTGCTGCAATATCACCTCTTCGTTTGTTTATAAAAAAAAATCATTACCCGATTTCATAGAAACAAATCTATTATATTTACCACATTGAACACATTTACCAGCAAGTGCTGATCTGTTATTGCTTGTTGTAATTTATGTCAAGTCGTTTGTGCTAGTCTTACATTTAACACAATATAGATCCATAATTATCTAAAATAACATGAATGTAATTGATTATTGAGCTACCCGACGACTGGAACCTGTTAAACACCATGCGATGTTGCCGAATTCAATCAGAATGATCATAATTGGTCCGTCTGGAAGTGGTTAAACACGATTGTTACTTAATTTGATAACAAGATGGATGAAATGGGATAAACTATATTTGGTAGCTCCGAGTGCAGACGATCAGCGATGTTATGAGGTGTTGAAGGATTTTAACGAGAAAGTATAATCAGAAGTCGATGAGGATATTATTGAATTTATAACTGATATCAAAGAATCTCCGAGTATTGATTGTATTAATGGAAGTATTAACAATCTAGTTGTGTACGATGATGTGATGATAGACAATCAAACAAATCCCGCTAGGATATTTTCACGGGATAGGCATACAAATCCTGATGTGATATATGTTACTCAGAGGTATTCTCAAGTACCAAAAGTGATAGGGGATAACTGTAATATTCTTGCTGTGTTTAATGGAGTTGCCACTTATACGCTACGAAATATTCACCAAACCTGGTGCAATTGAAATATGGACATAATTCATTTTAGAAATTTCATTAATCACGCTCAGTCAATCCCACATGGATTTAAAACGATAAATTTGCATGACCCTAGATCAAGATATCGTATCATACTTGATCAAATATTCGGTTAAAACCATAACAACTAACAACATCGCGACAAGAAATCCGCGTCTGTGTTTGATGCAACAGTGTTGTTTTGACAAATAGAAACAAAAACTGTCGGTTTTTTCCTACTTTATCTCAAATAGTTTCGGTTATTTCTTTTTTGTCTTAAATAGTTTCGGTTATTCTTTTTTTTTTTGTCTTAAATAGTTTTGGTCTGTTCACCCTCCTTGCTGTTTGACATGTTCAAATCTCCCATACAAATCGAATTGAAAAGAATTGTTAAATTGAAGGAGATAATAGACAAAATATTGAACTATCGACTACACTATTAAAATAACGCATGTAAGTAAATTATTGTAAAAAATATATTTCAGTAAATAATTTTCTGTAACAGTGTCTTTTTGTTACAATATAAGCGCGTGAATTACAAACTTTAAAAATTGAATTTAGGCCCACGAATTTTAAAGAAAATTTAAAATAAACGAAATTTTGTTTTTTTTTTCCTTGCAATATTAATATTTTTCAATCTTATATTCTCAGTGTTGACGTCTAAACCAATTAAACCTAAATTATTAAAACGCAAAGCTTTCTTTTACGAGTATGTAAATGATTTATTTGGCTCATACTTTTTCTTTTATACATCTCTCGCTACCAATTTCGTAATTAGCGATAAAAGTGATTTGTATTGTCACCCATCCTCCTTCTCTCAGAGACAGTAAACCGTGGTTGTAAAATATACTGACAAAATTCTCATTTGTTTTGTTACACCTACATTTGCCAAGACACAAATTTCAAATGTTTGCTAGACTATTTCCGATTTCTTCCTGAAAATATATAATTGAATTCTCAGGAAATAAAGTAACTTGTAGCTCTGAGTGCTTTTAAAACTGCGTTTACTGATCTTAAAAAACATATTAACTGTTTTAATATTCCATATCAGTTTTATCAATGTCAGTTCTTGTTGGTTGTTGAGTGTTATTCACTTCAATTGTCATAACAAAACCTTCGAACGAAATTTACCGATCATTATTCAATTTTACAGAAGTGGATGGTACCTAAAAAGAGTTTTGAAAACATTAATTATATCGTACCTTTTCTCGCAGGTTTCTTTGTAAAAGTGAGTGTCTGATTGTAATTGAATATATTAGTGACCATTACCAATCTCGTCCCTCCCTCATCAGTTTTGCTTGTGTGGTGGGTGCTGGGTAATGACGGTGAGTGTTGTAATTATACGTGCTAGTGATCATCACATAACTCTATTCATATATGCATTTACTTGTATGCGAAGGTGTTTGCCGTTAAGAACATGTATCAATTTTGAACAAACAGGTGTTAGTCCAAAAACTATATCCCATACTTTACAGACACCCACACACGTGCGTTTGTATATTTTATGTGAGTGTTGGCTAGCAAGAATGAGTATTGATCAGAAGGGTTGTTCAGTGATGAGCGAAAGACAATGCTTACTGACTATCGCTTCATCTTCAGAATGTATCATGTATCAACAAGAGGTAAAACCTAGAAAACTTCCAAAATAATTTAAACCTGCTTCGGGGAAAAGTGAATTGACACGTTACCTGTATGTATGTATGTATGTCTGTCTGTCTGTATGTATGTATGTATGTATGTATGTATGTATGTATGTATGTATGTATGTATGTATATAGCAGAATACAACAAACATCAAATTTTGTCTAATCCAGTATATATATTTTTTTACAATATAAAGTGAAACATTAAAAGTAGCTTATTGTATGGTGAATGAAATACAAAATAGTCCTAACATTTCTATTACAAATCCCACAATGTTGAGTATTCTAAATGCGTTGAAGTAGTATACGTACTGAGTTCAATCTACTGTGCTAACGTGCCAGATTATTTCAAATGCGTTCCAGTAGTATTCGTACTGAGTCCAATCTAATGCGCTAACGTGTCAGAGTATTCCAACTGCGTTCCAGTAATATACGTACTGAGTTCAATCTATTGTGCTAACGTGCCAGAGAATTCCAAATGCGTTCCAGTAGTATACGTACTGAGTTCAGGGGGCAGGGTCCAGTTTTTATGTACAAATTTAATGTCGCATGCACCTGCCTAATATAAAAATTCATTAAAAATATAATACGCGAGTTAGGTCAAAAAGGTACATTTTTCTGGATAGGTATTATGTAGTGCAACATAATCATATCACACACATGACCTGACAAGTCTACTGAAGTTCTTAGAATAAAATATTTATGTACCCCAAACCCTATTTTATACATGCATTTTTCACATACGAAGGCCATTTTTGACAGCATGTGGTGCTCACAGTGCAAACGCAAGGCCTTTTCCTAGATGAAAATTTTGAAAAACATTGTCTACTAAATAGCTTGATGCAATTCATAATAGTTGTCATCCATGCCGTTTTTGAGATATTCTACTTGCCTTGAACCCACGTGTCTACTGCTATGGGAGGCTAGCTCTTCTTCCTAGCCGACTATTGGTATTTCACAATCAACATACTGCAGAGTAACTATGGAAAGTGTACATGTCTGACATCAATTTCAAGATCAACACAAGCCTGAAACACCTAGTTCACAAATTTATCCATATTTTTAATTATTACACAATAGTAGCTCAAAAACTCACACCATTTCCTTAAGTTAAGAAATTTGCCAGGGGCCAATTTATGAAACTGGACCCTGCCACCTTAAGCATTTTGCAAAAAATAATTTCTGTCAAACATTTTGTACTTATCACTTACCTAGACATTATCTAACAAAATGGTATCAAGGAAATTATTTTGTATGCTAAAGTAAAAATGTTATTACTCTTTTAGAAAAGTGACTACATTGCGGCAAAATGCATTGCATTGTATATACTTTGTGCTAGGGTTGTTGTCTTGAAAAGAATTAAACTTGTGTGCAATGGAATGTTTCCTGTCCTTTTTTGCCATCGTATAGTCAGGAAGATACCAGAATTAAATGATGATGTTGACTGAATGCTAAGAATTGATTTTATAGTTGCAAATAGTGACTGAATATGAGATACACTCTTTGTTATTAGCGATAGAACTTCTCTATTGTTCAAGAAATTATTTGTTGAAATTTTTCTTTTAAAAAGTGCCACTTAAGAAAAATGTTACTAGACATTTACATTTATAATGTACTTTAATAATAATTATAGCTTGAGACATACACATCAACATTCCTGACCTGGTATTGTTGTTCTAGTGATGCTAACATAAACAGCATTGGGGGGGGGGTGAATACACCTATGTCTAGCTAATTGGGACAGATATAAAGAAACAAATATTATTCTATGTTGGGACATGGATGTGAGGAACCTTACTGAACTTACATCAACATACCAGATAAATTCAGTGACAACAGGCCTTTGAAATGAACCATTCTCAAGCCCAAAATACAAAATAAATACACAGTCCAAACAGTTAACCCAAATATTCTCAGAATCCTATCCACTCATAGCTGACTTTAGCAATTGCAAGGATATAGAGAATGAGTGGAAATAGAAAGAAAAGCTACAAGAAAAATATTTACAAGAAGAAAATTCAGTACAAAAAGGGACATGTTGTAACTTCTATTACTGTAATTAAGGACCTACCAGAAAATACAAGTCATGATGAAGTCAAGTCAGTCTTTCATAATCAATCTTTAGTGCGTTTGGATCATAATGAATACATGCTTCAAACTTAAATGCTTCTACCAATATGACTGAGACAACAGATCCTAACATCATTCCATGCAAATTGAGACCTACAAAAAGGAAAACAACTGACATTATTACTCATTCTGTACTCAGTAAAAAACTGGCTACCAGTATGCCAGAAGAAAACTGTGTTGTCAACATCAATAAACTTTCAGAACTAATCATGGTATTTCTGCCACATCAATGTAAGAATGCTTTTCCACTTGTTACGGTACACAAAAGACAGGGTTTGTGCATTACTGTTTGTGTGCAATGCAATAAATGTAAGTTTAAATCCAATATAGTGGAACTGTTCACAAAAGTATTAAAACTTTAATGCTTTTTCCTCGAAACATTGTCCGCAATATGCCATATCCATCACTATTTGCAACACCGTTCCATTGATGACATTCACCATTTATAACAGTATGTCTACTTATGATTTCTTGAAAGTGCATTTGCTCCTGTGGAGTGAAATTACTTAGAAGAATGTGTGATGTCATGTCATGTAATGTTTTTGTGTGTCTGCAATGAAATATGAATAACTTTCATTAAAATAGGAGTACATAGCTTGTTACCTACATGAAAATCAAGTAAACACATTTTAAACCCCCATTTTCTATCAAAGCAACTTAGTTAAGCTCAAAATATGCTAACTTGTCCTGATACCAATAGGTATAATTTATAGGTGCAAAAAGAAATTACTTCCCTTGAATCTCCTATAGAGCTGAGAGATTCAAAATAAGGAGACAAATAGAGGTACTATGATAAGGCTAATGTATAAGAATTAATTGCATATGAATAAAGAACAAGAAAATAAGACAAAATGTGGTTCATTGCACAATTTTTTTAATAGCATTTTTCCCTTAAGGGGGCAGGGTCCAGTTTTTATGTACAAATTTAATGTCGCATGCACCTGCCTAATATAAAAATTCATTAAAAATATAATACGCGAGTGAGGTCAAAAAGGTACATATTTCTGGATAGGTATTATGTAGTGCAACATAATCATATCACACACATGACCTGACAAGTCTACTGAAGTTCTTAGAATAAAATATTTATGTACCCCAACCCCTATTTTATACATGCATTTTTCACATACGAAGGCCATTTTTGACAGCATGTGGTGCTCACAGTGCAAACGCAAGGCCTTTTCCTAGATGAAAATTTTGAAAAACATTGTCTACTAAATAGCTTGATGCAATTCATAATAGTTGTCATCCATGCCGTTTTTGAGATATTCTACTTGCCTTGAACCCGCGTGTCTACTGCTATGGGAGGCTAGCTCTTCTTCCTAGCCGACTATTGGTATTTCACAATCAACATACTGCAGAGTAACTATGGAAAGTGTACATGTCTGACATCAATTTCAAGAACAACACAAGCCTGAAACTACTAGTTCACAAATTTATCCATATCTTTAATTATTACACAATAGTAGCTCAAAAACTCACACCATACCCTTAAGTTAAGAAATTTGCCAGGGGCCAATTTACGAAACTGGACCCTGCCACCATCTATTGTGCTAACGTGCCAGAGTATTCCAAATGCATTCCAGTTGTATACGTACTGAGTTCAATCTATTGTGCTAACGTGCCAGAGTATTCCAAATGTGTTGCAGTAGTATACGTACTGAGTTCAATCTATTGCGCTAACGTGTCAGAGTATTCCAAATGCGTTACAGTAGTATACGTACTGAGTTCAATCTATTGTGATAGGAGTAGTATGATTTGCTAATAGTCTTGAAGTATCACAATGATATAAGCCAAAATGCCTATAAGTAATTGAAATAAATCCTCTCAGCTAAACACCACTAAAGTTGATTCTACTGAAACCGATGTTTAAGATACTAATAATGAATTTTCTGGAAGACAACGTAAATAAAACTCTTAGACACAATAAAAGAACCAAGATGAGAGTCAGATATTCCGTTACCAAATACACCAACACTTGCCACCAAAGTCACGCCCTATAACAGCTATCCAATCCCGAGCTCAAATACAATGATATTCGTCAAAGACCACAAAAACTGACTTTTATCTTAAAGTACAAATTTACAATCATGAACAAAATTATTCAATATTATTTATTAAAATGAACCTTACAATTTACAATCATAACAAATTAACACATAATATAGCTCTATATGATTACAAGAGTAAGGCTATATTGAAAAACAGTCGATATATTATTTTTAATGAGTTCGAAACGTTGTTGGTTAAGAATTCATTCTAGATTAAACTAAATAAGTTTTGGAACATTGAAGAAATATACAGCGCTGTCATAATAATTATCAGAAGACGAAATTGTTTATTTTGTTACAGTAAACCTTACGAATTTATTTACTAGTAGTTCCTTGATAGAGATAGAGAAAGACACAGACAGGCAAAGACAGACAGCACGAGTGAAAGAGAAGGATGATCTTGTAAGACAAGTGTGGGATGACTTGGTACATAATGCCTTGCATACTGAGCAAAATAGGCATTTATGTTATTTAGACCAGCTGATGCCCAAGGATGCCCAAATGCACAATAAACAAAAAGATAGACATCAATTAAATAAAAACTGAGGAATCATCTGGAGTATAGAGATATGAAAAAACCTTACAAAACTATAAATATTCGTAACATTAAGTTATATACAATCAACGTATGTATTACAATGACCAGTAAAGGACATCTGAATACCTGTGTAAGAATGCGTTTCTTATATATATATATATATAGGTAACTACATGGCCTTTAAATATAGATAGCCTTAATAGACATATAGATTTTATACAGATATATTTCTTACATACATATAACTACTGGCCTTTATTCACAGATATTCATGTAAATACTGGCCTTTATTCACAAATAGTCCTTATATAAATGTAAATACTGGCCTTTATTCACAAATTTCGCTTATAATCATCAAAGTATTGGCCTTAATACACAGATAATCCTTATATACATGTAAATACTGGCCTTTATTTAAAAATAGTCCTTTATATTCATGTAAATACTGGCCTTCATACACAAAAAATCCTTATATACATGTAAATACTGGTCTTTATTCACAGATACTCCTTATATTCATGTAAATACTGGTCTTTATTCACAGATAATTCTTATATTAATGTAAATACTGGCCTTTATTCACGTATAGTCCTTATATAAAGGTAAATACTGGCCTTCATACACAAAAAAATTATTATCTACATGTAAATACTGGCCTTTATTCACAGATTATCCTTCTATTCATGTAATATTGGCCTTTATTCACAGATAATCCTTCTATTCATGTAAATACCGGCCTTTATTCACAGATAATCCTTTTATTCATGTAAATACTGGCCTTTATTCACAGATAATCCTTATATTTATGTAAATTCTGGCCTTTATTCACATATAGTCCTTATATAAAGGTAAATACTGGCCTTTATTCACAGATAATCCTTATGTTCATGTAACTACTGGCCTTTATTCACAGATAATCCTTATATTCATGTAAATACTGGCCTTTATTCACATATAGTCCTTATATAAAGGTAAATACTGGCCTTTATTCACAGATAATCCTTATTTTCACGTAATTACTGGCCTTTATTCACAGATAATCCTTATATTCATGGAAATACTTGGCCTTTATTCACAGATAATCCTTTAATTCATGGAAATATTGGCCTTAATACACAGATAATCCTTATATACATGTAAATTCTGGCCTTTATTCACAGAATATTCTTATATTCATGTGAATACCAGCACTTATTCACCGATAATCGTTTTATTAACGTAAATACTGGCCTTTATTTAAAGATAATCCTTATATTCA
This sequence comes from Unio delphinus, assembly GCA_029339505.1. NCBI lineage: Eukaryota > Metazoa > Mollusca > Bivalvia > Unionida > Unionidae > Unio > Unio delphinus. The sequence goes on along the minus strand of JAQISU010000007.1, from coordinate 1,651,200 downwards.
TGTAAATACTGGCCTTAATACACAGATAATCATTATATACATGTAAATTCTGGCCTTTATTCACAGATAGTCCTTATATTCATCAAAATATTGGCCTTAATACACAGATAATCCTTATATACATGTAAATACTGGCCTTTATTCACAGAATATCCTTATATTCGTGTGAATACCAGCCTTTATTCACCGATAATCGTTTTATTCACGTAAATACTGGCCTTAATACACAGATAATCATTATATACATGTAAATTCTGGCTTTTATTCACAGATAGTCCTTATATTCATCAAAATATTGGCCTTAATACACAGATAATCCTTATATACATGTAAATATTGGCCTTTATTCACAGAATATCCTTATATTTATGTAACTGCTGATCTTTATTAACATATAGTAATTATATTCATATAAATAATGGACTTGATTCACAGATAGTCTTTATATTCAGGTAAACATTGGCCTATATCCTTATATTCATGTAAATACCGGCCTTAATACACAGACAGTCCTATTATAAAGGTTAATACTGGCCTTCATTCATAAATAATCCTTATATTTATATTTATGTAAATACTGCCGTTATTCACATATAATCCTTCTATTCATATACATAATGGCCTTTATTCACAGATAATCCTTATATCTATTGAAATACTTGGCTTTTGTTCACAGATCATCCTTCTATGTATGGAAATAGTGGCCTTTTTTCACAGGTTATCCTTATATTCATGAAAAGGATGGACTTAATACGCAGATAATTCTTATATTCATGGAAATACTTGCTTTTTATTCACAGATCATCCTTATATTCATATAAATACTTGGCCTTTATGCTCAGATAATTTTTATATTCATGTAAATACTGGCCTTTATTCATAGATACTCTTTATATTCATGTAAATACCGGCCTTTATTCACATGTAGTCCTTTTATACAAGAAAATACTTGGCTTTTATACACAGAGAGTCTTTTTATACAGGTAAATACTTGGAAGTTATACACATATTTTTCATACATCAATAAACATTATATATATATATATATATATATATATATATATAGATATATATATATATATATATATATATATATATATATATATATATATATATATATATATATATATATATATATATATATATATGGGGAAAACATGACCTTTACACACAGGCAGTCTTTGTGTACTGGCAAGTCCTTGACCTTTATAATCTGAAAGTTTAAAATTGTTTATGAGAAGTTCTAGAAATTTCTTTGTTTCTTATTTTACCCCCTATAATGTATGATTCTGATATTGACGGTAATGTTAGTATTTTTTAAGTGGTGGAACAATCGGTTACCTCCTGCTGCTGATAATTTTGCAGTAGGTTGTTTAGTTCAAAAGTTTGAAGTACCATTTCTACAAGGTCACATACATCCTTGCTTTATTCTTGTGAAACTGATTTTTCACGAATATTAAAAGATTGTAGTCATGAAATACCAACCATTTAAACGAGTACATGAGGAACACATTCTCTCGTATAATTCGATCGAAACGCAATTACAACTATGTACTAAATATCACGTCTCTCTACGTCATCGTATTTTAATATTACTTTGCAAGTCACGATTACTATTAAAACATCATAAAATGGAAATCAATGTTGAGTAGGAAGCCGTTAGTTTGAAATTTTGTTTTGCTCCATACTTGTTTCCTGACACATCTTTTGCAAGATAAAATTGTCAATAAATCTAAATGTCATCTTAAATGTTCACCAAAGAAGTTTCTGACAAGTGGGAGCGTAAATAGATCGTAAAATTACTTTGCCAAGGTATTGATTTCCACATGCAACAATATTTAGTGACATATTTGAGACCATTCAGCATGTTCTGTTTACTCATTAATTTTAGATAGAAAGCGGGAGCACGTTCTAGCCATTGTGTAACAATTAGGTTAGTTATATACGAAAAATAAAGAATTGCTTCAGCTACGAGTGTATTTGTCTTTTGGGCGAGTAAGACAATATGGCGATACACTATGCGAGACGAAAACATAGTTGTTCTGATAATTCCCCAATTTCTTGGCATTTTGGTTCTTCTTTAAATCATTTGCTTCTTCCTATTTCCTGAATAATTTCCAGTAAAGATACCATCGCTTACAAATCTGTATTTCTTTTTGACCGTTCAGCAAAAATGCTTCTAGCGCATGAACACTCCAAAATAGACCAAAAGCTCTCTTTCTAAATTTTTCTTTATGCAGCGATGATTTTAGTTTTACTAATAGGGAGATACATAAATCACACAAAACTAGTCTAAGTTTTGTGTAGGCGATCCGCTTTAAAATGAAAGAAAGACGTTCACACTAACTACATAAATGTAAAAAGAAGCTCAAAATCAACTGTTCAATCCGAGTACAACATATTAATACAAACGTTCTTTGTTGTTTATAGGTTATGTACAAGCAAAACGTTTTCCTGGTAGTACTTTACCGAGTGTTTCAACGTAAGGATTTGTTTTTGCTCACTCAGAATAATTTGCCCATCATATTTAAAATGCATTATTTCTGCTGAGATCGCCTAATTGCCATAAGATATCCATCACTTAGGCCCTCTAATGACGAGTCCCCAGCATTATTAATTTGCATTCTTTCTGAGCAATAATTCTGATTACCGGTTACCACCTCATAGTATAATTCGTCACTCGGTGTACAATTCTGAGCATGAAAATTTGAGAAATCTGAATTGTTATGAATAGTACTGGTGTCGCTGGATAGATTAGAAGTCCAACTGTTCATTCTGCAATAATCGGTTGAACTGGTACCCTGAGAATCGTGTGTTGTTAAGGTGCATGAGGACGTATCTGACTCTGAATCGTTCTCAAAATTTATAGAAACGTCCTCCTGATTCGACATATAAGTCGATAAGGTATCCATTAGCTGAGAATGAAAAAGTAATTCAGACTTTCTTTTAAGACGTGCTATTTCACGTATATCGTTTTGATTTAGAGAACCCTTCCCTATTTCCGAATCATATTTTACTGATGGTTCATTGAGTCTTTTGCGCCGTCCCGGTTTTGTTCTCATTCGGACCGGCGAATTCATGTCAGAGAATCGTTGATCAGTAGTTAAAGATGAACATTCATTCTTTTTCAATGTATTAGTAGCGGCCTTCCGAAATTTGTTGATGGTTCTTTTAGACAACAGGTCATCATAAGAGTCTGTTTCATCAGGATAATTATCACTTGATGAATCGCTGCTTCCAAGCGTAAACTGGTTAACATCAGACACACTGAGAATCCCAGAAAAACGGTATCCGTTATCATTTGGACTGATGAAGGGTGGAGGTAATGGATCAAACGACATTGTGCCTCCAAATGATCTAAAAAGTGCCTTTTGGTGAAATCTTCGTAGTGGCACATCAGAGGGCATATCAGAGGGTGGTTCCAAATCTTCTTGATCATGGTTGGTAGATAATTGTGTCTGATCTTCGTCATTCATCTCGCGGTGTAATGGCCACCTAAAAGAAGAGCGTTACTTATGTACATTATCAAGTTAATATATACGTCTAAGGACATTACATTAGCAATTACTTTTGCTGCTATTTTGGAAAACCAGATGAATAAGACCCCAAGAAAGGCTGATATCGCTCATAAGCACATGCCTTTGTTTGAATGATACCCATATGAGGAAATATTCAGCTTTTTAGAAACCACTGTTACATAAAGGTAATTCCAAATTTCGTCCACAAACAAAATTAAACCAGCCAACAAGAACTCATCACTGAAGCAGGTGAATGAAGGTGTGATGACGAATTTCCATTGCTACTACTACTCAAAGCAAGCGCTCTATGTACGAATTCACCACTTTACAAGAAAAACAAAGTTACATGTACCATTCTAATTCAGGACAGTGGCTGTTTGCCGTTGACTTATAATGGATTTCTTGAAACTGTGTGAAATCGTAAACAATATATCTACACTGCTTCAGCATACCCATTCTCAGTAAACAGCACACTTATCAGTGCCAGCCAAACTGACCACAGTTCATTGCGACATCAATTGCAGAATTAGACACGGAGTGCCAACATACTTAATACCTCCCTATTCCGAAGTCTAGGTAGATCCAGACACTCTTCATCAAAGTGTACAAGACAATCGAAATAATTATAATCCATGAAGTGCCAGCCAAGCAAGACTCAAGATCTTTACACCTTTACATGCACAGGCAGATACAAGCCGCCCAGTACCAAACTATAAAGCACATCTCCAAACCCGTATTTAACTAAATACAATAACGTATAGAAGACAACGACAATGATTATGATAATGAAAGTTCTTTCAAACATAATACAAAGTCACATTGCCATGGAAAACTATGTTCTTACTGACTTGGAAGTTACGATCAGGAATCTTCAATCTGAAATTCATCATCTAAAATTATAAACCGAAGCGTTTGCGAGAGTAATATTGGACATAATGACACTTTGCCGAAGACCTAAAATTAAATATATACAAACGCAACTCAATAACCTAACTATTTGGAGCATTGTCATCTCAATGATTAATGGAATTAAATACAAGAATCATATTCTCAATATAAATGAGTAACTTCCAAGAATGATAGTGCTACTAAGAATATCTAATTCTATAATATCTATCTATCTCTCTCTCTCTCTCTCTCTCTATATATATATATATATATATATATATATATATATATATATATATATATATATATATATAGCTCATGTGCATTGTTGAGAGGTTTGCAATTGATTCTAGAATAATCTTAACTATAAACATCTTCAGCTGTTTTGAAACTGACTGGGAATTCGCTTAACCTGTCCTTTCGTAGTCATATGCTGAAGCGAAAATAGATCCCGTGATGCTTACATCAAACTAGAGTAAAATTCAAACATGGATTATTACGTATCAATCGATCTATTATGGAAAACGTATAATTTCAGAACTGCTTTTTGTCCGAGATGGCGTTCATAATGTGTCGAAACGTTGAGGAATTACCGATATTTTGATATTGTATACCTGCAATATGTTAGTATATAAAAGTATCTAATCTGGCATTTTCTTAATAAACGGCTGTCAGATATGAATTACAGTGTGACCCGGGTCTTTAATATTATGAGTTTACTTAAGTCTAATCCTTAAGGAACAGAAGTATTACTTCTTAAATTAATTGAGAAATGATCTACATCACAGAGGTGGTCGTCCGTTTCTCGGAGAAATGAAGCATAAGAAATGAATCACGGATAGTCAGATCTAATGATCTAAAAAGGCTGAAACGTTTGCAAAATGTTCTCAACATGTACATCATATACTAACCGAAATAATTGTCATGTAATTAAAATAATTCGAAAAGCAAACTTTCGTCCATTCTAAACATTAGGCTTATACCTGAATAATTTTTAAAGCGGCGCTCTTCAAGTAACTAGCGCGATGTACGTTTTAATACACATTTCAGCCGTATTATAATGCGCACGTACTAAAACTTTGTACCCAATGTATCAAGCAATAACATTTTATCTTTGCTACAAGCAGGCTTCAAGAGTGGACGAAGCACAACAGAACAAATATTCAATCTTAGGGTTCTGTGTGAAAAGTATTCAGAACAGCAACAATACATCTATCCTGTGTTCATAAATTTCGAAAAGGCTTTAAACAGAGTGTGACATGAGGCATTGTGGGCCACAAATAAGAAGTACAACATGGGTCAAATGTTGACCAATACCATCAAGCAGCTGTACGCCAAGGCTACCAGTGCAACAATTGCTCAATGTTATGTAAGGGACATGTTCAAGACAACAGTTGGAGTACGGCAAGGCTGTATCCTGCCACCCAAACATTTCAACATCTACTTAGAGCGTATCATGAGCAAAGCCTTGGAAAGGCACTGTGTGACAGTCAGCATTGGAGGACGTAACATCGCCAACCTCCATTTTGCAGACGAAATTAATGGGCTGGCAGGCAGTGAAGATGAGCTTTCTACCTTAGCGAAGAATCTGATTGAAACATCTTCAAGATTTGACATGGAGATAAGCGCATAGAATACAAAGCGGATGACAAATAGTGGCAAACAAATCTCAACCAAGAATAAAGTCAGAGGACAGGAACTGGAAACAGTGGGCCAATTCAAATATATTAGTGCCATTATCACCGAAGAGAGATCAAGATCAGAAATATTGTCACTATAAGCACCAACAACGGTAGCTATAATAAAGCTAAGACCCATCTGGAGAGACAAGAACAACTGTCTGAAAACTAAAATCAGACTATTGAGAGCAATAGTCATCTCAATCTTTTTGTATTCATCTGAGGCCTGGACTCTGACAACAGCATTACAACGACGAATCCAGACACTTTAAATTAGATGCTACAGAACCATCCTTGACATCTCTTACATGGACCACATCACAAATAAAGAAGAGCGTAACACCATCAGGCACATAGTAGGCCATTATGAAGACTTCCTCACCTCTGTCAACAAGAACAAGCTGAAATGGTATGGCCATGTCACTGGAGCCAAGAGGCTATCCACAACAATACTGCAAGGTAGTGTCCAAGGTGGCAGAAGGAGAGGTAGAAAGAGACAAAAGTGGACTGACAACATCATAGAATGGACGAGGAAAAATTTTGCGGAGACACAGGCATTGGCACATGCTCGAGACAAGTGGAGGGAACTGACCAGATGTTCAGCAGCACAGTGCCTCAATGACCACACTAGGTCAATAGACTGCTGCTGATGATGATGATACACATTCTATAAATATGACATGAACTAGATAATTAAAAAATGGCGAGTCCTATTTCGTTTTCAAGAATACTTACGTTTCTTTTATTTGACTGACCAATTCTGTAATAGTGAGTCGTCTGATTTGTTCTCTGCACCAGCATTTTCGAAGTATTTCATACAACCATTTAGGACAGCTATTTGGACGTTCTGGTACTTCATTACAACTTAGAACATCTTGTATCTGAAATTCCAGAGGAATTACGTTTATGAAATTGTACAATGTACTTATTTCAATAATCTAAATGTTCTGTTTTCCCAATATATGTTCTTTTTATTGCTAGCAAACATCTCAGTGTACTCTGTACTTGTTGAGTAAAATTAATCTCAGTGTATACATTGGAAAAAGACAATATACAGCTTCAATATTTTGCATGAAATTAATAGTTCAGATAAATTAATAAATATAAAACGATATCTGTCATTATTCATAAAGCTTTTACGGTATTTTGGTGTTTTTTGTGAAAGACAATATTGTTTGGATTATTTGGATGTAATATACGACTGCATCTGTTTTGTGCTATCCATATTACGATTTTGAGGACATATGTCAGTGTCAACATTGTGTAATTTAATCCACGTGTTCGGAGTTTAGAGAATCTCATATTTACATGGCGATAATTTTTTTACAAAACTGAAGTGTCCCTTTTGAAACTAGGCCTGAAGCATAAACTACTGCTCTGTACGATTATCACTTACATTACTAAATTTCAACAGATTAATTCCGTTAAAAAATTGTACTCGTTGTTTTTTACGATACATAGTTTTCTTTAACAATGCAAACTTTTGGTATTCAGCTCTCAGGATGAAGACACAGTTACAAGCATAAATATGCTCATTATTGTAAGAAAAGTCCAACTAACTGCTGAAAACATTCAATATACGCTTTATATTATCTATATCATAATTTATCCAATGGGAATTTAAATATTACATTTCATTGTTTACCTTATCGGGAGAAAAACAACTAAAATGAAATCCATATGAAGTTTAAACTACCTACAAATACAAACAACAACGGACGTGGAAAAAGAATGCAACTATCAAAAGGCTTCACAATCGATGGAACCCGTTTTATACCTTATTTGAATTTTTCCATAAGAGTTTTGTGCTGAGTATTATCTATATGAAGGGACCTCATTGACAGCTCTAACATAGTTGTTAACATTGCGTGTAAAATATTTCCTTGTAGGAACTTACATTATTTTATATTTGTCAAAAGAGTTTCCATCAAATGTCGGATGAGTCCACTTCCAAACACGGCCACGCTTGTTGACATCAGGAAGGCATATATACAAGACATGCAAAATGGCTTTTTTATCCTTGAATCGTCGAGATATTTCCTATTTTCAAACTAAAAATGCACTTCTAGTCGAGACAGCTTCATAATTTATAGGAGACAGGGATATAATTAAGGACCAAAGCTGATTGTGCGTGCCTTTGCAGGATAGTATAGTTAGACATTATGACGGACAGACTTCATTCATGTATATAATAAACATTAAGATATGACAAAAAAAGACAAAAGAATATTACCATGTTTTTTGTGTGAACGGCAAAAGGGATGCATCCAAGTTGATTTTTAACAGGGCTAGATATATGTAGATCGAGCGCTGAAAACATCTCGTATGCTGTCATGGCAACCATATAAACATCCGACTTGCGTGAGTACATTTTATCTCGAATGACCTCAAGTGGAAGCCTTAAAGCAAATAAAAAATGAAACTTCAGAATATAAAATACTGCTTTCAGTCAATATAGTCATAGTATATACAATAGTACATATTACCAGCATGCATTCAAAAGAACAAATGTCATTTTGATTCGGAATTTGAAATTCTTAGAATACTGGTAGTAACTGTGCATTTCAATTAAACTGTCAGTAGGGTACATAAAAAATAATATAATATTTACATTCTGTGTATTCATCAAAGTATTCAAAGTAAAGGAGATCTCGCTTTGTGAAAATATAACAACATGTGTCCAAACGTTAAATTTCAGATAATGCTCCAGACTATAATGATGATTCATGACCTTCAAAATACTCTCAAGTAGACCTACCAGTTAAATCTGTCCTTAAACACGTCATCAAACAGCCAGTCTTCTTTCGGGTCAACTAGCAGTGCTGTTCTCCCTAATCTCAGGAAACATATCTGAAGCGAAAAAGACGTGGCAAGATATATATATATATATATATATATATATATATATATATATATATATATATATATATATATATATATATATATACATACATACATACATACATACATACATACATACATGTTAAGAGACTGCTCAATGCATATAGACCAGATACAATTCACAGCCTCCCAACTCTCTTAACAACTAAGCATATCCATTGTGCCCCAGTTGAATTAAAAAATATACCTGCAATATTCATTGACAAATAATGCGCTTACCAGCCAAAAGGAATCGTTTATCCATCAACACACTAATCCATAACCAAATTTCACTGCAGCACTTGCCATATTTGAAAGACAAAAAAATAAATATTCAAACAATCCATGAGTTTAAAGTTTAGCACATAGTTTATCCGCTAAAGTAAATATTTGGAAAGTCTTTTATACAAAGGGCAATTTTTTTCAAAATTGAAACTGATAAAATGAAAGAGTTTTTTGTAATAAATATTAATTATTTATGGTCAATTTTATAAAGCATTCATATATTAAATGTAATAATATCAAATTACTATGCGATGTTTTATTCTGTTATTTTTCTTTGCTTACGCGTATAAACTATATACGTTAGCTGCAACAGTCACACAACAGCCCCCATTAACATAATTGCATTCATGCGCCGCATGTAAGCATTCAAACGTGAATACTAGTGACGAGATCTATGTACTTTAAAGGAAAATATTGGGTGAGAAAAATAACCTACGTTGGGGTTTGAACCGAGATGAGGAAATTCCATTATATGTCTCCCGACTAGGGAACACCTCGTGGCGAGACAAATAATATTATCCCCATGGACTTGGATTTCCGTGTCTCAGTCCAAATCCCAACATAGATTTTATATTTCTCATGACACCTTGTGACGTCAATGATTTTGCGGGCTACAAAATCCGGAAAGAAGGGCTTGCGAGTTAGGGACCCCAGTTGTAAACAAATGTTTTATTTCAGATATTATTTAAACACAAAATTAGATATATATGAAGACAGCTCTTACAATAAGAAGATAAGAAATAGTACTGACTTAAACTGTCTAGCTCCATGTATACGTATAAGCGTTGAAAACGCGCTTTACTGCTACTAGCAAAGATTATTATGTTTGAAAGTCATGAACAGAACCTACATCAAGCATGGATACAGTCATATAATACAGTTTAAACAATATAGGTATAAATTACACCATGAGTTACAGCATATATCATAATAGTATATCCAATATATTATTTGAAGAATAATAATTGTTTTTAGATTAAAGAAAAGAAAATATCGTAAACACTACTTTTAAATTATTGTGAATTCATTTAAAGACATTCTGGATTATATCATTCTGATACATCAAAACTATTGGCATTCATCGGAAATGTCAAGACTATTTGTACATCAGCACATTCAATATTGGAATTCATTCGGAACACTAATTATGATAGGACATTTAGGATTGGTTGGGATTTATTTCACAATACTGCAAGTTTCTCTAAACTTTTCAGTATGAAATCTAGGGAAAGAAATAGGTTGTTGCATTTTGACAAATCTTGTTGATTTTGCTTATTTCCATTAACTATTTTAAGAACATTGTGTCGCAATATATATATATATATATATATATATATATATATATATATATATATATATATATATATATATATATATTCTTCTTGATTTGCTCGAATCTTCTATATGTCAGAGATTTCAAGCGTAAGCTACTCTCATATATTAAGATAAGTTTGTTTCCAAAAAATCCTAAATTACATAATAATGTCACACGTGGAGATACCTCTTGACAGGTGATCGGTCTAGGGTCAATAAATGTAACTATATAAAGTCAAATCAAGACTGTTGAGGTTCGCGTTCAGGTGACATTTTCTTGAGCGAAAGTAATTTTTGTGAATGAACCGTTCATAGTTAGTGTCCACAAAATATATCATTGAGTTACGTACGCTTCTTTTGCTGCGTTTACCTTTCTGTCTTCGGTGACACAGATGTCCCGAGCAGTTATACATCGTACTATCCATCCGTGAGAATGGAACCTTTCAACACACTTTGCGATATTCAACACAATCTCTATGTACTTGTCAATATTGGTATCATACTCTCGCCTCAGCACAAGATTTAGCAGGGTATCTCCATTTGGGTAAGTATATGTCTGGAATTTAGTACAAGTTAGATAGAAAATGATTGGATTCATCGTCATTTGTGAGACAATCTTTATTTGAAGCAAATAAGTTTTTTTTCTTACCATGCAGCACATTCAGTCGTTACGTTTACAATTATGTATTTTATTGTTATTTCTAATTTTCCTAAATAAGCCGTTACCTCATATGTTAGGTTTCCGAACACCGTTCTGTTGTTTTTATTTATTATTTAAATAGACATCGTCGTCGTTTCTTCAGTTTACTGGTCTAGCTGTAGCAGGACATATAACAAAAGATTTTTAACCAATATTTATTACACATGAAAATTTATTAAACGAGATTAATAACAAACGATGCTAGTAGATTATTGCATTGGATTTTATTCAGCGAGTTTCATGTAATATATTTCTTGCCAAATAAACGCGAATTTAAGAATATTCTTCACTAAACGATTAAGTGATTGCTAGGTGGCGTGTTTGAGAGTCTTGGACTTTTTAAACTCTAACTTTTAAAGCCTATAAATGTGATTGTTTTATGTTAAATTACATCATTGGTCACCATTTTTCAAAAAATGTTTTGTAGCTCTTTCAAAGCCTGTGTTACATTATAAACCTGACATTTGATGCAGCAAAATATTCCCTCACCAGAGTTTTGTCCCCATCTATTTCCATCTTCACCTCGAGCTTTAGAGCTCCCGAAATTCTCTTGAAGTCATCACTGTAATGAACGGTTCCATTTGTAACAGGTTCATAAACATGCACCATGGCCCTCTGTACAATAGAAACGTCAAACATAGCATTTATTTTGATAAAATAATATAACATTCAACTTTAAATTTAAATCGAATAATATAATCAGTGTTTACAAGTGCAAAGTATTCATTTTTTAATTTAATGTACACATCATCATTATAACACTGTGCTGAATATAATTTAAAAATAAACTAGTTATATTTTTCTTAGTTAGAATGATAGTTTTGTCTTTAAAGTAGAATTATTTTTCTTTCCCAAATAATAACATATACATTGATATCGGTCCCAGAAGAAAAACAGTGCGAACATTGTACTCATGACTATGACAACCTAGCAACATAAATGCAAAGTTTTCAAAAGATTTAGTAGGATAAAGCTTACTTTTTTAAGCACTGATGTGAATAAAAATTAATAATGTTAGAAAGTTTTTTGAATTCTTGCGATTGGTAGTTCAGAATCTAATGTTACAATACTGGAATAGGAACAAGAGTTGAAAATATGACAAATGTTGATTAAATGTGGACTTTAATTATCGAGGCAAAAAGATTGCATACCCATTGTATCTGAGGCTGGTCATCTGAGATGAGGTCTACCTCCGTAATTGCCAGGACAGTCTTGATATTTAGGCGACTGAATCTAAGGTTGACATACGTTACTACAAATAAACAGTTATGGATTGAATTGAAAAGCATTGATTTGAAATGTACAAAAGTGGGCAAGAGGCTAGGGAATTTATAATAGGATAATTTCATGCTTACGTAACTATATTTACTATCGAAAAAGTAACTATAATTGTTCGTTATGAACGTTTGGACATCGGTTTGAATTATGTAGTTAATGTGTATTCGTTTCTTAAAAGGCGTTATCAAACAGCCCATCACACAAATGAAAAAAAGTTTATCTATGTGTGTATAACGAATATATGCATGTATGCATGCGGGTAGTAAGCTACGTGCTTTCAGACTTGTCATCTGCAGTAATGTTTATAAAAATGTTGAACTGTTAACAAACTAATAAACGTTTTCTCAATATTTCAGGAATCTCACCTATTGACGTCTGTCTGATTATACACTGAGGAATTCCCTGGAACGTAGAGAAATTTGAAACAATAAGTACTTCAAGGAAAGATTTGATTCAAAAATATGTGTATCTCGTATGCGTAGATAATGTATGTATGTATGTATGTATGTATGTATGTATGTATGTATGTATGTATGTAAAAGTGATAATTATTAAAACTTTAGAACCATAACCCCTTCCAAACAACGTGATTGTAAATGTATAGATTATAACTACAGTAGAAAAAAATGGCTATATAGTTCCGATGTCAAAATAGTTAAATATTCACGGAATAGAATAACTGGCTAATATTAGAATCATGACAGGTTAACAGAGTATTGAAAGATATTACAAAAATACGTTTGTACAAGAATAAATGGATATATTAGAACGATTCGTTGAAAGAACAAGACTACCAAAAATTCAAAATGCATAAGTCATTGAACAATTCAAATATATCAAATGATGTTTCATAGGATGTGATGTATAACTTTATTCTTCAAACTCTTGGAGATCATCAGAACTAAAATTTAAAAATGGATACGCTGAAGATATACGATACTTTGGAAAATTAGCTGAATGCAAAATAATTGGCTTTTCTCATGCTTTGACCGTTGTATTTCCTTCACGTGCTTGCACATAGGACTGACATTATGGTAAAATAGGTGGTCATCGTGGAAATTCGTGTGCGAAATGTTCTCCTGTACGAGGATCCATAGTTCTTCTGCTCACATCTATTTTAGACTGGTAACTGTTACAGCCATCTATGTGGCATCTTTATAATTGGCATTTGAAATATCGCGACTGACTGGGGATGAAAATGTCGGCTGAGACATTGTTAGGCCTATTCAGACAAATGGCACATTCTTTACAATGTGAGTCTTTGAAGGGATTCAACTTGCCTGTAGGACAAATATTAATTTTTTTTCATTTGAGTGTTGTTCAGACGTTTTAGATTTTCATACATCTTAGACTCACAGTAGCCATCTAAAATCCTTAACTTTCATGACAACTGATAGATATATCAACATTCACACATTAACCCCAGCGGCACAAACGGCAATGTTCACCGAAAATAACTGATTCAAACGTGTGTTTGGCATTTTTTAATAATTGAAAAGGTAGAGCAATTAATCATTCCGGATATTTAATAGTGGACTGTTGTTTAATATTGCAAGTTTTAAACGTTGATCAAGGCTGAGTGTGAGACGCCAAACGTTTAGGTGTACGATACGGAAAAACAGACTGAACATCTGTATCGCTCACCAGATCAGTCCTGCAAGACTAGATGGGCATGTAATAAAATTCTTTTCGTAATTATTAATTGCCGATGTAAAATACCAATGTCCCTGTACAGTGAAAAAGCACTGTGGTACGGACAACCGTAAACACAATACCGCGGTAAAGTTAAATCAGTATATATATATATATATATATATATATATATATATATATATATATATATATATATATATATATATATATATATATATATATGTGTGTGTGTGTGTGTGTGTGTGTGTGTGTGTGTGTGTGTGTGTGTGTGTGACTCTGCTTTGTCGCTTTTCGTGCAAAACCTCACATCTTGTTCAACATGGCTGAGCCATCATATGGGGAGAAGAAGATAAAATCAAACTTGTGAACAGATTAGATATTGAGACTGATATTAAAATTAGAAACACCTATTTATTGCTCATTGAAATTAACGGTCATATACCAAACGTTACACACACAAAACCGCTTGCACATATACGCATGTATGTGTATTTGCCGTCATGTTTAACATACTAAATCACATACACTGAAAAAACTCCCGTGATACATCTATATTAATACCTATAGTTAAGTAGGATCAAGATTCGTGTTGATTTATACATACCATTTCTGGTTCAAAGTCATCCTTTTCACATCTATCCTTCTGTTCTTTTAAAATGTATGGATATCTACGTTGCTTTTGACTCCAATTCTGTGTGATGATTCCTGTCATTCCTAGGATAGACAGATAAACTCTAAATATTATAAGTTTTATCCAACAATTTGCATGGTAATCGCACCATAAGGACTACAATGTAAAAAAGTGTCAGAAACTGCTATTTATGCAACGGACATAAGGACATGGCTTTAATAACTGAGTTCAACAATATCAAACTAGAATTCATGACTGGATAGTGAGGGTATAAGAGTTGCGTTTATTTTAAAACTAAAATTTCAATAGACAGATATAAAATTCAGTATTTGTCAATAAGTCAAAGAAGTATAATTAAATGTCAGACTTCTGACACTTAGATAAATATGTTTGTCATGAGAAAACCATATCGTGAGCTAGAATTTTTAAAAGCATACGATAGAGTCTTCTAGCTTGCTTGTTGCAAGCCAAAAGATGTACAAGAATAACTCCCTCGTTACGTAAATAGCCCTGCCAGAGACTTTGCTTTGTGCATTTTACTGGCAGATCAGCCTTAATGTACGCGTATACTTATGTAACATCCCAACAGCTACATAAAGATTTTCCTCTTTTGTGACATGCTTTACATGCTTTACAGATTGCATCTGCGACGAAAGCAAGCAAATCAGCTGAAAACGAGACATGGATATTGGGATAAACATATCATGGAAGGTAGATACAAGCAGTCTTGATTCATATTCACAAGTATTAAAATAAGATGCAATTTTGTCAAAAAAGAATGGCTACTCGTGTGTCAGTTTCGGCGAATTAAACAATGGAACAAAGTAACCTGATCTATATACTTAAAATTGTATGAAGCAGAGATATTGTTTCATATTGCATGGATGGATAGATAATGTAATCTAAAACGAAAGTAGATTGAACTTAAAATCGTATTTTATGGAGAAACACATAGCAGTTGTATATCAAGAGTGAAATATACCTGGTGACAGAGGTGGTTCAGTCTGTATAATGGCACTCAACTCAGCTTCAAGTTTGTCCAATGTGATTCGTAAATTTGGGTCCTGGTGCAGACAACGCAGAATCAACTCGTACAATTTATCGGGGATACACGGAAACTGTGCGGGCTTGAGGTGCCTGTATATTACCTGATAAATAAAATACCTGACACTTTGTATAATTTCTATCATCTATAAATCAACATCACTATAACTAACAACTGAAAGTCAATAACATGTAAACGCGATGTAAAGCATCCTTGGCAACGATTCACCTCAACCGTGGTATTATTGATAGTTGAATGAAACTGGAAACTAAGTACTCTGTTTGATAATACAATACAATTAAAAAGACAGTCCTTTGATACACAATTTTTTGGAATGGTTCCAGAGGAATTAACAATGTGTAATATTCAAATTTGCCTTACTTTGCCAAAGTTGAGTCGCCGTTGTATTGATGGCAATATTTTTTGTTATATTCGCTTTAGTTGAGGTTTTTAGTATGATTAATCTCAGAACTAAGCTAATAACACCTTCACCATCTCAGTAAGATACAACGATAAGCGTGTTGTGTAGCCCAACGCTGACTAAATGAAAATAACAACATTAGACTGTTGAAAAATACTCTCGCAATCACTGGCGTTATAGATACAGATTATGTTACTTACAATCGTCATTTCACCCATGGCAAGAGATAAGAAAATATCTCACCAACTCCATAATCATATCAAGTGTCTTGTCCGAATGCTCAGTAAAAGGCCAGCAGCCATGAGTTAGAACTTCCCAAATCAATAAACCCACCATCCATGTATCAGTTTGTTGGGAGAACGTTCCATTCATCATACTCTCTGGTGCCATCCACCTAGTTGCAAACCTGGATTCGTCACCTGTGCACAAATGCATGCCATCTCAATTTTTTAAGGAAATTGTAATGATATAAACAAATTACGGATCAGCATATATAACACAATCTAATGGTAGTTATCAATTTCTGTGACAACTTTATCACCTAACCAGTTTATAAGTATATCTTATTAAGCTACAGTTGTGTACCTATCTCATGTTGCTTAAATTAATGTGAATTGCTCTTTCAAAGCCATATTCATTTGGCAGAATAAAATAACCTTGATAAAAGTGTGAGTTTTTTTGTACATAACACATCATGAAAAACAATTTTAAAAAATGATCGGTAGACATGAACAAAATATAATGTATTTTACATCATACCTTTCACGGTTCTTATCTCTGCCAGTCGAAACTGATGTAGTTTTACAGAGAGCGATTGGTCTAATATGACACATCGACATGCTGTCAAGTCCCTGTGCAAAATGTCATTCATATGCAAGAACCTGACGGCGCTTACGATATCTTTTATCATGAAAATAAGTTTTTCGGATCTGATCCAAGTAGCTTTGTTCCTATGACTCAGAAGCCACTCAAGGAAATTTGTGTTTGGTTGATTTTCTAGAATGAAGAAAAACGGAAGTGGGAAATATTGGTATGCCAAGAGTTTGACAATGTTCCCGTGGCCGCCGCCGCACTGAAGTATTTTTAAAGTCTCAAAAGTGTTCCAACTGTCTGCGGTTTGATCTCTGTCAGCTTTACTTTTATAGTCCTCTGAGAGCCTAATAACGCAATGCTTTGTTGGAATAAGACAATTAATTTTCACTTGAATTTCACCCAACTTGCCAAACATTACTATCCAAAATGGATGCCCAACGTTTGATGACCTTTGGATCACATCTTCCCTCAAACTAAGTCTTGCTAAAGAAAGACTCCTGGCGATATAGCCTCTACAGATTTTCACATTATTACCTTCCACGCCCAAAAGTTCAATACCATACAAACGCACAAACTCTTGCTTATTGAAGTACAGTTTTTCTAGTTCAGTCAACAGCATTTGTTGTGTGAGCGATGAAGCAGCGGCACAACTTTCTATTATGTTTTTCATAACGTTGTGCGTCTCCTTGTTATCTGAAAAATATTGTTTTAAGTGATACAAACAATAACAGTATTTTTTCAAAATGAAAGATTCACTCAAAATGTAAGGCAATTAGAGAAGACCCAATTAACTGCCTATTAAAGCACTATTTCTGAGTCTTTCAGAGTGAAACATGTTTTACTGATGCAATCTTAGCGTTTATTACAAAATTGTGAATATATATATATATATATATATATATATATATATATATATATATATATATATATATATATATATATATATATGAAGGCACTTCAGAAACAATTATGGTCTCATAGTCCTGATTACAAAATTAGTTCTAACATAATTAATTTTAAAACTGACAATATAGCCGTTAACACGTACTCTCAATGATAATTACTAAAACTTGGCAATGTTTAAACCATCGTGTTTGCACTGTGTGTGTGTGTGTGTGTGTGTGTGTTTGAAGTCCAACACTCTTTCCGATCTTTTCAAATCGATCTTAGACCCCCTCGACGACATTTGTAGTGAAGAATGCATTTAACGTTACGGAGATACAATGGACATATATTATTCAGAACAAAGCACCAAATGCTCTCAAGTGACATTGAATGAAGTCAAAGACATTCACATTCATGTGGGACAAAAGAAATGTTAAAAAAACTGTTAATGTATTTCAATCCGATGTGGACATTTTACGCTATTGCTGTATACTATTTTTTAAAGTGTTCATGTTGTATGGATGAATCAGATCTTTGAAGGAAGCCTCTACCATTGCCAAAACGTGGTCCTTAGAGTAGAGCAACCGATTCATGTCCGAAAACAGACTAACCATCATACGATCTCAAACTTCCAAGTCCATCAGGTTTAGATGCTCGACCAAAGCTCTACGTTGGTTACATTACTTGGCCATGACGGAATACAAATGGATCCACCATGCGAGAAACTAATGAGGTGAGAAATGCACTGGAAATATTTCGTTAGATAATTGACATTTAGAAAACACAAACATCGTCTGGGAAATTCATCAATGTCTTTTCACAGATACCATATATGTTACTATGAACTAGAGTCGAAAACCCAACGAACAATTGTACGAATATATATATATATATATATATATATATATATATATATATATATATATGAGAACTACTACATTGACGTTTCAAAACCGATCCCGAGTTTAGTTGTCGTATCACCGAAAGTTATTGTGTGTGGCCATGGAACCTCTGAACCTCCGGGACGGTTATTTTGGAGTACATCAACAACAAATCTCAAGTACAAGAAATGAAATGCCTTAACGTTTCTCTGCTGTATCCTAAAGTGTGCAGACATAGTCACTTACCAACATGACACCATCAAATGTCGCCAAAATACATCGACCTGATAACATTCGTCAATACAAAGGCTTGATCAAATGCAAAGTCTTGCACCAACTATCTTGTGCCATCGCATCTGATCCCACCATTGCCTAAGAAAGCTGATGCTTCCATTGTACCACACTTGTGCCAAAGGCTGTGATAACGACCAGCATTGTCATCGCACCATGGACGAACCACCTTTGACAGGAACGTGAGTCAGCGTGGACATGTTTCATTCTTAGGATCTTGAGAAACCGTTTTCTTAAAGTCTACTAGATTTACAATTGTTCCAACACAGAAATATATCAAACGCAATTTTCAGGTTGGCATCCGACCTTACGGATCCTATCCATCCGTGTGCAAGCTACTCCCGATACCAACCATCAAAGAGGAATACACATTACCCATGGTTTTGCAAGGCTACTGTTACTTTAAAAGTCGATTCCAAACGTTTAAAGTTAAATTGTCTAAATATCTGGAAGGACCTAACCCCAAACAATTAGTCAAAGCTGGGTTTCTCTACTTAGGAGAAGGAGGTAAAGACTTTTGAAACAGATCCGTACACAGTGGAACTATGGTCAAAGTTAGATCTATTATATATCAAGTAGAACCATAGGAAGTCCTGCTGGTAATCGGTTGTTGCCACGCCTTGTATTTAGTTCCTGACTTTTTCGCATTTCTCCTTAAGCTGTCTAATATACGGAAATTAAGTTACAACCATTAATAGATTCCAAAACCCGTGTGTTAGTTATTTCAGGGGCTGATAATGAAAATTATCTAGGCCTGATGAATGGTATTTTATGGACTCGATCAACAGGACCACTGATAGTGAATATCATCTAGTTCTGCTGAATTATTATGGACTTGATCAATAGGATCTCTGATAGGGAATATCATCTAGTCCTGCTGACGTGTTATGGACTCGATCAATTGGATCTCTGATAATGAATATCATCTAGTCCTGCTGAAGTATTATGGACTCGATCAATAAGACCGCTGATAGTGAATATCATCTGGTCCTGCTGAGATGTTATGGACTAGATCGAAATGACCTTGTAATTTTCTAAATGGTAACGTTTTTGTAATTGTCAGTGTTATTGCCTAAAGGTACCTTTTATTTCGGGTTTTTTTAACAGTGGAAACGTTTGGAATAGTTATCGGTGAACTACGTTTTTGAAAATGTTTCAGACAAAGAGTTTGACATTTATTTTAGGGAGGTTAACTACTGCTTCCAAACAAATATATCTGTCATGGGATTTTTGTAAAGGAATCGACGAAAACGAAGCCGAACTAGCTTTAAGAATTTTATATTATTCTTTTCTTGAAAAAGAAATGGTATAGATTAATAGTATATTATAAAGACATCATAACCATTATCATAATAAAAACTCTGATTGGTTGAAAAGTGACCAAGGACACACACGAATATGAAGACTAGTATGCCAATACCATACTCACAGATCATGTTTTGCATGGCTCGTATCAAACCAGTCACAACGACATTTGCTGACAGATGTCCTCTGCGTTGTTGATAGTGCTTACGATTCTTTCCTGTCAATCTTTGCTTCAAGTTCGAACTGCACAGTTTGCATTTTGTGCTCTGAAGGACATGAGTCGTGCTTTTTTGTAAAAGTGTCGAAATATAACCGGAACTATCAGGCACTCTGTTCAACTAAAGCGACGAAAAGTAGATAATAATTTGATAAATGGGGGTGGGGGAGGACAATCAGATGAGTTTTTTAGGTCACATGAGTGATCTAGAAAATATTAAAACATATTAGATTTTAAAAGCAACTTTGAGTAGACAATCTGACATTAGATCGGTTAAAAAAAAACAGAAACGCGTTTTCTTCCTCCCAGTATATCACGGCTTGATTTCAAACGCAGATGGATCATGTATAACGGATATACCATTGCATGATAGCTGTATTATAACGCAGATGGATCATGTATAACGGATATACCATTACATGATAGCTGTATTATAACGCAGATGGATCATTTATAACGGATATATCATTATATGATAGTTGTATTATAATGCAGATGGATCATGTATTACGGATATACTATTCATGATAGTTGTATTTCAAAATCTTACGAGGAAAACGTCTCATTAGCTGCATATCAATGCCATCCGATCTAGATTACCAAAGTCTCTAATATCACAAACGCTTATTTGTTGCTCTAAAAATACGAAGAATTGTAGTGATCCTAACTCAGGGCCATCACAGAGATTGATTCCAAATAAACTATATCTAATATATTCAGCGGGAACTCGCATAATATCCATGCCTCTGTTGCCTTAAATTAAAATTGTAATTAATGTTCAATCACCTATCCATGCCTCTGTTGCCATAAATTAAGATTGTAATTAATGTTCAATCACCTATCCATGCCTCTGTTGCCATAAATTAAGATTGTAATTAATGTTCAATCAACTATCCATGCCTATGTTTCCATGCATTACTATTTTAATTAAAGTCCAAATCGCTCACTTTTCACGGGAAAGACAATATTGTTAGCAACAGATAACATTTCAATACTAAATACGATCGCTATACGAATGTTGAATAAACACTGGAGAGTAGATAGCAGTGGTCCAGTCTACATGTGCGACACACATTAAACCACTTGTGCTGCCATGACAAGATAACTATCGACACGAAAGTGTTTTTAAAAACGTCTTACCAGATTCAAAAGCAGAACAGATAGAACAATCAGATCACTGTACACCATTTCCAAAATATTGCGTTCAATTATACTTCTGTTTTCCTCTAGTAGCATACACTGCTCCCATTCGCCAATTTGAAGGATACTTGGACGCAAACAGTTTGCTTCGAGACAGTGTATGAAACATTTTAATGCCCAAAGAAGACTTTTCGACGATTCATCCAAAGAACTGCACAAACTTTTGTCAGGGAACCCAGAGATATACTGTTTCAAAGTAGCCTTTACATTAGGGGCCTCTTTATCCCATTTTTCGGGATTGGAAATTCCTGAGAGGTAAACTGTAGACAGAAGAAGAACCATGACATACGACGCATGTTTAATATAACACTGCCTAAGATTATTCCTAAAAGAATCCCAAACCTCGTCAGCACAGTCAAGAAGCTGATATCCTGTACAAGAACTGATCCGATGACGGAAAAGCAGATCGACTATTCTGTTTAGAGCTAGAATTTGAATCTCATTACATTTACAGCGGGACAGTTTGGCTAGTCCTATTGTATTGTTCTCTTTGTAATACTGTGGTATGACGCATGACGTGATGGTGATGGCAAAAGTTTCTCTGTCACTGTCAGACGAGTTGTTGAACCACTGAATCAAGCGATCTGTGTCTTTCGGAACATGATGGTTACCTTCAAAGTATATATATATATATATATATATATATATATATATATATATATATATATATATATATATATATACAGAGAGAGAGAGAGAGAGAGAGAGAGAGAGAGAGAGAGAGAGAGAGAGAGAGAGAGAGCATATGCATAGTATGTACACCGTATCAATGATATATCACGAGATGTATAAATATTTTATTAAACAAAAACGATGCTTGATACAGTGTACATACTATACATATATTTTTGTATATACATATCACATACAAATACAAATATTTGCAATTTAAATGGACTTACGATATGCTCCTTACACTTGTGTGCTGAACGAGTGAATGAAATCACATTTTTACTCTTTTTTTAAAAAAAAATATGTAATTCTCTCTCTCTCTCTCTCTCTCTCTCTCTCTCTCTCTCTCTCTCTCTCTCTCTCTCTCTCTCTTTTTCTGAACAGCTTGACTATTGACTACCTTACCAGGATTCATTCGAAAATCCCTAACGCTCGAATTTTCATGGATTTTTGCCCGCAGCTAAGATAATCCAGAGAGAGAGAGAGAGAGAGAGAGAGAGAGAGAGAGAGAGGGGGGGGGAGGGGAAGACAACACTTTGACAGTTTTATATTTAATAATTAATAATTGATTTTAGAATATTATAATAGGTTTAAGAAAAACAGAAAAAAGGGTTTAAACACAATACACTATGTGTTTCTTTCACTCCAGACGCGTACTTATTTTGTCTTTTACGTACGAAAGGAGAAAGTATAAAGAAAGGATTCCGATGAAAATGGATACCGTTTTAATATCATATATAAAACAGGGACGATTAATACTTTTTATCTTTATTTTCTTATCACATTTATGATTAATGAATAAGGAGAAATTCATCATTGATATAACTTTTAATAGGCCTCTGGTTGAACGAATGCTTATATTCGTATCATTGCGCCATGGGCGGATATTTGCTTTACACCAAAAGTGTAAAGAAATGTTATTATTTGTGTGTGTGTGTGTGTGTGTGTGTGTGTGTGTGTGTGTTATTTGGTTCGGTGTTTTACAGCACAGCAACACACGTAGGTTATTTTGTGCCAAGAGAATTGTAGCAAATTGCCTTGATCATGGATATACAAACTGACCCAGACATATTCGATATAAGGAGTTGAACCCATAACAGTTTGGTTGCGAGTCCTGCACACTCACCACTGTGTTATTGCGACTCCACAAGCTTTCATGTAAATATTTAAACTGAACATTGGGTTACCTCCCTTACACGTGAATTCCTTAAGACGCTATGTTGTACATACAAGTTTCATCTTGACCGCTCCGGTGGCCTAGTCATACCAAGAATTACAAATATGATACTAACAGTTGCCTCGCTTGACGCTCAGCATTAGGATGTTAGTGTTAAGGCTGATCGGCCTGGTGTCAGGATAATGTGACTGGGTGGGGACATCATGCTACATATATGCGGCATAATGCCCCAGTGTTAAACATCACTATAAACTGCCACACTGCAAACATTGCAGGGATATTACACACACACACACACACACACACACACACACACACACATACACACACATTTCATCATAAAAATTTTCATCATGGTACTCGTTTTAAAAGGGAGATAACCCAGTGAATAGTATACAATATAAACATCTACAGTTGTGAACCATGTGCAACTTAGCTAAGTTGATAATAGTTTCTTATGATACATAGCGTG
Organism: Unio delphinus; assembly: GCA_029339505.1. NCBI lineage: Eukaryota > Metazoa > Mollusca > Bivalvia > Unionida > Unionidae > Unio > Unio delphinus. The sequence goes on along the minus strand of JAQISU010000007.1, from coordinate 1,626,995 downwards.
AGAAATCCGTGTACTAATATGAAGAATAAAAATCTGGTATCGCTGTTTATCATTTCTATAAGAAATTATGCCCTGTTCCATCCTACTCCACCCACCCTCATTGTAATATAATGTATTGTTTCATGACATCGGAAAAGTAACTGACCAAAAGTCAAGTTACTTTGGTGGCGTAGTTTGCTCATAAAATGATACAGGCATTAATAAAAATCCTTCCCATTTGTAATAAAGATGTCAATCAATTTCCATAGTACTTTCAATTTTAATTTATAAAATGTCTGAAATCGAACCATTATTTGCCCTTTGAAAGGAGGTAATATTAGCTACATGCAACTGCACTGAATGAATGCATGAATATTTCACATTCTTGCAGAGGGTGTCTGCTACAACATGTAGTTCTATGACTTTTGTGGCTATTCACAATCACCTTTGAATATTGATAAGTTGATTGTTTTCCTTTTTAGTCTCTTTTTATTCACATAAAATAAATCAATATAAGACAAACTTATGATTTAAACATGATATATAGTTTTATTGAAGATAGCAGAGCACTACAAACACATGGTTGGATGACTGTTGAAAACTGAACGCTGAGTGATTCACGTACCGGCGCATGGAAATTAGTGTGGAATATAAACTAAGCAAACAAGATGAGAATATTAATAATTTTCATAAGTACAGTTGATTTAAGTCATTATTCTGTTTGAATTAATATTACCTTAAGAAAGTCTCTCTCTCTCTCTCTCTCTCTCTCTCTCTCTCTCTCTCTCTCTCTCTCTCTCTCTCTCGTCGGTTTGACTTAACAGTTAACTAATAACATTATTCATCGGTCCAAAAACAACGTTGTATAACAAGCGAAAATCATCAACGCCCGTCTTTTCAGGGTTTCTCGACTATATCTTGCTACGTTGGTCGATCTATCGAGTTTCAGTCTATAGACAATAGGCAAGTAACAACATCTTAATCTTTAACAAACATCTTAACAAACAGGAGCTGATGTTTGGGCTAATCAGTTGCAGACGTATATTTCTGATCATGTCCGACAAGCTTGGCCCAAATTGACTGGTCACCGGTTGGACACCAAATGGACGACGGCATGCCCAGCTACCTTAATCTATGCTTATATGTTTGTTTTAAACTATTGGGCTTCCTCTAGCATTAACATTTATGATTTATCGGTTTTGTTTTAGACTATTGCGCTTCTCCTGGCATTGTCCAGGGTATGCATGTGTGTTGATATTTCAGAATGAATACAATTCATGAGTTTGATGTTAATTTAAATCCCGAGAATCAAGTGAGAAAGAAGACATCCTTTATATAGGAACATAGGCACCTACCATACTGGAGCTGATGTGTTAAATGGCTAAACTATTACTCCTTATTATTGACTGCATCAAGTTAGTAATAGAGCAATATATAGGACGGTTAACATTGCATTTCACAAATATGAGGACTCTGGTCAATATACATGACATGTATCATAGTGGTTATCAGACATTGTAACCGTGGTCAATATACTTGTGCGGATAACATTGTTGTACTCCAAAATGAGGACCCTGGTCAATATACTTTACTGATAACAATGTAGTACCCAAACATGAAGGATGAGGACCATGGTTAATATACCTGAAGGGTAACATTGTGCTTCCCAAACATGAACACCGTGGTCATCGTCTGTAGGTTGCAGACTTTCTCCATGAACAAATCTCTTCGTTTGCCAAGATATCCGCTCCTTGATATGGCAAGTTGTATCGTTCAATGTTTCAGCCGATTCGCTGTGAACCACTTGTTTCACTTCAGTATAATCACTCTGTATTGGTTGAGTGTGGTTCCATGCTTGGTCGTAATGAGGACTAGGTTCAGCCTCAATCCTTGGTAGCGGAAGTGGTGGTCTTTGGATATAGTCGTAATGATTTTCACCAAGCAATTCATACATATTTTCGTTGTTAATAGGTGGCAATACATATTCATTGTGTAACGTTCGTTCCATATTTACATCTAGTAACGGCAATGTCAGTCCAGAGCAATGTCAAGTTAAGCATTCATAATATAGTTCAGTCATGAATGCTTGGGGGGGTTTTTTTTGTTTCTTTTGGGTATAGCACTTTTGGATACTGTAAATGAAAAGAAAATGTACTTCAAGAAATTATGTTTAAAGGAGTTATGTCAATATATGGAAGAAATAAAACACAAATATGAAAGTATATGTGGTACTACCACATGGTCCTAAACAAGCTATATAAAAAACAGGTTTTGTAAAATTCCTCAAATAATTTATCTCCCTGGAATCCAAAATGAAAATTTAAACAGTACTTCCAGTATTGTAAATTAAATCACAACTGGTCTTAAAATATCTGTCAAAATGTATGAAATCGTATGATATTAGATTTTCACCTGGACATTAAAATGTATGAAGTTCCAACAAGATTCTATTGGTATTCCAAATAAATAGATAATATCTAAATGGGTAAGGATTTAATATTGAATTTATGAAACGAGTTGAATAGTGTCCAGATTATGAGAACCATGGCAAGCAAAAGCTGGACATTATTTAACGATGAACTCAAGCGGTAGGCATGTCGACGGAACGCAGTTTCAAGAATAACGTAATGAAAAAGAATAATACGATAGTGTCATTTCATGTAGGCAATACAGATAAAAGGATTGGGAAAGAAAAAAAAACGAATTCAATTTAAGCAAATGTATTTCCTGCTTTATTTGAACGGGGATATACTTTGAAACTCTGACCATAAAATGTATGCTCCTACTTAAAATTAGTCAACAGGTAATTAGCTTTTGTTCACGCGCGACATTTCATAGAGGAGTAACAAGATGGCAGCCTCTTTTCCTCCACCTTTTAGTTAATAAACTATGGCTAAAGATGGCGGCTCACTCCGTTCGTTATCTTGTTTCCACTGAACCGAGCTTAAACCTTAGTCGCATGTTGGTGGTAGCATTGGTGTTACACTACGACAAATAAGGCTGCCCAAATGGCTGATCAGTTTTTAGGGCAACCTCCAATACATAACCCAGAGATGTATTCGACCTGTAACAAGAAAATTGTTTTCTAGTCACAAGATTTCGTTACGACCAAAGTCATCCGGTGAGACCTCCACAGTTCATTCCATAAGTTCACTCTCAGACAATATCTAACCGCCATCGCATGATCAGAATTCTTGTAAAGCCCAACCGCCATCGCCTGATCAGAATTCTTGAAATGCCTAACCGCTATTGCACAAAACCTTAATACCTATCCGCCATAGCATTAGACTTTGGAATGACAAAGTGTAATCTCAACAAACTTTGCAAACCCCCTTCGCCAGATGTTTCGAAACTTTCGTAACTATAATTGAGAAAGATAATATGAAAAAAGATTTAACTTTTTTCCTCATTACGATTTGTATATGCAGGAGATATAGTCTCTTCACAAAAAGATGAAGATTTGGATCCGTCGTTTTGACTTTTTCCAGAAATTGCTCTTTTTTTCGGATCGTCCCCGTTGTTAATCAGTGTTTATGAAATCAATGATTGTTTATAAATCAGAATAGTATTCAAGAACCTACATTTATTTTTTATTTTATATGCGAATGATGCAGCGGAGATTTGGGTTTGAGAGTATGTTGTTGGGCTTTGCTTTTCATGTGCATTTTCAGCCCTGCATGAATATTTCATTTTTTTTAATTTCAGAGTTCAATAATAAAATAATAATAAAAGGAAAAGATTTAAAATTAGACGATATTCGAATTCATTTTGTAAAATTTTATAAATGCATTTTCCGAAAGTAGTAATGCATACAATGTGAAAAATTGTCTATGCATTAAAGAATAGTCAGATTATGTGTGCGACTTCAAGTTTATTTCCTGTGAGTACTGGATCAGTCTATTTCACTAATGTAGGCATGATAAAGCACTTACTTTTTCTAACAGAGTTAAGGCACTTTCAAAGTAGGTTAAAAACAGCTAAATATATTTTACTTTTCTCTTTTTCAGTGTGTGAGAGAGAAGAGCAAACACCTTTGCACTGTACCTTCCTTCTTTCATCGGTGCCTAAAACACATTAGCGGAAATAAGTGATATATAACTCTTCATCTCAATGAGAACATTTTCATCATATGGCATCAGAACATGAAATTCCATTGTTACGTATATCTCGATTTTTTAATGCCTGGTACACAATTATAACTATAATTGATGTAATGTTTCTCATGATTGTTTACTGAAGCGATTATTTATAGTTGGATTTAGTGTACGTGCATATGATCCATTGTAAGATGTTTAGAACGCTTAATTGCGTATGATATATAAAAAGATGCTTACATGTGATTTAATAGTTATTAATAATATAACTATTAGTACATATTCCTATGAACTTCATGTTTTTATCCTATTTGACATATCCATCGGGTAGAATCCTAGAAGAATTGAATAATTTCACACTAGATGAGTTAGGCCACATGAATATGTATTTTTAAATAATAGAATGAGTAGTAAAAGAGAGAGAAACATCATCCAGCAAGACGGGACTGAGTCGGAAAAAATACTTTGTCTAAATAGTCGAAATAAACAGAAATGTCATATCAGGAAGTTGAAGCGCGCGCGCGCGCGCGTGTGTGTGTGTGTGTGTGTGAAAGACACGGAATAAACATTGCGATGGCCGCTTCTTGCGGTTACATCAAATTAGTTGTCTTCCGGCAGCAACAAGCTCATGTTGACTAAACGGCAACATAATACGGTGCAAAAACAAAAGGCGGCAGGAAAGGGGATTGTCACGGAATGTTGTAGTTTTTATTTAGGAAAGACATGTACTCGGGTTTCGTTTATCGTGTGCAACGATACCCGAGGGTGATTTTTTTAATTTATATATATATGGGCAGTTGTACTTCGGAATCGTGAGTACAATTCGCTCTATGCCGCTCGTGCAAAGTGCTCTTGATACGGAGCACGAATCCGTATAAATACTTTGCTATATGTAGAGGGTCTTTACATTACTACGGGTTTTGTCAACAAGCGGCTGGTTTCAAGGACTGTAGCTATAGGGTTATAGATCCGAGGGAGGGAGGATTGCACAACTTTAGCTGTAGGGGTAAGTACATTTTTGATACTGAGTGATAGCTTTTTGTATCACTATATTTACCTTTGCATGTTTGTTATATAGTTTTACACAGCATAATGCGTGCATTATCTACTCTTGTTCGCGAGGCATTTAAATTGGTAAAGTAAAGCTATATTTTGTTAAAATATAATTGTTTACTATTCAGCATTATCAAACAGGGAAGGTGTACTATAAAACCTGTCATTTTGTCATTATGATAATAATAGTCTTGATAATTTACCGTGTATAACGTCATTACGTTATGTCTGTATCAAGGTTAGTACACGGTGTCGGGTATCTTTTCAGCTATTTGTACGAGGGTGTTAAACGTCCGGGGTGCCCGGAGCTGTCAAACGTCGGGAGCTGTGATTAAATGCACTGGTGTGTCCAGAGCTGTTTAATGTGCCGGAGTGTCTAATGTCTAGCGTCCGGAGTGTCTAATGTCAAGGGTGACCCAGCTGTGGAGCTGTCTAAATGACCAGAGTGTCTGGAGGGTCTAATGTTTCGTAGTATTCCGAGGGTCCGGAGTCTGTAGAAATTGTGAAGTTCTATTGTACCAGCTGTGGAGCTGTATACTAATAGTTGATTATATATATTTATTCGTAAATTGTTAGCCGTGGGCTAATGTGGGTTTGCGGAACCCAGTATATGGTTTGGGACTGGAAAGATAAGTTATCTGCCCTGTTATTATTTTTCAAATATAGTTCCGCTACTTGAGCGTATACATTTTTACTATGAGTAATCCTGCATTGTTTACTACGTGAGTAAACTGTATTCATGTTTTTTTTTGTATAATTTTTTCGCTGGGGTTTTGTATCAGTTTTTGTATCATTGTATCATTGATTCGTATCATTGTTTTGTATCATTGTATCATTTATTTGTATCATTATATGATTCGTTTGCATCCTCTAGTCTGTGCGTAATTATGTATAATTAAATCCAATATTTGGATTACAATACGCACGCATTTCATTGTTTTGTTTATATACATATATCGCCACATTAAATCATAATTTTTATATCTGTATCATCAAAGCGTGTTTTGTTGTTAATCCGAAGTGGTCCGTCCCGGTTATCTTGTTACAAATGGTGTCAGAAGTGGGATCATTTCAGACTTAACAGAGCACTGAAATTGGTTTGTAGGTTTTTGTCTTTCAGACTCGCTTGATAAAGTATAGAGGGGTTAGGTAGGTATCTAATGTTATTTTATTTCTTTGTATTTATTTAATAATTGTGTTGCAATTCTGAGAAGGGAAATACGGTTTACTGGTAATTGCGTGTTTTGTTAAGCCTGGACTTTAAGGTTGGTCACTGCCAAACTTCTGAAATGTCTTCTATGAAAGAACTGGTAGAATTGGGGAAACAGTTCGGTTATGATGGGGAGTCCCTTAGAAATTTCGTTCGTGAGGAACAGGCTAGGGAGAGGGACCAAAGATTAAAGGAGAGGGAATTAGAAAGGGAAACCAAGAGGGAAATGTTAGAATTAGAAGAAAGGAGAATGTCTTTTGAAAAAGAAGAGATAGAACTAGAAAAACAGGCAGAAAAGGAAAAGATAGAACTAGAAAAACAGGCAGAAAAGGAAAAGATAGAACTAGAAAAACAGGCAGAAAAGGAAAAGATAGAACTAGAAAAACAGGCAGAAAAGGAAAAGATAGAACTAGAAAAACAGGCAGAAAAGGAAAAGATAGAACTAGAAAAACAGGCAGAAAAGGAAAAGATAGAACTAGAAAAACAGGCAGAAAAGGAAAGGATAGAATGGGAAAGGGAAGCAGAGAGGGAGAAGATAGAAAGGGAAAAACAGGTAAGGTTAGAAACTTTGGAGATAGAAGATAGGAATAGGCAGAGGGAAGCAGCAGAAGGGGCGAATCATACAACATTTTTAGACAAGTTTTCACTGAAATCACGCTTAAAAACAATGAAACCAATGACATCAGGCCCCCAAATGTGTATGTGAATCATGGATTAGGTCCAAAAAAAAAATATGAAAAAATCAATGAAATTAATGAAATCCTCCATCGATTTTTGGGAAAAGGGACTACAACGTCGTTGTCACTCACTAGAACTTTCAGTTGGGGTTAACCGAATATTTGATCCAGTCCGATACGATATCGTGTTCGAGGGTCATGTAAATCACTACGATTTTACAAACAGACTAATTTGTAAAACCTCCTCTTGTAAATCAATCAGATTATTAGACTGGTCAGTGAGTTTGAAATTAATTCTGGTTAATGAATTATTATGACATCGCATATAGACTGGATTCACCGGGGACTCAATTATTAAAAACCCTGGAGGAGCTGTTGGTGCAAATGAATACAAAATATATCCTTGCTGAGCTTGATTTGATCGTTCTAGATTAATTTGATAGCTTCCTTCGATCACATCGCATACTAAATTGAGCGCAATCACCGATGAAATATTCACATTGAACGGAGCAATATGCCTACCGCCACCATCTGGGTCAGGATAGTTGGTTGTGATGGTGTTTTTTTCCACGTATCATGGATTTTTTTGAAACCTTCATCGATGGCATCATCGAGAGATTTTTGTAGTTCTAAGAGATTATATCCTGGTAGTTTGAATGTTGGAATATCTCTTATGCGGATCTTATAGTCTATTGCAAATAAATCTCTTGTTTTAGGACTACTGTCACCTAATACCTCTTGAATAATTTGTGAATGAAATGTTTCCATGTCATTGATGATTTTGTTACATGTTTCTACGACACTGATAAATTCATCTCGGGTGAGAGTGCCTGATCTAAGGGATATAAACAACAACGAAATATCGTTATTGAAAGCTGTGAAATTTTCAGTGATTTTATCCCGGTTAGCAAGATGATGGAATAAGTCGTATTTTTTCATCATATTCTACTCTAATGAAAAAATATGACTTATCATAATATCTATAGCTTTTTATTGGATTATCAGATTTTGTCCTGTCGGTGATATAATCGGTTTTTTGTGGTTCTGGTAATTTAACGGTTTTTCCACCGGGTGGTAATTCAGGCCATCCTAGTACGGTTCTAATAGAACTCTGATAGATATCTACGACATAACCTTCTGTGCTTATTTCAATGGCAGATGATAGTGTCGGCACATGAACTGTTATAGCTATTTTTGACTCTACTCCAGTAATCGATTTTATTCTACGCGCGAATTCATCATTGATTTGTTCAATTTGGTATGATCCGGTTGGTATGGAAACAACATTCCAGTCTGGGGTACCGTCGTCTTTATTCTTATTTGCAAATACCAGTGAATTATTGGGTTGTTGACCACCAAATGATTTTGACCTAATATTTGGCCAACTGTGGTATACTCGTAATTTTGCTAGCGCTATCTCCTTCACTGGGACCGGAGAGGGGAATTTCACACTGAATTCTGGATTCGTTGAGGTTATTGAGATCATGCTTGTTTGTACTGGGTTTGTGTTCTCCACTATTTGTTGAAGTAATTCCATCGGTGTTGTCATTGTTATTATACTCATGTTTTTGTACTTCTAATTTTGACATCGCAGAATCATATATATCTACCATCTCTGAAAACTCACTCTCTGATATAATTGTATCATCGAGCGATGACGATATCAATGAGGATAATTGCGAGTATGCAGTGGACACAACATGAAATTGAATTATGTAGTCTTGTAGTTTCCGTTGGCTGCATGAGGATATTTTTTTTGTGATTATTGAAATAATTCCAGCGATTGTTGTTGCCGCAGAAATGCAAATTGGAACAGCTATCGGAGCCATCATTGTCACTGAAGACAGTATAATACCAGCTCCGGTGATTACACCACTCACTGAATACACAGTAACATCAATTGCGGTAATTCTCCTGCGATATTTTTTAATTTTCAATTCATACTCCTCAGACAAGGTTTTGAGTCTAGTTTGATACTCTCTGACCTGATCATAGCGATATTGCGATGATGAAATCATTTTTTATTTTAAATACGCTAGCGTTTTCAATTACGATTTACTTAAATTCGCTACAAATTCCACATACCACGTTGTTGAGACCCTAACCAAATTTTTATCAGTAGATGTGATTGTGAACTTTTCAGTTGTATTCTTGTCGATGATCGTTGAAATCGTATTATTGACCCCAGATGAACTGGACGATGAAATATTAAATTGAGACGATGGTGTTACTAGTGGTAATCGATAAATACCCTTAACGGTTGCAGTGATATCTAATGTGTTGTTTGTAGGTGTCCACTCAAATGATCCGTGTTGGATTGTGTATACTAAGTTGTTGGTTTTCTCATGAGGAATTTTTGTTTTTTCAATGGCTGTTATCATCCTCGAAAGATCACCTTTGATGTCTTCGATGGAGGTTTTCGTCTCATCGATGGATTTTTTAATATCAGGGAGTTTTAGTTCAATTTTATCGAATGTAGTTCCAATAAATTTATCAATGATATTTCTACGAAATGCGGTAAACTGTTTTATATGTTCTTCGGTTTTAGATTGAAGTTTTGCTAGTTCTAACGCAGAATCGTTGAGAGTTTTAAATCGATCTGTAATCGTCGAAAAAAGTACGCCTGGTTTGAGTTTACCCTGATCGGAAAATAACGCGATAGTATCCTCGATTGCGTTTTGTTGTTTAACCAAAATATCATCCAGAGAAATATTACTGGTTTTCAATTTACCCTGATCGGAAAATAACGCGATAGTATCCTCGATTGCGTTTCGTTGTTTAACCAAAATATCATCCAGAGAAATATTACTGGTTTTCAATTTACCCTGATCGGAAAAAAACGCAACGGTGTTCCCGATTGCGTTTCGTTGTTTAACTAAAATATCATCCAGAGAAATATTACTGGTTTTCAATTTACCCTGATCGGAAAATAACGCAACGGTGTTCTCGATTGCGTTTTGTTGTTTAACTAAAATATCATCCAGAGAAATATTAGTAGATTTCAATTTACCCTGTTTGTCTTGAAATACAACTATTTCGTTCGGGTCAACACTTGTTAAATTTAACGTCTCAGCGATTTCATCTTTAATTTTTTTTGTTATATCCTTGATAGAATCAGGGTTTGCAGTGCCATCGGGTTTGGGTTTCAAAGATCTCCCCCAAATATCAATCATGTTATTGTAAAACACTTTCTCTCTCTAAAAAGCGATTGCTGGTGTAGTCATTTACGACAATATGAGGTGGTTTTCCCCTTGGGTTACCCAAGGAGTTAGAAATAGCGTCAAGGACATTTAATACTTCACTGCCGCATATTGGTGGGTCATTGATTTGTTGTGTTGGTAGCGTAGAATACCAAGTCTTCATTGGAAATTGTTTTATGTAACGCATAAATTCTTTTGGTGGGGCTAATCCATATGAATCAAAATAGACAATCCCACGTGGATCAATAGCGTATGCAACCCAGTGAGTTCCAGGTCCGGTGCTGTTATCGAGATTAATAATACCTGTTTCAGTTTTGTTTGGTTGATGTGGTAATTGATCTTTCATAAAAACTCCTCTGAAATTTTTAATCACTAGTTTTTTAGCAGCATCCATTAAATCAAAATTGGACATTGGAACCATAGGTTCGGAAATTGAAGATTTCTGAATTAATAAACCGTTCCTGGTAGTCTCAGGCCTGATCCGTGAACGGATCTCCCGCTGTACCATGAATACGGGGTCCCTGGTAGTCTTAGGCCTTTTCCGCTGTACCATGAATACGGGGTCCCTGGTAGTCTTAGACCCAATCCTTGAACGGATCGTCTCTTTTTTTTATATCCTTGTCCAGCTGCCTTTTTCAACGCCATTCCTGCTGCAGTACCAACGGCTCCTAACGCCGCTGCTTTAGCCACCGCTGGGGCTGCTGCTGCAATCAATGCTGGTATTGCAGCTAACAATGGAAATATACCGCCTGTTTTCATCATATTTTTGATAGCAGCCGCAGAAAGAGTAATCTGAACCCCTTTTTTATCCTTGAAAGCATCATTGAAATGTTTCACCTGACGAGTTGTCAGCGATAATTTATTTTCACCACCAGTCATTTGATTAGGTTTCAACGTGATTGTGGTTCCACATTTTTTAGCCGATTCTGATTGCAATTTTTTGATTTGACCAGGAGTTAACGTAACACTAATAACACTATATGACATTATATATAATTGATTGATTCTAATTCAATGAAAAATCGAGAAAAATCGTTCAAAGATTTTCTACTGGGGCATCTACCACTCTCATTCTTCCACCAACACCTTCGAGTAGCATTGATTTATCACTGAGAATGACAGCAACCGCTCTATAATCAGCAATAGCACCAGCACCAACAGGACGAGTCACATTAGCTCTAAAGTGTATATCAACGACGGATTGTCTCATCAAATCGAGATGTTCCAGTGAGAAGTAATAGATCGGATACAGATTTTTAAAATCATATTGTGATATTTGCAAACCAGTATCCACATTTTGATCGCGTGCCATAAATGACAACAGACGATGATAAACTCGTGCAATATAATTTTCTGTGTAATTAAGTTGTATATCCTCGGATGGTTCCTGCTGGCCGTTTATTCTCAGTGAGACGTCTTTCACACTTAATTGATCAAATATCATATGGCTTCGTTCTTGATTGCCAACTCGTGCGTTATCCTGTAACGCAATAAATATATGACGTGGCGCAGAAACGCCTTGTTTTGATGCTAGGTTCCAAGTGAATAACCCGTTGATATTTGATTGCTTCACATCTGTACTCACGGTTAGCCAACTTAGTAATGATTTTCCTCCTTGGTCCATAAATGATAGTAATCGTCCTTCTGCGGTGATTGCTGGAGTCAACACTGGCATCCACAATGATATTTTTGTTAAATCGACTCTACCGGCATCAGCATTGGGATTTGCAACATCTACTGGAATCCTCCAAATTGCGTCGTTATCATCACCCTTTCGTACAAGCGATACTGTATGCTTCGCCCCGTAGATAACTTTTCTGACGTTTCTACAGAATCCAAATATGTGATGCAGTGGAATCGCGCATGAAAATGATTTTCGCTCTCCTTGCAACATTGCGTTTCGTGTTGCAGCTCCTAGATTGAAATTAGCATCGTTGTTTATAATCATATTCTCGATATCAGAATCATTATTATCACGTTTTTTGGCTCGTCTTACAACAAATGGATTTCCACCAGCGGTATTCTTACCATCTTTTGCAAACATCATAGATGGACCCGCTGATCTTGTATAATCATCAGAATATCTCGCTAACCCGATTATTGTTGTGGCCACATCAACATCACGATCTATGGACTCAATTTCTTTTCCATCAATGAGATATCTAGCACTCTCAAATAGCGCCATAATACCATTATTGACAAAACCGACTTGAGTACCAGCTGGATACGGTGCTGGTACAGCAGTAGTATCAGCAGCTGTTACAATTTCTCCTTCTACTTCAATAAATGCTTCACAGGGTAAAAAGTATTTACTGGTATCATGGACTTGAAGATCAATTCTTGCTCGACTATTTGAGTTTATGGCATGATAGGCGTAATATTGATAATCGCGTACAGAATCATCCTTGCCAACTGGGGCGTCTATATCAAATGCTGGATCAGATGATTTTTTGAACATTTTATTCTATTTATCAGAGTCTAAATAGTGAAATCGTAAACGATTTTTCCATTTTCATCGACGTAGTTTTTTAAGGCCACTTCCTGCTATCATGTATGCAATATTGCTTTGGTCCCCTTGATTTACCATCGACGCTAATTTTTCATCTACTGCGTTATTTATTATTTTACTAACACTTGCAGGCATTTCTTCTGTAGACGGTAACGGTTTCTTTTTTCGCCCCACTAATGATGTTATTTTATCCTTCGCAGTTGAAAACGCTTTCCCGGCAAGATTTCCAACAGTACTAATACCCTTATCACGAATAACATCAATGGCTTTCATTGATAATTGTTTAGCTAACGGCATCACTTTTGGGGCCATTCTTGAAAAGAATCCTAAAATGGTATTGCCGAGGCCATCTCCATAGTATGCTTTATAAACTGAAAACCGTGAATTAACTACATAGACGGGGGTTGGTTTATCATGATTGTAATGGATGATCATTATTATAAAAACAATAGTGTTTTCAATTGTTATTTAATCACTATGATACCCATTTGCTAACTCGTCAATGAAATCTCGATAGGTTTTGATATCCATGATACCGCCGGCAAATAACCGTCTACAGATATCAGCTGCTTCATTAATTATTTCTGGAGAGTTATTTCCAGCTCGGAATCCTCCTACAAAAACATCTAATCGTGATATATCATTGATAACACTATCAGGACAAGTGTTTCCAATCCTTGGATTTTGCAGTCCACTTCCGCTATAACCAGTTGCTTCATCTAGTTTTTCTACATCCGTTTCTTGTAAATAATCATCATCATCATCATCATCAGGTGGTAGTTGTTGTTTTTTTTGTCTTCTTGTTTGTCTACGTGTTGGTGTTTGACGTTTTAGTTCTTGCCGTTCTTCTATTTCTCGTTGTCGTTCTTCTATTTGTTCTCTTTTATAATTACTAATTCCCCTTTGAAATTCCTTGTATCCTATCTCATCCTTATTCAAACGACCAATCCCTTTATTTAGTTTATACAAATTATCGAACCAATCATTACTTGATATTCTATCATTCTTATACTCGTCCTTTAAAAAATCTTTTTTTGAATTATAACTTTGAGCAGCAAAATTACCAAAGGCTTGATAATCCTTTGATTTCAATAAACTAGGTTTTTTTATTAATATTTGAGCATGACCAGTAAATTTATTCAACAGAGAAATAGTCGTTTTTTTCGGATCAGTTTTTTCAGTTTGTTCAGTTTTCGCTGCTAGTTTTTCAAGCTCACCAATAACAGATTTTCCCGTCTCGGGACCATCTCCCAGTAAAGCACGCTCTACCCCCTTCGTTGCTATGGTTACTGGTTTAAACAATTCTTCAGACCCCAGAGCAAAATCAGTTTGTAAACTCTGTCGTTGTTGCAGTTTATTTCTTACAGAGTCACGAATTGGTATAAATCTCCTGATTGCATCTAGTCGCTCACGAGCCAATCGGGTTGTTAATGCTTCATTGACCATTATTTGAAATCGCAAACTATTTTTCAATTGCAAAACACTTGACATGTCGGATGATTTTTGATACGGTCATGGAAGTGTTATTTCATCGTGAGACACCTTCTATCAATGATGGAGCAAGTGTCATAATTGTATATAAAATAAATAATACTAACAGTTGCTCCATTCTATTTTGACATGTCGGATGATTTTTAACACGGTCATGGAAGTGTTATTTCATCCTATAACAGCTTCTATCAATGATGAGGAAAGTGTGGAAATTGTATATAAAATAATTATTACCACAGTTTCCTCATTCTATTTTTGACATTTTCAATCCAAAAATGCTAAAAAAATGAAAATCTCTTGAGGGTCGGAATGATAAAATGGTCGGGCAATCAATGGTCGGGGCAATCAATGGTCGGTCAATCAAAATTGTTCATTTTCTTGAATTAATGCCCGTAGGTTTCTAATTTTAGAGTTGACTTCTTTTTTCAATTCGTATTCGTTACCTAATTCTTTTTGTATTCCTTCTACGATAGTATACAACGGGACGAACACACTGATGTCACTGGAAAATGAAAGAGAGTCTTTAATAGAATTCTGAATTTTTTTGATGAGTGCATACTTCTTGGGTAGCATATATTTGTTAGTGCTAACCCCGTATTCTATATCCTGAAAATCAGACACAATTTGATCAGGATTTAACCCATCTGATAGTTTGATATCCTGATTTTTCAATTTTGCTATTTCAACTATGATGCTATTCATGTTTTCAGAATTCATTATTCTATAAGAATGACATATCTCTAATTGGAAATTATGAAGCATTAGACATAACTAAATCGAATTTTCTGCCCCGTCTTTTTTGAAATAGCCGATCGATAAATCCCCTCTGCAACTCTTCGTACTGAAGATCGACAAATATTGAAATACTTGCCGGCTTCATTCATTGATTGAAAAATCATTTCTTCATTAGTTGTTGTATTCAAAGATGTCAAAGGTCTCTTCCCAACCGTTTTGCAAGTGTCAGTCTCTCCTCTTTTCAAATTCTCACTCTGTGTGATAGCTTGCAGATTGGATAAAGAATTGTTTTTCGGATTAGAATCCTTGTGATCGATAACAAAACCATATTTGATCAATCCATTAAAACATTCAAATGCGAAACGATGATTGAGATAAGTTTTCTTTTCTTTTCCTCCGCCAACAGTAAACATCAAGTACCCGTGATTATTCACAAAACCAACTGATTTTTTCAGTCTACGGTTTCTGACAGTACCATCACTGGATGCTTCATATTTTGTAATCACTGGATGTGGTCTGAATTCTTGGTTCATATATACTATTCTATTGTTTGTCTAATTCAGTGTTTGGTTCAATAATTACATCACTGGAAAATCTTTCGATATAGTCTTGCGGAGTTCTTATGATTTTATCCTTGATGTTGTCAGGGTCAAAGACTTTTTCAGGGTCATAATTTCTGATGGATTGTCCATTTTTTATTCTTTTATCATAATAACGCTTCAATTCCCTATATCGCCTACCACCACAATCAATACACAATTGTGATCTTCCCTTGACCCCAACCCCACATCGAATACAGGGTAACGGACCAAGACTTCCACGTCGAAAACTTTGCATATGATACCTACAGTACTCATTTTTTCTGCATGATTTGTTACACGGGGTTACATTTCCCATCATGAGCCATTTGCATTGGTTCATTATATATAAAACTTTCATTTAAATGTTTGTTTTATGTATAGCATGAAGGAGTTCAAGAGATTGACTTCGAAAAATGCTAAATTCAATGCTGATAGAGAGTTCAAGAGATTATTGAAAATCAATCCTAGATTTAATCTCGATAGACCAAAAAAACGTCAAAAACGTCCAATAGACGGAAATATGAAAGAGTTTAAGAGATTATTAAAAATCAATCCTAGATTTAATCGCGATAGACACAAAAAACGTCCAATAGACGGAAACAAACGTAACAAACGTCCAAGAGACGGAAACCTGAAGGAGTTTAAGAGATTATTGAAAATCAATCCTAGATTTAATATCGATAGACCCAAAAAACGTAACAAACGTCCAAGAGACGGAAACATGAAAGAGTTTAAGAGATTATTGAAAATCAATCCTAGATTTAATATCGATAGACCCAAAAAACGTAACAAACGTCCAAGAGACGGAAACATGAGATCACCCTGGAAGGATGCTCAATTCAATCTTGATATAGTTTCTAATACACCCAAGAATAAAATTCTTGATAAACCCATCAGAGACTGTTTTAATGAATTCAAGCGTGATGGAGCATCTTATTGTTGGTCAACATTTCGAATTGATGGTGTTGTTGACGCTACCATGAATGATGAAAAAGCAGCAGTGATCATTTCACGTCTTTGGAAAGAAGGAAATATTTTTCGAATCAAATTCATTATCCGTGAGGATGGCAAATGGATTATTAGGGATAAATTTGAACCCATTCTCAGGGGCAAAAAAACTGTCACCGTGAATCAGGATTCCAAACCGGGAATTTTGACTGGAATTGATAAACCCTACTACGAAAGATCTTATCCTGTCACAGCAGTTGTTTACGGGATCTATCCGCTCAATGAAAAACCTGATATTTTAAAACTAGCACCCATGAAATATTCGACAGGCCTCAATTGTGTAGCAGAACGAATAATAGAACACTTCACAAATGCGTCCCGGGGAAATAAACTCACTGATCTAAGACGAAAAAAATAACCGAGTGGGAGTTCACGGTAAAAGAGCATGGGGCAACAATTCAGGATATAACTAAATTAGAAAAATCATTAAGATTTCCAATATCGGTAAGGACAATCACCGGAGAAGTATTATACGAATCGAAATATAAATCACAGGGAGCCCCCATTGAAATTATTGATCATAACGAACACGCGTGGTCATCTGCAGTAACAATATTCCCACGGGATAGAACCGTAAAATATCTATCCCAAACCGGAGAGTTTTTTTCAGAGCAGAAATTATTTGATGCTATTTACCATTTGAGTAAAAACGATCCTGTGTCAGTGTGGCTATTTCATAGTAATTCAGACGAAGAATGTAGATTTGATCAGTTTGTAAGGCCTAACGGAGAATTATACCGTACTGAAGAACTGCAGAATCAAATGAAACAACTAGCTAGTGAGTTTTCTGAGGGGGAAATCGAAGATCAATTATTAGCAAACTGTTTCACAGTACCATCCATTGCAGCACATTTTGCTAGAAAGAAAAACGCGTGGAAACCAACCCGAAGTGAGTTTTTATCAGATGTCAAATTATCCTGTCTTGAATACAGCCATGGAGGATTATGGAACACAAAATACACCGCTGATACCGTTATTTCCGTTGATATGATTGCGTGTTATCCAGGAAGTTTTCTTGGGTATGGAGAATGCGAGAAATATTTCAAACGATTTGGACACCCTACACACGAAATGACCCGTGTTGCTATTAATGGACCACTTCCTGATTTCGATTTAACCGGATTCGCTTGTGTGGTATCATTTGAAATGGCTGAAGGGCTTCATCCGTGTAGTTATCTTTGGATTGGTAAACACATGTCTGAAAAACACTGGATGCCAATAGTGTTATTACGGTATATGCTTGATTGTAAGATGTAAAAATCATTAATTGTCAGTGAAGCAATTATATCCTATCGAGCACAGAAATCAGTCTGGTTACCACAACCTGATCTAGAAAAAATAATTAGCGAAGAGCGAAAACTGTTTCCTGATTTTAATGAACAGCAAATCATGGATTGGTCCAGACAGTTATTTGAAATCAGAAACAATGAAGCAAAAAATCTTGGACGAAGAATAATCGGTAAATTTACCCAAGGTGGCAAAGATGATAATACGAAATATTCTTCACGATTGATTATAGACAACGCTGAATACGATTTTGTAATGGCGGATTTAACGAATAAGGGCTTATATGTCAATCGTAAGGACGCATTTCTGTCCGATGGAACCAAATTGGGTACAATTGTTACCTACAATGATGGATACCATCCGCAGTACACACATTTGAGAGCTTCTATGCTTGGTTATGCTTCTGTCAATCTGTTTTCAATGATCAATAGATTTCCTACCACCGCAGTTAGAGTTGCTACTGACTCATTTTACATAAATAGCAAAATGGCTGATTTTAAGGCTACTGGCAACGAGAAATGGGGATCATGGAGAATTAAGAAAGAAATGATTCATGATTATATTCCATCAGCAGATGTTACCATTGAAAATAATTACTTAGAAAGCAATCAGTGTTCAGAATTTTCTAGTGCACCACCGATTTCTGATCCAATATGCCTGTATAAAACAGTTTATTTAAACGGCTGTGGTGGGTCAGGAAAAACAACCCGGGTAATTGAGTTATTCCGTCGTGGAAACGCTAGCGTTTCTAACATGATTGTACTAACACCGACTCACAGGCTTGCAAGAGAAATGATACAGAGAGGGGTAAATGCTTGCACTTATCACAGCTTTTTCCGATGGAAGGGAGATAAATGGACTCCTGAGCGCATGGGAGAGAAATTTATTCCTGAAATTATCATTTGGGATGAAATAGACACAGTGTCAGAAGATGTCTTAAAAATATTTCTTGAGTGGTTGTTATTGAAGAATACAAAAATCGTCATGTGCTGTGATCACGGGCAACCACCACCATTTGTCGGTGCATCTCCCCATGAATGGCTAAAGGGTTTTGTAGACTATTATGAAGAAATTGATACCGATCATAGATCACTTGATAATGAATTAAAAGAATTGAAGAAACTAATTAGATTACAACCGGATAGAATCCAGTGTGAAATAACCCGTGAAATAATTTCGGAAACTCCCATGAATGAGTTTTGGGAAGCGTGGAGACCAAATGATTTAATCATTGCAAGTAGAAAAATAGTCAGGGACACACTTCAGATGAAGTTATTTGAATTGCATAAACAAAAATTTGCAACACTTCCAGTACCGTTATGTTATAGGCCATCGGATACGCGAAAACAGAATATTGAAGTTGATATTCCAGGCCTGACAGAGTCAGGGCGTGAAAAGAAGATTCTCGTATTAAATGATATTGTGCTGGTTGATATCAATGTCGTTGAAGATGCATTGCGTGCTAATAAATCCCCATGGACGCTAGGATACGCAGCGACGATACACTCTTCACAGGGATTGACTATATCGGATACAAATGTTTGGATGGTAGATAATCGCATAGAATGGTCAAATTTAGTCTATCTTTCAGTATCCAGAGTACGAAAAATAAATCAACTTCGAAGAATTGTCTTCGATGATGAAATCATTGGCGATGATGAAATCATTGGTGACGATAATGATATTATTGATAAAAAACTCTCCGGTTACAAACAACAGGACAAAAAAAACAACGAGAATTTGATATTGATGCTGAATTAATAATCACTTTGAAGAAACAACAGAATAATCACTGCGCGAGTTGCAATTATATAATGCGTTGGCAGTATTCGGATAAGGATCCTCGCCAATTCACCGTTGACAGAAAAAATAACAATCTCGGTCATGTCAGAAATAATGTGATGTTGACTTGCCTTGAGTGCAATAGACGCAAGGGTGCTAGTTAAGACCATGGGGTGGTAATTGAGTATCCTCGGGTATCACTTGTAATTGTTGTCTAGTAAAACCCCGTTGAGGGGCAGTTGAATCCAGTTTATAGATTGGAAGTCTACCCGTAGATCGTGTTATACTAGATATCTTATGCGTAGTGACGCTCCAAATAGGATCAGTAGCCCTTTTTATACCACCCTCAAGCTCTCCTGGTTCATATAAATACCTCACAATGACATTACTACCAAGAATTGGTTCTTTGAAATCTTTTTGTGGTTTTTCAGGTATCGACTTATTTTTAATCGCGTTGATAGGTTTCATGTTGATGGTTCTAGTAATCTCGTTATTCAGTGCGGTAACTACACCTGGTAATCTCTTAACCCATTCACGGGATCTTTTTTCTTGGATGAATTCTTTTGCATATTGATATCCAAATAACCGCTCAGCAAGAATCCGATTAAATCGTTCTACAATGGCCTGATCACGATGCAGTGCAGTATGCCCTCGTCTGATAGCGACATTGTGATATTTCATTGTAGATAACACTGCACCCTGAAATTCCTTGCCCGGGTCAACTTGTAACAGATTTGGCCAGTGCAGAGGGCTCCTTCGATAAATCCTTTCAAATGCAGAAGCCACTTCAGTGGCCGATTTTGTTTTTAACGGTTCTGCTTCTTTGTATCGACTTGCAATATCAACTACAGTTAACGCATATTTGTAACCACGATCATGTGGCAGAAATAATATATCAGCCTGATGAACTTCATTGGGTCCGGTTACATCAAAATGCGAGAATTGAATTTGTTTAGGCGGTGGTAGATAAATTTGCCATAGTGCCTGTTTGGATAACCAATGAGCCGCAGTGGTTTTTTTCACTTTTGCGGCGCTAGCGAGTTTACTGATTGCAGCGTTACCCTTCCAGTATCCTCTTGGGGAATAATAAATAGATTCCATGTTGCTATTAATTACCAGCACCTAACATCAATTTACTTTTCATAGCCGATTTTATCAAAAATGAAGCCAATTTTTCTTTGAAGGATTCATCAGGAATGGCATTCAACGCATGAATTAATTTCACATCTGCTAGATGCCTGTGTTGCAAATTGCTACTTTTATAAGCAACATCATGAAGGTGACAGGCCTTATCAATAGCGTTTATTGGTTCCTCACCGGGTCGGGGCTGATTTTGATCATTGAGTCTGATATCAAGTCTTGTTCCCGGTCCACAATAACTATACCCTGGAAGGTGTTTTTCTCCGGGGTATTTTGCCCATGGGGTTCCAGGGAGTTTTGCTAATTTGGCAGCGATATCACCTCCTCGTTTTTTTTTAAAGGTTCCTTGGGTTCCTTGGGTTTAGAAACAAATCTAAATTTCTTTGTACTACACTGTACGCATTTACCAGAAAGCGCTGATCGGTTATTTTTAGTTGTAATCGTCGTCAAGTCATCTGTGCCAGTACGCGCCTTACACTTCACGCAATATAGATCCATAATTTATGTATAGATATATGAATATAATTGATTTTTCAGCGACTAAAACAAGAGAACCAGTGAAGCATCATGCAGCGCTACCAAACGCTATCCGCGCAATTATAATCGGGCCATCTGGATCCGGTAAAACGCAATTGTTGCTCAATTTAATAATGAGATGGATGAAGTGGGATAAGTTGTATTTAATTGCCCCTAGCGTAGATGATCAACGATGCTATGAAGTGCTAAAAGATTTTAATGAAAACGCTTCAGAGATTGCTGGCGAGGATGTTATTGAATTTATAACCGATATTGACGAGGCGCCATCCGTGAATGACCTCGATGGAAGTATCAACAATTTAGTTGTATACGACGATGTCATGTTAGATAATCAAAAAAATCCTGCTAGAATATTTTCCCGAGGCAGGCATAAAAACACGGACGTGATCTATGTCACTGAACGCTACACTCAGATTCCAAAAGTGATTAGAGATAACTGTAATATGCTTGCTGTATTCAACGGCGTTGATACACATACGCTACGAAATATTTGGCAGACATGGTGCTCCGATATGGACTTCAATCAATTTAGAAATTTCTTTAGTCATGCTCAGTCTGCCCCACACGGATTTGTAACAATAAATTTACATGACCCTCGAACACGATATCGTATCGGACTGGATCAAATATTCGGTTAACCCCAACTGAAAGTTCTAGTGAGTGACAACGACGTTGTAGTCCCTTTTCCCAAAAATCGATGGAGGATTTCATTAATTTCATTGATTTTTTCATATTTTTTTTTTTGACCTAATCCATGATTCACATACACATTTGGGGGCCTGATGTCATTGGTTTCATTGTTTTTAAGCGTGATTTCAGTGAAAACTTGTCTAAAAATGTTGTCTGATTCGCCTCTTCTGCTGCTAGGGAGCATCAAAGGAATTCTGAGTTATTGCAAGCTAAAAAAGAGGGGGAACATGATGTTAAACTGAGGGGTCCAAAATTGCCCCCATTTGAAGACGATAAAGATAATATGGATAGTTATCTAAATAGGTTCGAGAGGTATGCTACGGTACAAAAATGGAAGAAAGACGATTGGCCGCTTCACCTTAGCGCGTTACTGAAAGGTAAAGCGTTAGAAGTGTATTCGCGTTTATCCACGGCCGATTCGCTCAATTACCCCGTGTTGAAAGAAGCACTTCTCAAGAAATATGAACTAACTGAGCAAGGGTTTCGCAAGAAATTTAAATATAGCAAACCAGAGAGAGGCAAAACATTCACCCAGTTCGTCAGTAGGACTTATAATTACTTGCAGCGATGGGTGGAATGTGGTAAAGTCGTCAAGACATTTGAGGGTCTTGTTGATTTCTTGCTTCGTGACCAATTGTTAACAACATGTGGTAAGGAGCTATATTTATTTTTGAAGGAAAGGTCCTTCACAAATATACATGATATGGCCACACAGGCGGATTTGTTCGCTGAAGCCCGGGGAGGTTCGCAGAATGTCGTCACGCGAGATATCCAAGGGGGGGAATCGGGTCAAAGACAGAAAACCCAGGGAACCTGATAAATCAGGTGGGCGTAACCAGGGGAAGCAGAGTGACGCGAAATGTTTCATTTGCAAGGAAGTGGGTCATATATCCCATTATTGTCCTAAGCGGAAGGGACCAGTCCAGAAAGTCGCGGTAGCCATTAGAGGCAGAAGGTCGGTAAACAGAAAACTAAATGTTTCCCAGCAAGCTAAGCAGGAAGCAGTACGCGAACCGGTGACGCGTTTAGAGACCAATTGCGATGCAATCCAATCAATCGGTACATGTATTTTTCCAGAGGCACGGGTGCCGATCGCAAACGGCACTGTCAACGGACAAGAGGTCACAGTTCTACGAAACACTGGATGCACTACTGTAGTCGTGAAACGGAGCTTAGTCCGCGATGATCAATTGCTTGGGTTTAAATCACCTTGCATGTTACTTGACCAGACAATCGGCCATGTTCCAGTCGCCAGGATAATGGTAGAAACACCTTTTTTGACAGGGACCGTGGAAGCTTTGTGCATAGCCAACCCGATATATGAACTTACTATTGGCAATGTACCGGGTTCGAGACTTCCAACCATAGAAGATTTCAGATTTCCTATCATCCAAGCGGTACAAACTAGAGCTCAAATTAAGGAGCAAAATAAACCATTACGTAAATTGAAAGTACCAGAAGCCATTACTGATATCTCCCGCGAAGAATTTCGAAATGAGCAAAAACGTGACTAGTCTTTACGTGCAATTTCAGAGAAAACATTAACGGGTACAGTGAAAAAGTGTAAGAACGGGGGTTCCTCTAAATTCCTTACTCGAAAGGGTTTAATGTACAGGGAATATTCTACATCAGACAGGAAGTTCCTGCAACTAGTGGTTCCCCAGAATTTGAGGTCACGTGTACTCAAGGTCGCGCACGAGTCGAGTATGGCGGGTCATTTAGGCGTAAAGAAAACAACGGATAGGGTATTAAGAGAATTTTATTGGCCTGGTGTCAACAGCGATGTAGCGCGGTTCTGTCGCTCGTGCGACATTTGCCAGAAGACTACCCCTAAAGGTAGGGTAACTAGAGTACCGTTGGGTCAGATGCCGTTGATAGATACTCCGTTCAAAAGAGTAGCCATCGACATTGTAGGACCAATATTTCCACATACAGATCGAAAAAACCGATACATTTTGACGCTGGTAGATTACGCTACCAGATATCCCGAAGCCACAGCTCTGCCATCAATTGAAACCGAACGTGTAGCTGAAGCGCTCGTAGACATGTTCAGCAGGGTCGGAGTGCCCGAGGAAGTTCTTACAGATTGTGGAGTACAATTTACCTCAGATCTCATGGCAGAAATTAGTAGGTTGCTATCCCTTAAACAGTTACGTACAACACCCTACCATCCTATGTGCAACGGGTTGGTCTAGAAATTCAACGGGACACTGAAGCAAATGTTGCGGAGGATGTGTGCGGAAAGACCGAAGGATTGGGATAGATATCTGAATGCCCTTCTGTTCGCATATCGTGAGGTTCCTCAGGAAAGCTTAGGTTTCTCCCCGTTTGAACTATTGTATGGTAGGACAGTCAGTGTTCCTATGCGTATACTTCGCGAACTTCTTCCAACGAATAACAACAAGCTGCTAGTTCAATGGAAGGGGCCATATGAAGTCAAAAAGGTAAAGGGTGAAATGGATTATATCGTTGAAGTAGAGGGAAAATCGAAAACGTTTCATGCCAATATGCTTAAACTGTACATAGCGAGACCTGGACAAACAATTGATAAAGGGATCTTGAATGTAGTATGCGTAGCGGTGATAGAAGATGGGTCTAATGATGAAGGGGAATTAAGTCTCCAGTAAAGGATTACCATTTGAATACCCTATTGACGTAGGCAAAGAAAGTATTGACCAGATAAATATATGCCCTGATTTATCGGAAGGTCAGCGTACACAGATCATGGAGGTTTTTTCTACATACCCGGAGGTGTTTACGGACAGACCAGGCCGTACGAATCTAATTCGACACGAGATAAAATTGAATACATCTGAGCCTATCAGGATTAAAGGATATAAGATACCCTTTAATGCACGAGAGACTATCAACGAAGAAGTGACCAAAATGTTA
Organism: Unio delphinus; assembly: GCA_029339505.1. Classification (NCBI taxonomy): domain Eukaryota; kingdom Metazoa; phylum Mollusca; class Bivalvia; order Unionida; family Unionidae; genus Unio; species Unio delphinus. The sequence goes on along the minus strand of JAQISU010000007.1, from coordinate 1,602,130 downwards.
GATCAGGATGTGATCGAACCGTCAAATTCCCCATACTCGTCCCCTGTGGTGTTAGTCAAAAAGAAAGATGGTACCAACCGGTTTTGCATCAATTTTCGACAATTAAACAAGATCACCGTATTTGACGCAGAACCAATGCCTGATATGGAAGATGTACTTTCGAAATTGGCAGGCCACAAATACATTTCCAAATTGGATTTGAGCAAAGGATATTGGCAGATACCAATCTCTGATAATGCCCGCAAATTAACGGCATTCACGACTCCAAAGGGACTTTTCCAATTTAAAGTCATGCCGTTTGGTTTAGTAAATGCCGGAGCGTCGTGCGTCCGTCTTATGCGTAAACTGTTAAACGGAATGGAAAGCGTCGACAGCTTTGTTGACTACATTTTTGTTTACACACATACATGGGATGAACATGTTAGGGTATTGCGGGATTTGGTCATTAAACTTCACACTGCAAATCTTTCAGTTAGGCCTACTAAATGTAGCATAGGATATTCAAGTCTAGAATGTTTTGGATATCTGGTAAGTGGACTAGGCCAGTTGCAACCTCAGCCAGATAAAATAGGAGCAATCAGGGATGCACCTAAACCAGGGACAAAAAAACAAGTGAGATCATTCCTAGGTCTAGTGGGGTTTTATAGGAAATTCGTCCCCAACTTTTCAGCCATTAACAGATTTGACTAAAAAGGGGGAACCGAATAAAGTTTCATGGAGTGCATGCCAGGAAAAAGCCTTTAACGCTTTAAAACATAAACTGGTAAGTGCACCAATTTTAAAGTTGCCAGACTTTGATAAAACTTTTGTACTGAGGACTGATGCGTCCGATACGGGTCTTGGGGCTGTTTTGCTACAGGAGCAAGGGGGTGTGAAATTGCCCATTGCTTATGCAAGTAGGAAATTACTCCCTAGAGAGAAAAATTACTCCGTGATTGAAAAGGAGTGTTTAGGCTTAGTATGGGGAATAGGAAAATTCCACACGTATCTTTTTGGGAGGGAGTTTACTTTGCAAACGGACCATCAGCCACTCTTATATTTGAATAAAGCGAAGGTTGCCAACGCAAGATTGATGCGTTGGGCGTTATCTTTGCAGCCGTATTGTTTCCGAATCGAGGCGATTCGAGGCTCAGAAAATGTAGGGGCTGATTTTTTAAGTAGGGTGTAGTGGGCAGATCATTTCGTTCAGCCTACAAATTTTGGAGGATTTTTATAATGGTTCATATCTCACATTCCGTGATTGTTCTAAAAGTGATACCACATTTTTTTAGGGGGGAGGTATTGTCACGGAATGTTGTAGTTTTTATTTAGGAAAGACATGTACTCGGGTATGGTTTATCGTGTGCAACGATACCCGAGGGTGATTTTTTTAATTTTTATATATATGGGCAGTTGTACTTCGGAATCGTGAGTACAATTCGCTCTATGCCGCTCGTGCAAAGTGCTCTTGATACGGAGCACGAATCCGTATAAATACTTTGCTATATGTAAATGGTCTTTACATTACTACGGGTTTTGTCAACAAGCGGCTGGTTTCAAGGACTGTAGCTATAGGGTTATAGATCCGAGGGAGGGAGGATTGCACAACTTTAGCTGTAGGGGTAAGTACATTTTTGATACTGAGTGATAGCTTTTTGTATCACTATATTTACCTTTGCATGTTTGTTATATAGTTTTACACGGCATAATGCGTGCATTTTCTACTCTTGTTCGCGAGGCATTTAAATTAAAGCTATATTTTGTTAAAATATAATTGTTTACTATTCAGCATTATCAAACAGGGAAGGTGTACTATAGAACCTGTCATTATGATAATAATAGTCTTGATAATTTACCGTGTATAACGTCATTACGTTATGTCTGTATCAAGGTTAGTACACGGTGTCGGGTATCTTTTCAGCTATTTGTACGAGGGTGTTAAACGTCCGGGGTGCCCGGAGCTGTCAAACGTCGGGAGCTGTGATTAAATGCACTGGTATGTCCAGAGCTGTTTAATGTGCCGGAGTGTCTAATGTCTAGCGTCCGGAGTGTCTAATGTCAAGGGTGACAAGGGTGACCCAGCTGTGGAGCTGTCTAAATGACCAGAGTGTCTGGAGGGTCTAATGTTTCGTAGTATTCCGAGGGTCCGGAGTCTGTAGAAATTGTGAAATTCTATTGTACCAGCTGTGGAGCTGTATACTAATAGTTGATTATATATATTTATTCGTAAATTGTTAGCCGTGGGCTAATGTGGGTTTGCGGAACCCAGTATATGGTTTGGGACTGGAAAGATAAGTTATCTGCCCTGTTATTATTTTTCAAATATAGTTCCGCTACTTGAGCGTATACATTTTTACTATGAGTAATCCTGCATTGTTTACTACGTGAGTAAACTGTATTCATGTTTTTTTTTGTATAATTTTTTCGCTGGGGTTTTGTATCAGTTTTTGTATCATTGTATCATTGATTCGTATCATTGTTTTGTATCATTGTATCATTTATTTGTATCATTATATGGTTCGTTTGCATCCTCTAGTCTGTGCGTAATTATGTATAATTAAATCCAATATTTGGATTACAATACGCACGCATTTCATTGTTTTGTTTATATACATATATCGCCACATTAAATCATAATTTTTATATCTGTATCATCAAAGCGTGTTTTGTTGTTAATCCGAAGTGGTCCGTCCCAGTTATCTTGTTACAGGGATTGTACTTGATTTGTCTGCAGCACTACTAAAGAACGAAATGGAGTTTTATCAATTTTGCCATTTGTTTTATAATGGTAGCGATGTGCATAGTTGCCACCTTGGCAAGCATTTGGATGTGGTACAGGTAATGCCACCATGCAAAGCGATAAAAGATATGATTCTTGTGCGTGTTTTGTATCGCACTTCGTCTGAGCGTGAGTAACAAACTGGCATTTAAACACGATTTTATCTAATACCAGTAACAAAATGGCATCGAAACACGTCTTTGTATAATGTCAGTAACAGTTTAATATTAGTAAGAAACTTTCTTCGAAACACGCTTTTGCTTAATGCCTACTGGCTTCGAAACACGTTTTTGTTCAATGCCAGTAACAAACTGGCATCGAAAGACATTTATGTCTAACGCCAGTAAGAAACTGGTTTGAAAACATGTTTTTATCAAATGCCAGTAACAATCTGGCCTAGAAACAAGATTTTACCCAACGCCAGTAACAAACTGGCTTCGAAACACGTTTTTATCTAATGCGAGTAACAAACTGGTTTCGAAACACCTTTTGTCTAGTGACAATCTGTACCAGATTTAGCGTCATTTAAGGATGACATCATTGATGACTTTATCAATACGGGTGACGACAGGATCACACTAAACAATGAACCACACTTATAAAACCAAGTGGTATTCAAATCATAACCTGACAAAACATTCGGACTGAAAAAAAAGATTCAATTTTGAGGTACCAAGAGATGCAAACAGACATATTGGCATGTTGACAGATGTACCATAAGACAAGCTTGTGTGTGTTGCTTTTGAGAAGCAGACCAGACAGATTTTGTAAATTATAAAACAACTAGCTAATAATTATCCAAGCGCCAAAAGGTTTTAAAATAACTGAGAATATTAGCAATACAGGGTTTGAAGTAGCTATTACTGGGATCAATGCAATATCAGAAGTAATGAGCAATGTTGGTGTTTCAAGCGAAGACACTAGTTTTTGCATAAATCCGTGCTTGTTTGTTTGTATACCCTACCGATTTCAGATACGAAACATGTATAGTGTGATTTAAAACATGCACAGAACTTAGTCATTTTATTCATTGATTTATAATTTTAAACTGACTGTGACCAGAAAGATCCTAACACTGTCATCGTCTGCGCGTTTCATGATTAACGATCTTTCCATACTATCATGGCGCCATATTTCGTACGCTGTGGGCAAGACTATTTACCCTCATACAACAGAGTGACGTAGCTTATCCCATTCGGTATCTGCCAGAAAATTCCGTACATTACCATAAGGTTAAGAGTTGAGACTTATATTCCTGTACATAAGTACATATAAATTACACCCCTTGTTAAATCCACGTGAAAGGCAAAGTTTGTTTTCATTCCTTTACTTTGCTTCATTCAACATTGTAAATATCAGTAGCTGACGCCGAAGTATTTATCTTTTATGTACATACATGCGTAGTCGCGCATCCACCTCTTCCTGAAAAGGACTTGTCCTTGAAATGGAAATGACCAGCGAACAGGGTAGTCTTCTACCCTGAAAACTTCCGTTTAGTACGAAACGCACATACGATAACAGTGTTAGCCCCTCCCCCCAACCTCCGGTTATAGTAAGGTTTGAAATTATAAATCAGTGAATAAACTAAGTCATGTGCATTCGTTTATCTCAGTTAAGCTTTGATTTAAATCAGTAGTTGGGATGCAAACAAACAAGGAGGTATATTTTGACCATAATAAAACAATAAAACTCTACGCAGACACCAGGCGTGTAAAAAAAAAAAAAAGAATGACTAGACACACAACGTTGTTGTCAAATATCACAGACAGCAGCGGATTTCTCGTGATTTGTTGCATTTGACAGCAACAAAGCTAACCTGCAGCCAGGAAACAAGTATGCGACAGTTAGTGATCAGAACGACTTAAAGATAGTGTCCTGTCGCGGTAACAATATGACACTTTCAACTTGCGAGTCGAATACATAAATAACCAGAAGCGTCAAAGGATGCATCAAACTAGACTACATTTTATACCAGCACAACTAAAATTTACCGGGCTCTATATACGTTTGATGTTGCTAATACTGGTACAAACATGTTCAGTTTTAAAACTAATTTGCGTTTCGGACCCGCCATTCAGCTTTATCCTGATTTACTTTCATATCTTTACGCTTGATGATCCTGTTTAAAATGCTTGCGACTGTCAGAAAAGCCAGGGAATTTACAAGTAGTTATTTTATTATAATAATAATAATAATAATAATAATAATAATAATAATAATAATAATAATAATAATGAGGACTTGTATAGCACCTTATCTTTAGAAGCTCTAAGCGCTTTACAACATCTATAATGATATGCCAGCAAATAAACAAAAACAAACACTATGAAATTAGAAAACATTTTTTAAAAATGCTGAACATATTTAAGGTAGGTAACTGTTTTAGGTCTTTAAGTTTGCTTATGCAGTCGTAAACGGTGAGTTTTAGAGCACTTTTAAAAGGGATGACTGTGTGTGTGTGTGTGTGTGTGTCTAATTTCAATGGGCAATTCATTCTACGTTGCTACTCCCTGGTATTCAAAAGAACATTGTCCATATGACTGTTTTCATATCGGTAATAATGAGTACACGATTGTCAGAAGAGGAGCGTAAGTATATTGCTGGTGTGTACACATGGGTGAGGCCGCATAGGTATTATAAAATGCATGACGAACCACCACAAAACGTATTGTAAAGGTACATTATGAAACTTTGGTTCCAAAAATATATGGTGTGGTTGGATTTTAAGACTGATTTTCCTCGCGCTTCACCATAGTCCCTGGAAACTAATTTGCAGCTGCTTCTATGGGTACAGAAGAGTTAAAAACTGAATTTTATATGTATGACGTAGACAGAACGTTTTTCACCGATAAGGACTCAAACGTGCTTCAAACAAATTTTGACGTACTTATATCATTGTTGAATTGCACTCGTCTACTGCCGATATAATTATAAAGACAAGACAAATAAAATAACGTGCCAGCCAATAAAAGTGTCAGCTTTGAAAGATCACGATCAAATAAATGACTAAAAATACACGAATAAAATATGTCAGGAGAAAGAGTTTTAACAATAAGTGGCAACTGCAGAATACAATCTGAAAAAGGATTTGATGAGGTGGTTTGATACTATTGCCCGAAGAAGCAGACGATGAATCAGATCAACCACATCTGCAACTAGATGAGGTTCAGGCAGATGAAATGCAAAAGTTAAGAAACACAAAATCTCTGAGGCACACGATCACACTGTGAAATATAAAATTCACAATCTTCATTTATTTCAGTCTTGCATACGTCGAACGTTAAGGGTTGATTTTAACAAATATACATTGCTTCGTTTAGTAACACGCTTGCTGAAATAAAATATGGCTATTTTGATAACTCTCTGAATAAAATGATAGGTGAACATTTGCAATCAGAAAAACAGCAACCGCTATGAGACGATGAGAAGGAGACGATTGGCTAATCTTAACCTATACAATTAAATATTACATTGAGGTAATTTACATTAGCGAATACCTGCAGCCAAAGAGCATTAAAACCTCATTGTTAATCTCCTTATCATAAGTGAACCTGTTATTTTCAACCGTCTTTCAGGCATCATCGCCACCTGTTATTTACCTGGCTGCAGTTCCCTTACTGGTGTCAACAACTGAACTCGTATTTTCAGGCATCATGTTGAATAATTTTTTGTTAATTATTTCTGGTCTTTGAATTCCAACCCCAGGTATTTTTAAAGAAACAAATCTAGAACCGAACATTCAGAACAAAAAAATTACTGTATAGATATGTTTACTACAACCTTGTCTGCGCATAACCAAGTACTCCATGTGACCTCATTAATGGACTGCGCGTGGTAGACAATATGATAGCAGCTTAGACCTGTACTGATTTCTGATGTGTGAAGCTTAGTGCCCCGACAAATAGAGGCCAAAATATGCAGACGATGGTACTTACTTTGCCACGTCTCTCATATTAAAATTTGACTTAGGCAAAGAAAACAAAGATGATGGTGATGTCAGTCTGATTAAGGCAAACAGTCGTATTTTTCTTATAGAAAAATAAAAGGTCGCTTCAACTTGATGGCAATTTTAGCGTAACATTTAAAGTGTTCTTTGTTTCTTTTGATAATTTTCCAATGATGTTTTGTGTGTCTTGAGCGAATCCAAGCGCACATGTGATGGCCATCTGACGCCTGAGCTCATACAAATTGAGTTCAGGAGGAAAGTGCGAGGTAAATTTGAAATTTTATTAGAAAGTTGCGCGGTATACCCTACTTTACTTTACCACTAACGACACTATATGATTAGTTATTCAAATTAAAGCGACTGTTTAGACATTTTTGACAAAGGTCTGTCTTTAATAAAATTTCTGTATCGACTTCGTAACCCATTGTTTTACTAGCGGAGAGATGTACTATGTAGGATGCATCTACGAACTTCTATTTCATTCATATGTCTGATCACATTGATGTGCTTAAATAGAAGTTATAAAATGGACGGCAAATATACATTTATGACATCGGGTGAGATAACAAATATACATTTATGACATCGGATGAGATAACAAATATACATTTATGACATCGGATGAGATAACAAATATACATTTATCACATGACCATTGTGCGGTTAGTGATTACACGTTATAGTTTTTAAACCTACGAACATAAATACATACTAATTCACATGTTAACAGTATTTTATTTTGCAAAGTTACTACCAAAAAACAAATCTAACCAAGAAATATATTTTATCCATTTTATAAATTCTACTGCAGATTAAATTTATACTTACCGACCGAAAATAGTATATATGGCTGATAATCGTCTGAATAAGCTTATAAACAGTTATTTATATTGTTATCTATATTCACTTCCCGGTGTGTATATCTTAAATGTAATCTAACAAGAGTTTTCCCATGCAGTCTATACTTAAAAATTGGGGTTTCACCGGTCATTAGGTAATGTAATGGAAAGTGAAATTTTCTTAATTAAATGTGTCAAACCATTCTGAATATCCGTGTAAATGATGTTACAAAATATCGAGATCTTACATGTCTCCTGTCCGTTCCATTCAAAAACAGTTTATATGCAAATATTAAATTTTTTAAATGTAATAAGAGGGTAAAGAAATTATTCACATATTTGCAGCTAAATGATAAATCGAAGAAAATGTCATTAAAATAATGGCAAAAACAAAATCCAAAATTACTTTTCAAAATATTTATACGAAATACATGTATCACTGACAAATTAAGCATATAAATATATTTATTAACACCACTCCGGTGGTCTTGGTTAGAGCGTCCGCCGCGGAAGCAGGAAGTCGTGAGCTCGGTCGCTCGGTTACAAAAATGGTACTGATAGCTGCCTCACGTGGCTCTCAGCATTAATAGGTTAGCGTTAGGACTGGTAGGCCTGGTGTCAGGATAATGTGACTGGCTGGGACTGCGTGCTACTTGTCTGCAGCATGATGCTCCAGTGCTAGACATCACTATAAACTGCCTCACTGCATACATCATAGCGATATGACTGAAAATTGTTAAAGCTGACAAATTACGCTTATAATTATATTTATTAACACCGCTCCTGTGTCCTAGTGGTTAGAGCGTCCGACGCGGGAGCAGGAGGTCGTGGGTTCGATCGACCGGCCGAGTCATACAGAAGACTTACAAAATGGTACTAACAGCTGCCTCGCTTGGCGCTTAGCATTATGAGGTTAGTGTTAAGACTGCTCGGTCTGGTGTCAGGATAATGTGGGTGGGTGGGACATCATGCTACGTGTCTGCAGCATATTGCCCCAGTGCTAGATATCACTTTAAACTGCCTCACTGCAGACATCGTAGCGATATGACTGAAAATTGTTAAAGCTACATTAGAAATCATTATCAAACAAAACAAATAGTTATTAAACTTTCGTCATATGTTTAACATGTATAAAATATGACAACATGGAGGGGGGAGGGGCGATAAACATTCAGACCAAATGCAACTTTTGTAAAAATTATAGATTAAAGAACGAACTAGAAAGTGATTTTCCGTTGTGTACTAATGTATAATAATGTGTTCTTTTGTAAAAGCGAGAGTCATCCTATTATGTTCATGAAAGTGGTTATTTTCTATCTGAAATTTACATACTTACTCTAGTCCATTAAACATTTATTGTCGTGTGATGTAATGCGTTGTATATTTACAGGTAGCGTCTCTCTCTCTCTCTCTCTCTCTCTCTCTCTCTCTCTCTCTCTCTCTCTCTCTCTCTCAGAAAAAAAAACATTATATCACGGGTGTTAGCATCCCACTCAAAGTCAGTGTCAACACTTCCTCATTTTATCAACAATCTTTGTAATATCAGAACACGATATTTGCCATAATGTTAGCTGTAGTGTAATTTTTAATCATTTCGCTTTAGGCACAGTTTTAAGATGGCAAGTGTTTTAACAATAAACACAGCAAAATCATTCCCTTGAATTAAGTTACATGGATGTCAAGTTATTATTACACTAAATAGAGACATAAATAATTACGTAGGTACCATCGCTACGGCAGTCTGCATAATATCGTTTGCAGCGCCACTTATTAACATTTGTGGTTTGTATAGCAGAGATGAACTGTTTGTAAATCTGTATTTAAAAAATAGTTGAAAACAATATAAAAAGCCGTCAAAAGGAAAAACGTTTTAAATAAGGAACTTTTTTCCAAGTGGATTTTAGCTGGTAAAACGTGAGATATAATATTCTTCAGTGATTGTCAGTTATCACGGTTACCTTGAATCATCTTTATTACTACGTAGACATCAATACTTACTATATCAATTGTCCTAATTTAAAATACTTATAGTAAAATATATCCAGTGACTAAAATGTACGTGTAAAATAATAATACTTTACTCACCACCAAAACACATTCACCAACAACCCATCGTTTAAGTTGACATCTCTCGTAACTGATAGCACTTCCCGGGTCATGTGCTAAAGTTTTTGTCAGTCCTATATTTATCTATTGCGTAATCAAATAAGATAAATGCATATTCTACACGTAATATTGCTGTCAGGTTTGGCAAGAGTCATCATTGTTTTTCTTCGAGTACAGGCCTGAATGGTACGTAGCATCGATACAAATACATGAAAAATGAACAATCACAATAATAGCAGTACTGTAAGGAAACAACGTATAATATTAAACACAGCATACCAATTTGAATAAAACAAGGTGTATAATATTAAACACAGCATACCAATTTGAATAAAACAGGGTGAACACTGCACATCCAATTAGGAAATTAACGAGAACATTTATATCGTTATGTGAATATGAATTAGTCATTCCATTACTATGCCAGTGGCGGATCGGGCGCAGAGCTTGCGCCCGCCTCCTCCAACCATACTTCTTCTCCGCCATCCCAACTCCCATAAAGTGATCGCAAAAACAACCGGATCGTTTCATGTAGAAAGCGATCTTTACAATTATATGGTGGTCATAATGTTCCAACAAGGCGTAAATACCAAAGCGCCCGAGGGCTTTATCAAGGCCCCCTCCTGAGAGTTAGATTACATTGTTTATGCCCAAGATCTCCACACACATTTCTGGAGCCACACATGAATACTGTCACAAAGTACACTTGCTGAGATCAATACGCTCAGAGCAAATGTTTTAAGTACAAAAGGGTGTCAAAACACGTTACGATATCTGCATAGCGCACAGTCAAACGTTGTATGTATATATGTTCCACATGATTTTGTAAATTTTTGATTTACAGAAGATTGAAATACTAATATTAATAACTAATAAATCAATGGTCAACATATATATATATATATATATATATATATATATAATAGCAGATAAACCCGGTAATATTAGGGATAAAACCTTTTTATTCTGTATCTATATGTATTATTTCATGATATTAATGTAACAAATTTTGAAAATCTACGTTATTCTTAAATCCAACTACAATGCAGCTAATTTTAAAAATGTCACATCAAAATGAGATCACACTATTAATTAATTTGTACATTTCATCAAGTCAACACTGAGCGTTGTGGACGAACGTGCCTAAATATTTGGCAAACTTGGTGCGGCGGTGAAATGGATCATAACCGATTTAGACATTTCTTTAGTCACGCTCAGTCAATCCCACACGGATTTGTGACGATAAATTTAGCAGATCCTCGAACGCGATATCGTGTCGGACTTGATAAAATATTCTGTTAATCCATAGCAGCAGAGGAGGTGAACGACGACGAGGTTGTAAGACTTTTTTTATTCTTCATTAGAGGTTTTTGCACCCGTCTCTGGTTCTTTTTCGTAGAAACCCCTAATTTGACAAATAGGACTCTAAAATCGTTTAGGCTCCATTTGGCAAAAGGAGGCTTAAAATATTTTGCTTAGAATCCAATCGTCTGATCTAAGGCTCCATTTGGCAAAAGGAGGCTTAAAATATTTTGCTTAAAATATAATCGTATGGTTCACCCCCTCTGCTGCTGGAACACATTGGGGTTAGATCATTACTGTCGTTTGTTTATAGGGAATCAGTTCAAGAATCTTTATAATTTAGTACGTTGGGACGTTGGGACAATATTTGGACACAACATTTATCGACCATTGAAGTTGTTAAGAGAAAAACTTCTTTCATGATTTAATCTTCTTGATTATGTTAATTTTAAATACAAGTTTCAAAATGATTGAGAAGTTGCAAGAACTAATCTGCACTCCGCCCAGTCAAAAGTTAAATAAGGGTATAATATAACTAAAAAGGAAAAGAGTTTTATACATGGTGTTAGAGTTCTCGCTCTATTGCGTATACCACAATATCCTCTTTAGGTTAAGTAATTTTGTCCAGTAAAAGAAATTACGTGATTTAAATTATACGTCAATACTCTTTTGAGGCGTTAACAAAAACAACTTTGCCTTTTAAAGATGTTAAAAGAGTATGTTTATACATATAGCCACGTAACTCGTGCAATAAATTTAGTTATATATGCCCCTCTCAGTGAAGACTTAAATCTTATTATGCAATCGGACGGTAAACCAATTTTCTGAATTCAGAAATTATAAATAATCTGCACCAGAAACTCTCACATCTGCATTCAAAAGAAAATAATTAATTAAAACAGTTATTTATTGAATATGAGTTACAGGTCATACTTAAGAGTGCACAAGTTGTTTCAGCTCCAAATTTCAGTCAATCATTCAAACTGTATGTTGATGCAAATGATGTTGGGGATGGAGCAGTAATGATTCCAGAAGACAAAAATCGTTTAGATACTTCACTGTGCTATTATTTAAGAACTTAAATAAACAACTGATAAATTCTTGCTCAATCGAAACGGAATGGTTATCTTTGACACTAGCATTGCAAAACATTTAAATCTGTTAATTCAGCTCCTTCTCCGATAATAGAATTAGGTTTTTCACAACCCCTTCACTTCCATTGACAAAATGAAAAATAAAAGTCAGAGATTATGCTGCAGAAACATTATATTGATATCATGCACATAATGGGAAAATACTATGTAATTATACTTTCACGTGTATAGGATATAATATTGATATCATGCACATCAGAAACATTATATTGATATCATGCACATAATGGGAAAATACTATATAATTATACTTTCACGTGTATAGAATATAATATTGATATCATGCACATAATGGGAAAATACTATGTAATTATACTTTGATGTGTATAGAATATAATATTGATATCATGCACATAATGGGAAAATACTATGTAATTATACTTTCACGTGTATAGAATATAATATTGATATCATGCACATAATGGGAAAATACTATGTAATTATACTTTCACGTGTATAGAATATAATATTGATATCATGCACATCAGAAACATTATATTGATATCATGCACATAATGGGAAAATACTATATAATTATACTTTCACGTGTATAGAATATAATATTGATATCATGCACATAATGGGAAAATACTATGTAATTATACTTTCACGTGTATAGAATATAATATTGATATCATGCACATCAGAAACATTATATTGATATCATGCACATAATGGGAAAATACTATATAATTATACTTTCACGTGTATAGAATATAATATTGATATCATGCACATAATGGGAAAATACTATGTAATTATACTTTCACGTGTATAGAATATAATATTGATATCATGCACATCAGAAACATAATATTGATATCATGCACATAATGGGAAAATACTATATAATTATACTTTCACGTGTATAGAATATAATATTGATATCATGCACATAATGGGAAAATACTATGTAATTATACTTTCACGTGTATAGAATATAATATTGATATCATGCACATAATGGGAAAATACTATGTAATTATACTTTCACGTGTATAGAATATAATATTGATATCATGCACATAATGGGAAAATACTATGTAATTATACTTTCACGTGTATAGAAATATAATATTGATATCATGCACATAATGGGAAAATACTATGTAATTATACTTTCACGTGTATAGAATATAATACTGATATCATGCACATCAAGGGAAAATACAATCTAATAGTACTTTCACGTGTATAGGATATAATATTGATATCATGCACATCAGAAACATTATATTGATATCATGCATATCAAGGGACAATTTTATCTAATAGTACTTTCACGTGTATAGAATATAATATTGATATCATGCACATCAGAAACATTATATTGATATCATGCACATAATGGGAAAATTATATATAATTGTACTTTCACGTGTATAGAATATAATATTGATATCATGCACATAATGGGAAAATTCTATATAATAGTACTTTGATGTGTATAGAAATATAATACCGATATCATGCACATCAAGGGAAAATACAATCTAATAGTACTTTCACGTGTATAGGATATAATATTGATATCATACACATCAGAAACATTATATTGATATCATGCATATCAAGGGACAATTTTATCTAATAGTACTTTCACGTGTATAGAATATAATATTGATATCATGCACATCAGAAACATTATATTGATATCATGCACATAATGGGAAAATTATATATAATTGTACTTTCACGTGTATAGAATATAATATTGATATCATGCACATCAGAAACATTATATTGATATCATGCATATCAAGGGACAATTTTATCTAATAGTACTTTCACGTGTATAGAATATAATATTGATATCATGCACATCAGAAACATTATATTGATATCATGCACATAATGGGAAAATACTATGTAATTATACTTTCACGTGTATAGAATATAATATTGATATCATGCACATCAAGGGAAAATACAATCTAATAGTACTTTCACGTGTATAGGATATAATATTGATATCTTGCACATCACGGGAAAATATTATATACATGTAATTGTACTTTCACGTGTATAGATATACAATATTGATATCATGCACATCATGGGAAAATACTATATAATTATACTTTCACGTGTATAGAAATATAATATTGATATCATGCACATCAAGGGAAAATACGATATAATTATACTTTCACGTGTATAGATATACAATATTGATATCATGCACATCAAGGGAAAATACTTTCTAATAGTACTTTCACGTATATAGAAATATTATATTTTTTCATGTACACTTTTGTCATTCAATAGATTTCATCTGATATACTTTTTCACGCGTTTAGTTGACTAAAAGTTTAAAAAAGCTTTTTATAATAAATCTTTCTTTTTCTTAATTAAGGTAGAGGTTGTGTATGTTTACTTTGCCTTGTTTGTTTTTTAGGTTTTCCTATTTCATAATATACACATTTTATATTATATATTTAGTAAAAGATTTGTAATTATAACTAAGATTTCATTTTTTGAACATTGAGAGTTTATTTATAAAGCTTTTTCCACTTGGTAATAGTTTTTCTGAGTGATATTGCTATTTTTCATGACTGTGTTACTTCAGTATAAAAAGATCGATAATGCTTAGGAAGAAAAATATGTAGACCACAGCATGAGCGCCCACACATAGGCAAGATTGTGGACACCTACCCCACCCCCCAATCATCTGCCCTCCATGTTTTGGCCTGCACCCGAAAAACCATAGATGACCACTACATCCTCCTGTTCCCGAAACCACTGCGCCACCACTGCACACCGCTCCTGCCTCCTTTATTCTCCTTTTACTTTTACTATTCATATATATATATATATATATATATATATATATATATATATATATATATATATATATATATATATATATATATATATATATATATATATATATACGGTGATCATTTGAATTTTGGAGACTTTTCGATGCATTTTAAAGTTACACCACACCCAAGAGATGGTACGACGGTTTACTTAAGAGCTATCTATGTCCATTTCATAACTGCTGTGTTACTATTTGGTTCATGAATTCCTTATTGTGCTAGTTGCATGTGTGTGTGTGTGTGTGTGTGTGTGTGTGTGTGTGTGTGTGTGTGTGTGTGAGAGAGAGAGAGAGAGAGAGAGAGAGAGAGAGAGAGAGAGAGAGAGAGAGAGAGAGAGAGAGTAAAATTGGCGTTAGGACATGTGTACAATGACTACATTGCGTTTTATTTATTGTCTTATTTATACCTGCAGTACGTAATGTTTCAATGGCTTTCATTTTTTATGTTTTGGAAGCATTATAATATGAATTAACTATGACATAATTTAATTCAATCTTGGCGTACGGTAATTTTCATAAGATTCGAGATACATGTAATGTTAATGATAATAATTTTGTACCATTATTTATTTGTAAAGTTTGGCAAAACTGTGACCTCATCACAGCACATTGGACAATTACCGTTTAATAGAAGATTTGTAAATAATTAAGCAAATTTGCTTGATTGATAAATTTCCTAATCTTTATGCTCTGTCATTTGGTGGTGGGAGGGGGTGTGCTTAATAGTTAAAAGAAAATTATAGGTTCAGGTCTCAAAAATTCGTTTGCCTATTGTATGTAAAATTCTATCAGTTTAATTAAGTTTTCAACTCACGTTTTGCCAGTACTTTTACGAGCTGTATAGGGCGCTAACATGGCCTCTCACATTACGCCTTAAAGATATAGAGGTTAACACATATGAAGCGATCAGGACTGTAACGGAAATTTAACATTATTCCGTTAATCCGTAGATTTTTATCCATATGACCACATTTTATATCCAAAACATGCATTTTATCCCCAAGACACCACTTGGAGTGACCAGCATCTACTAATCTAGTGAGAGTGCTCAGATATAGAGAAGCATACACGTACCCGGTCATACAATGAGCGAATTAAGATCAAGTAGTAGGAGTGATTACACGAATACATGTACACAAACATTGCCTTATGCATACACCTAACAGTGTGAAGAGAAGAACAAACACACACATAAAGACATGCATTAGTTTACTTCTCAATTAAAAGAAATTTGCTCAATACATCCGTTGTTAATCCTGTATTGCACCAATTGGGTTTAATATTTCTAGTAGTGTATTTGGTTTTGCCATCCTCGACATAATTTTGCCATCCTCAACATAATTCTGTCACCAGACCGTTACCCATTTTCAATACATCCGTTGTTAATCCTGTATTGTACCAATCGGGTTTAATATTTGTAATAGTGTATTTGGTTTTGTCATCCTCGACATAATTATGTACCGAACTGCTACCCATTTTGGCTTGATAACTACTGGCAGAACATCTGTTGCAAGTGTATCCAATGTCAAGTGAGATAAAAATGTGGTTCATCAGTTTGGTACATGGCTGTCTTCTGCCAATCAAGATTCAGCATAATAACAAACCCTATCCAATCACTGTGTTGCACACGAGTTTGTTTTATTTTGAGTGTTGTTATTCTGTTGTATTTTTTATACGTACGTAGAGTGAACTATGACCTTTGAAGAGAGTCATTACATAAATTTGCCACACTGCCAAATTCAGAATTAAGCTAGAAAATCAGAATTAGGATTCAAGCTAGGTTTACTATAAGGTGGCATATGATAAATGATTCTGCGCAAGTTTTAAAACGCAAAATCAAGATACATTTAGCAACAGACATTTCACAACAATGAGTTCCGTTTCACATCGAATTCACTGAAAGACATTAAACTTTACAGGTTAACTCCCCTTTTTATTCGCTAAGTGATTACTGTTATATCCGGATCAAACCAGGTTTTATGAGGACATAGCCATAGATGGAATCCTTTGTACTTAGCCTAGTTGATGCCGTAGTTGTAATAGGAGTTTTTATAACCCGATGTTGGGAACCTCTCTTGCTCCTTGTAAATTCAAAGAATGCGAGTGAACAAGGGACATCATTTGGAGAGAGCAAGTGCTGTAAAATACTGTAGAAAATAACAATCCCGTCAATATTTGTCCCCCCCCCCTCCGCGCCGGAAACATTGAACTGACGTTCCCGGAGTGGGCCAATCAGATAAATAAGACTAGAGAACCAACAATATTTGGGGTCATAGTAAAAAATTAAAGTTGAAAACTTGAGGAACCTAAGGGGACATCCTTCAATAAAACAGTGCGCTAGAAAATTCTTAGAAAGAAGACGTCTTAGAGTCGAGCGTGCAACCGCCATGTTCTAAGTACAAGGAAACGGGGTGAGTAGATTGAAACAACAGAGGCTTGGAGTAATCCGTGGGATCGGATTGACTAGATAAGAATTTGGAATTTAAAAGCTTTGGAGGTCCAATATTGCATGACACCTATGTAGGGACACCTACTCGGTCTAATAGAATATAAATCAAAGCAAAATGTATCTGGACAGGAGTTCGTTCCACTCACCCGCACTTGCAGATATGTAGATTGATAGCCGAAATGTGTCATCGATGAGGAACGAATACCGTTTTTTAAGTAATTGAAAGTTTGTGTTTTTAATTTTAAATATTTCTAAAATCATTGTTACGTGGTGGTATTGGTGTTGGTTGTCGTTATCTAGAGAATCATCGACCACTGAAATTGCCCCGGATTGAATAAATAATGAAATAATATATGCAATATATTGATGGAATACATGGAGACCTGAGGAGAGATATAGAATAAAACAACATGAAACCCCATATACAGAATATAATAATTTAATCAATAATATCACAAAATGAAACTGAACATGACATTGGAAGTATACAATTCTGTAAGAAATAATTATCAATATAATAAAATAAAAATGCTTTTGGCAATTTCAATTGAAATTGATGTATGATTTTAAAACAAATATGAAAAACATTAAATTTCAAACTCATATCAGTGAATGAATTGCATCAATGTGAGACAAATACTTTGTGCTTTGGAGACTCGCTCGCTTCTATAGCATTATAATCTCTCTGTATCTTTAAGATTGCGTGTCACTCAAACTTCCAGACACCCGTCCCTTGGATAATATTAACCAGTCTGCAGAAAAACTTGGACTGGCTAATTTTACGAGGGAGAATATTTAAAACATACAATTTTGACTGGGAAACACACACACACACACACACACACACACACACACACACACCTTATTTAGACTAAACAAACCGATACAATTTACCTAACCATTGAAAATTGACACACGCCTATCCAGGCTTGACACACTTCATGTTTTCGCGTTGTATTAATAAACCGATAATGTGCTATTGGTGTGCATATGTAACAATACGCATTACCAACTGATTTCAGATTAATGTGATATTGGTCCGCAACACGAATTTGAATAATTTAAGCCTACCTGCTTTATCCTCAACATAATAATTTTAATTATGTATATTTTCAGTGTACAGATGATTTGATTTAGACGTCGCTCCTAAAGTTTTTAGTAATTATTCTAAACTATATATATATATATATATATATATATATATATATATATATATATATATATATATATATATATATATATATATATAAAGAGAGAGAGAGAGTAAGAGAGACAGACAGACAGATAGACAGAAACACAGACACAGAGAGAGATACAGAGACATACATACATACATACATACATACATACATACATACATACATACATACATACATACATACATACATTTAATGTAACTCGCCTAGCTCTCACCGCTCCGGTCGCATAGTGGTTATTGCGTCCCCCGCAGAAGCTGGAGATCGTGGGTTCGATACGCGGCCGAGTCCTACCGAAAGCTGACACAAATGGTGCTAACAGCTGCCTCGTTTGGCGCTCAGCATTAAGATGTTAGTGTTAGGACTGGTCGGCCTGGTATCAGTATAAAGTGACTTGATTGGACATCATGCTACATGTTTCTGGCATGATGACCCAGTGCTACACATCACTATAAACTGCCTGACTGCAGACATTGAATCAATAGGACTGAAAAATTGTTAAAACTACGTATTAAAAAATTCTAATCCTATTCGACTAGCTCTCATGCATCAGCGCTCAATCATGCGCTGATCGGTACAAAATATGTTTATAAAAACATTCGAAAGACAGGTCTTGAAGTTAAAAATGACTCACCTGTTATGCAAGTAGAACAGAACACTCAGGTAAATTATACGTAATCTTGCTGGATTTATATTTAGAAAGCTATATACATTAAATTATAAAATTGTAAACTGATGCAAGCATACCAAATATGCCAAGTCATATCATCTTAATCTGTACCATAATAATCACAGTCTATTAAAAATCTTCGCGTCACTTTCCGACGATTAGATCAACATATCTCTTCTTGTGTTGCACACATTTAGACCAGGTTGTATATCTGTATTGTATATGGTTGTACATATTTTGATAGCGGGTCAAACGTTTATTAGATTACCAATCAATAATTCTACATTACTGTCTGTCAACTTATTTGCAATTGTGAGTCAATTTTGTTAGAATTTAATGTAAAATTCCTAATTTATGACACGTTAACAAGTGCTGTTGTTATCATAGATGGCATTGTCTCCATTTAAGGTTATAATCAACAATTTTGCCAGATCATGCGCTGAATGGCAACCCATCATCATTACCAACAATATTGCCAAATCATGCACTGTACAGCAACCCATTACCAACAATATTGCCAGATCATGCGCTGTACGGCAACCCATTACCAACAATATTAACAGATCATGCGCTGTAAAGGCAACCCATTACCAAATGACGGTGGTATATTGCCTTTTAAACTTCACGTTGTACAATTGTAAATATTTCATTCAACCACTTTTGGATTGACCTGTTTTTTTTCCCAAACTTTATTATGGTCATAATTAGATTGCTGATTCGATTTTCAGAACATTGCAAGATGTTTTTGTTTTGTCGCTAAATTGTACTCTCGTTATAATTGTATGATTGACAGTAATAGATACATGCATATGACCAAAAGAAATTATCTTTCAAATTTGTACCGTCCCTTCATCCATTCTGTCGAAAAAATGTAGCAATTAAATCGTATTTTGCACATACTATATCCCCAGAAACATTTGAAACATACCTCTGTCCGCGTGGGTTCAATTATCGGTTCGGCCAACATTGTTATGGAAGAAAGCTTTCTAGTAACTTCCCGTGGGTCGTTGGTTCTTCCCGGAGTTTTCCTGGGTTGATCTTCCACTAAATATACTGGACGCAACTTATATAGCCTGCCATATTGTTACGCTTCGTATCATCGGTAGCCTGCTTTGCGCTGGTGTTTCATGACCATGATTTGGTCATTATATGTCAATTTCGGTTGGTTGTGTTTGACTTGGGTTTTAAAAAACTCTAAGCTTTGTTTTACTTTTGATTATTACCACCTTTTTATTGATGAGATAAATAAACATTTCCGTCTCTTGGATATGCGGATTGCTTGCTAGGAGATTTATAACAGTGTACAGTTACTTTTCGAGAATAATGAGGCAGGATATGTTGAAAATACACTTAATAGTGAGCTAGTAATACAAAATTATGAGTATGCGTCTGGAAGATTAATAGGATGTCTATGGCTACCACACACGCACACACAATACAATACAAAATATGGTATTTGTCATTTTATCAACTAGAAAACTCGTAAAAAGTGGGAAAAGATATTTATATATTTTTAGTGCTTCCATACTTGAGAAATTCAACCTAGCATATATATGTATTTTCCAACCTCTCATAGCAGTATTGTATATTATGCCAGTCATTGCAAACATAATGCAACAATGTATGACTAATAGGTAAATGTTACTCGTGTCATTGCAGTCAGGAACAAGAACAAAAAAGCTAAAGGTGCAAAATAGTAACATGACTCTCACAGAGAAGTGAAAAGAAGACCCAAGACAGACAAGAGAAACGACGTTGAATGACTGGCAGCAGAGGCACAATATGTAGCTGAATGTTATCGGTGGTTCTGGAGATGAATGTGACCAGTATGTAACTGATATTATCCGTGGTTCTGGATATAAGTGTGACCAGTATGTAACTGATATTATCTGTGGTTCTGGAGATAAGTGTGACCAGTATGTAACTGATGTTATCCGTGATACTGCAGACCGGTGTGAATAACACATAAATGATGATACCCGTAGCAGCAAGAAGGGTGAATAGACCAAGTTTTCAAACAAAAATAAGCCTATATGGAGAACGAAACTATCTCAGACAAAACTAAAAAAGGTGAACAGACCAAGATTTTAAACCTCTACGGAGACCGAAACTATTTCAGACAAAGACCAAAACTGGTATGGTAAAAGTCTTTAAGACTTTACATACTGATTAATTTGTAAAGTCTCATTCCTTAAGACAGTCAAATTATTGGACTGGTCAGTGAGTTATGATATCGCATATACACTGGATTTGTTGGCTCCTCAATTATTAAAAATCCGGGTGGAGCCGTTGGTGCAAACGAACATAAAATATATCCCTGCTGGGCCTGATTTGATCTTTCGAGATTTAGCTGGTAACTTCCATCAATAGCGTTACATACTAGATTTACTGCAACCACCGAGGATATATTCACATTTTGAGGAGCAATATGCCTATCACCATTGTCTGGGTCATTATTATGTTTGAGGATAGTTGCCTGTGGTTGTGTTATTTTTTTCATGCGGCGAGTATTTGTGGGAAATACTCATCTCTGACATCACTGACGGATTTTTTTAATTGGTCTACATTATACTCAGGAAACTAAAATGCTGGAATATCTTCTACACGTATATTATATGTTTTTGCAAATTCTATTCTTGTTTTAGGATGTGTATCATTTAAGACCGTTTGAATCATCCGTAAATTAAATACTTCCATGTCAGCGATAATTTGATTACATACTTCTATGTATTTGATGATTTCACCTCGCGGGGATTATTTGGAAAGTTTTTCTCTTAGTATATGTCTATATTTTTCAAATTCATTTTTTTGTTTTTATGAAATGTTCAGTAATACTACTTGGAATTACTTGAGACCACCCACCACCTGGTTCTATCCACCCACGAAAAAATCCCAGAACTCGAACATTTCCATCGTACAATATTATTGCATCATGATATGATTCTTTTCTGAAGTATAATCAGACTTTTCAGGTTCAGGTAAATTTTGATAAGATGGTGTCCGAGGTAGGATTTCAGGCCATCCTAGCACGGTTCTTATAGAACTCTGATAGATATCTGCAGCATACCCGGGTGAGTTTATCTCAGTCGCGGATGATAGTGTTGGTTCATGAACTGTTATATCGATTTTTGATTCTCTTTCCGTAATGGATTTTATTCTACACTGTAATTCGTTATTGATCTGTTCGATTTGGTAAGACCCAGATGGTAAGGAAACTATATTCCAGTCTGGAGTTCCGTCTTGTTTATTTTTACTCGCAAACACTAAGGAATTATTCGGTTGCTGACCACCAAATGGTTTTGATCTAATATTTTGCCACATGTGGTATACTCGTAATTTTGCCAGCGCTATCTCCTTAGTGGGGAAATTGACACTGAATTCAGGGTTGGTTGAGGTTATTTAGATCATGGTTGTCTTTTCCGGCGTTGTGTTTGTCGCTATCTGCTGAAGTAATTCCGTTGATGATGTCGACATTGACATTATTAGTATTGTGTTGTTTTTCTAATTTTGATGTTGCGCTGTGATAGATGTTCATCATCGCGGAGAATTCGTTATCTGATATTGTTGTGTCATCGAGACTAGATGATATCAGCGACGATAATTGGGAATACGCGGTAGATGCAATATGTAACTTAATTATATACTCGTGTAGTTTATTCTGACTGCATGTGGATATTTTTTTTGTGTGATTATGCTAAAAAATCCTGTAATTGTTGTCGCCGATGACACACAAATTGTGACGACTACAGGTGCCAGTGCTGTTATCGCTAATAACAATATACCAGTTCCAGCAATTACACTTGAAACCGAATAAACGAATACGTCGACGCTGGTAATTTGCCTGCGATATTTTTTTTAATATTCGCTGTATATTCGTCAATAAGAGTTTTTAGTTTAGTTTAAAACTCACGGATTTGATCATATCGATACTGTTGGACATTCATTATACTATTTACTTAAATCAATTACAAATTCTACGTAGTGTGTCATTGATGCCCTATCTGAATTACCACTGAGGTTACTGTAAATGTTCCCATGGCGCCCTTATTTATTATTGCACTTGCAGTATTAATTCCCGTAGATGTACCCGATGACACATTAAACTGTACACCTGAAAGCAGGGTCAGTCTATAGATACCTCTGACTTCAACGGTAATATTAATGATATTATTTTGAGGTGTCCAGTCAAAAGATCCTTGATATGTCGAGTACACAGTATTAATATTTTGTTTATGTGGTATTTTAATTTTATCAAGCCGGGTCGCGATAGCAGGAAAATCACTATTGATATCGTCGTGCTTTTTTAATCGTATCCATATTTGTTAATATCAGAAGGTTTCAATGGGACAGTCATCGGAGTACCAAAGAAATTATCTGAGGGTTTCATCAATTTTTAGTTAGTAAACTGTCCCTGGTAGTCTCAGGTCGTTTCCGCTGTACCATGAATGCGGAGTTCCTGGTAGTCTTAGACCCTTTCCTGCTACTGATCGTTTAAATTTTTTGTAGTCCTGTCCTGTTATCTTCTTTAGAAGAGAGTTCGCACCAAAACCAACGGCGCCAGAAAGAACACCCGTAGCGAGCGCCGATACGGCAGATGCAATTAACCCTGGAATCGCAGCGAGAAGTGGAAATATACCACCTGATTGTATCATGTCTTTGATCGCGGATGCAGTGAGTGACCTGAACATCTTTTCTATCTTTAATAGCATCATTGAAATGTTTAATTTGACGAGCTGTCAATGACAATGTATTTTGACAACCAGATATCTGATTGTGTTTTAACGATTTCGTAGTTCCACATTTTTTAGCTGAATCTGATTGCAATTTTTTTAATTTCACCAGGAGTCCGAGTAACATTAACATGACTATATATAGTTTTATTTAATATGAGATTGATCTAATTGTCTACATATTGTTCAAAAACATTTACATGTTTTCTACTGACGCATCAACTACCCTCATTCGTCCACCAACACTTTCAAGTAGCATTGATTTGTCACTGAGTATGACAGCAACTGCTCTGTAATTAGGGATAAATGGAGGTGGAGCAACCGCCGAAAGAGTTACACGAGCTTGGAAATGTATGTCAACGGCAGATTGTCTGGTTAAATCAAGATGTTCCAAAGAAAAGTAATAAATCAGATATAGTTTTCTAAAATCTAACTGTGATATTTGCAGACCAGTATCTACATTCAGATTACGTCCCATAAATGTCAGCAAACGATGATACGCGCGTGCTATTTGGTTTTGTCCGTAATTAAGTAAAATATCCTCGGATGGTTATTTTTGGCCGTTTATCCTCAACGAGACCTCAGAAACACCGAGTTGATCAAATATCATATGGCTGCGTGTTTTTGAATTTAATCGCGTCTTATCCTGTAACGCAACAAATATATGCCGCGGCGCTGAAACCCTCCGTTTTGATGCCACGTGCCATGTAAATATACCATTAACAGAACTCAGATAATATCTGTTGTTGTTGTTAGCCATGATAGCAATGATTTACCACCTGTATCCATAAATGATAATAATTATTCCTCTGCGGTGATTGATGGAGTCATTACTGGCATCCACAATGAGAGTTTTGTTATATTTATTTTACCAGTAGCGACTGGAGCTGCAGCAGGGCCTGCTTCTCGCCAGATTGCATCATTACCATTACCTTTTCGCACGAGGACTACTGTATGTTTCGCTCGAAAGATAACTTTTCTAACATTTCTACAAAATCCAAATATATGATGCAGTGGAACCACGCATGAAAATAATCTACTCAGTCCTTGCAACATTGATACTCGAGTTGTAAACCCTAGGTTGTAATTAGAATTAGCATCGATGACAAAAAAATCAGCTGCTGGTCTCACATATCCGGTTGGTGCTGAATTAACTGCAGTATCCTGTGTTGCTTTTACCCTATTATACTGAATGTGTTCAGCGTGATCGGTAATATCCTTCGCGAACATCATAGATGGTCCAGCCGATCTTGTATAATCATCAGAATATCTCGCTAACCCCACTGTTGTTGTGGCAACATCAACATCATGCTCTATTGATTCAACCTCTCTTCTATCAATCATATATCTAGCGCTACTAAACAATGCCATGATACCATTATTGACAAAACCAACTCGGACATTTGCGTCATCTGCGTATGGCGTATTAGCATGAGCATTTGTTCTACTTCAGTAAATGCTTCAGCAGGTAGAAAGTATATGCTTGTATCTTGAGCCTGAAGTTCGATTTTTGATCGACTATTCGATTGTATTGCGTTATAGGAATAAAATTGATAATCACGTACAGAATCATTTTTGAGAACTGGGGCATCTAAGTCCAACGATGTGTCGGGTGACGATTAGAACATTTTATTATCTATTTCTCGAACTAAATCGCGATTTCAAACCACTTCCAGCTATCATATTTGCCGTAATATTTCCCTGAGCATCAAATTCCCCATTTATCCGCGATGCTATTTTTTGATCCACTGTGTTGTTTATTATTTTGCTAATACTCGCTGGCATAATCTCCGTAGATGGTAGTTTCACCAGTGGTGGTTTCTTTCGTCGTCGAATTAGTTTATTCTTTGGCTGCGGAAAATGCTTTACCGGCAATATCACCAACAGCGCTAATAACTTTATCACGAATAACATCAATAGCTTTCATTGATAATTGTTTTGCGATTGGTGCTATTTTTGGAGCCATCCTTGCAAATAACCCTTGAATAACATTACCGAGACCAACTCCATAATACACCTTATAAACAGGAAATCGTGAATTTACTACGTAGGTCATGGTTGGATTATTGTGGTTGTAGTGTATAATCATCTTATTTAAATGCTATTTATCTAATCAGTGAATAAATCACCGGTGACATTAGTCACTATGGTAATCATCAACTAGTTCATCGAAAAATTTTCCATATACACCAATATTCATGATACCACCTTCAAATAGTCGTCTGCAGATGACCCGTGTTGCGATTAATGGGCCGCTACCCGATTTTGATCTAACTGGATTCTCTCGTATTTTATCATTTGAATTCGCAAAAGGACTTCATCCGTGCTGTTATGTTTGGTTTGGTAGACATTTATCTGAAAAACACTGGATGACAATAGTGTTATTACGGTGTATGATCGATTGTAAAATACTGATATCGCTGATAGTCAGTGAAGCAATTATATCATATCGGAAACAAACTGAAGTTTGGTTACCACAGCCCGATAGTCTAGATAGTATAATTAGCGATAACAAAGAAAAATTTCCTGATCTCGACGAAGAATATATCGTTAAATGGTCCAAGGCGTTCTTGGAAGTTAGAAATAAACACGCAAAGATCTCGGTAGAAGCATAATTGGTAAATTAACCCAGGGTGGAAAATATGATCACAAGCGACATTATTCACGATTAATTCTAGATGATGCTGAATACGATTTTATAATCGCAGATGCAAAATCTAGAGGTATACATGTCAATCGCAAAGACGCTTTCTTGTCCGATGGAACAAAATTCGGTACAATTGTTACTTACATAGATGGAGATAATCCCCAATACACATATTTAAGGGCGTCTATGCTGGCTTATACTTCTATCAATTTACTTTCGATGATAAATAGATTTCCTGAAACCGCGGTTAGAGTCGCCACTGATTCATTTAACATAGATGTAAAACATAGCGAAGCAGTGGCTAAATTTACAAATTCCGACGAGTGTTGGGGATCATGGAGAATAAAAAAGGAAATATTGCGTGATTATTCTAAATCAGCAGATGTTACGATTGAAAACAATTACATACAAAATAATCAGATATGAAAACTATCGTAAGACCCGTCCTGTTCCGATCCAATATGCAGATATAAAACAAGTTACTTAAACCTTTGTAGTGAGTCAGGGAAGACGACTTGTGTGATCAACCACTACCATTTGTCGGTTTGTCTCCACATGACTGGCTGAAGAATGTTGTAGATTATTATGAAGAAATTAATACTGATCACAGATCCCTTGATAAAGAATTAAGTGAATTTAAGAAGTTAATCAGATTACAACCGGATAAAATCCAGTGTGAAATAGCGCGTGAAATAATTGTAGAAACCCCATTGAATGATTTTTGGGAATTGTGGATACCCAACGATTTGATAGTGGCAAGTAGAAAGATTATCAGAGATACACTTCAGATGAAGTTATTTGAAACACACAAAGAAAACTTCGCAACACTTCCAGTGCCATTGTGTTATAGGCCTACTGATACACGAAGACAAAATATCGAAGTTGATATTCCAGGCCTGACAGAGAAGATAATAATTCTTTATTTAAGACTACAAAGTCTATATCTCTAAATTAAAATATAAAGTTTTATTAAAAAAAAACATAAAACATTTTAAACATAAAAGTATATATATATATATATATATATATATATATATATATATATATATATATGAACAATTCTTGAACTTACGCAGAAGCATGTTTGTTCGAATACACAGAGATCGGTAATGTCTCATCATATCTTCATTATCCAACCGATTGGATTTCAAAATATGACCCAAATACGTATAAGTGTTGACATAGAAAAGAGCATTGCCGTTAAGATATACAAGGGGAGGAGATGATAATTTGAAAGAAACTGTCTGAAAGACCATGCATACTGATTTTTTTGTATTATACATTATATCATTCTTCAGTGCGTATTGTTCACATATCTTTAATATTTTCCTTAAACATGTTATAGAAGGACTTATCAATGACATATCATCAGCAAAACTGAAATTGTTAAGAAATAACACATTTGGTGGCAGATGTAACCCTACGTTACACTGACTGAGCTTAAGATTGAATAACAAGAGAAGCAGATTCTCGTCTAAATGATATTGTGTAGATTGAAATCAGTGTTGTCGAAGATGCATTGCGTGCTGAGAAATCCCCATGGACGCTAAGATAAGCAATGAGGATACATTCTTCGCAAGGATTGCCTATATCCGATACAATTGTTTGGATGGTAGATGATCGCATCGAGTGGTCCAATTTAGTTTACTTGGCAGTATCCAGAGTACGAAGAATAAATCAACTTCGAAGAGTTGTTTTAGATGCTAATGACTCCACAATCAGTGATATTGTTAGCGATGACATAATCAGGAAAAAACTCGCTGGTTATAAACAACAGGATACAAAAAATAACAGAAAATTTTATATTGATGCTGAATTGATAATTACGCTGAAACAACAACAGAATAATCACTGCGGTAGTTTTAATTGTATAATGCGTTGGTCAAGGTCGGATAAAAATCCTCGCCAATTTACCGCAGACAGAAAAGAGTCATACCAGAGATAAGGTGATGTTGACTTGTCTTGAGTGTAACAGACGCAGAGGTGCTAGTTTTGGATTGAGTATTCTCGGGTATCACTTGTAATTGTTCACGTTTAAATCCGCGCTGAGGAACAGTTGAATCTAATCTATAGATTGCTGGTCTACCCGTGGATCTTGTTATGTTAGATATTTTATGTTTTAGTGACACTCCAAATAGAATCAGTAGCTCTTTTTTACCGCCTTCGTGTTCTCCTGCTTCATATAAATATCTCACAGTGACATTGCCGAGTATTCGTTGTTTTGAAAAAAAATGTGGTTTTGTACACGTATATACTTTCTTGATAGCAATAATAGGTTTCATGTTAATTGTTTTAGTACTTTCATTATTTAGCGAGGTAATTACACCTGGTAATCTCTTGACCTTTTCACGAGATCGTGTATCCTGGATAAATTCCTTCGCGTATTGATCTCCAAATAACCGTTCAGCAAGTGTCCGATTAAATCGTTCAACACTTGCCTGATCGCGATGTAGCGCAGTATGTCCTCGTCGTATCGTGGTATTATGATTCTTCATTGTTGATAACACTACACTCTGAAATTCCTTGCCAGGATCAACCTACCATAGATTTGGCCACTGCGGAGGACCCCGTCGATAAATCCTTTCAAACGCAAAAGTTACTTCAGTTGATGATTTTGTCTCTAATAGTTCTGCTTGTTTGTATCTACTTGTATGTTTGTTTATTATCAGTATCATGCGGCAGTAATAATATATCAGTTTGATGAACTTCATTAGGGACGCTGACATCAAAATGTGAGAAGTTCATTTGTTTAGGCGGTGGTAGATAAATCTGCCATATCCCCTGTTTGGATAACCGTTCCGCGGCGGTAGTATTTTTTAATTTTGCGGCGTTAGCGAGTTTATCGATTGCTGATTTATCCCTCCAGTATCCTTTGTAGGAATAATAAATAGATTCCATGCTTTAATTAATTACCAGCACCCAGCATTAATTTACTTTTCATCGCCGATTTTATCAACCAGGATGCTAATTTGTCTTTGAAAGATTAATTAGTGATATAATTTAACGCATGAATCAATTTCACATATGCGATATTTCTGTGTTGCAGGTTGCAGCTTTTATAAGCAACATCATGAGCATGGCACGCCTTGTCAATAGCGTTTATTGGATATTCGCCTTGTTGGGGTTGGTCTTGATCATCGAGTCGAATATCGAGGCTGGTTCCATGTACACAATAACTATACCCTGGAAGGTGTTTTTCACCTGGATAATTTGTCCATGGAGTCCCGGGAACATTTGCAAGTTTGGCTGCAATATCACCTCCTCGCTTTTTTTTAAATCCTAAGAAACAAATCTAGATTTTTTCTACCACATTGTACACACTTACCAGCTTGTCCTGATCTGTTATTGCTTGTTGAAATTGTTGTCAAGTCGTTTGTGCTGGTATTCTTCTTACATTTCACACAATATAGATCCATAGTTTATTATTATGAATGAATAACATGAATGTAATTGATTTTTCGGCGACAAAAACACGAGAACCCGTTAAGCATCATGCAGCGCAACCAACTTATATTCGCATGATTATAATTGGACCATCTGGAAGTGGCAAGACACAGTTGTTATTTAATTTGATAACGAGATGGATGAAATGGGATACACTATATTTGGTAGCCCCAAGTGTATATGATCAGCGATGTTACGAGGTGTTAAAAGATTTTAACGAGAAGGCAAAATCGGAAATCGATGATGATATTATTGAATTTATAACCGATATCGAAGAAGCACCGAGTGTTGATTCTCTTGATGGAAGTATTAACAATTTAGTCGTGTCAGATGATGTGATGTTAGATAAACAAGCAAACCCGGCCAGGATATTTTCCAGAGGTAGGAATAAAAATAATTATGTGATATATGTTACTCAGAAGTATACAAATACCAAAAGTGATCAGGGAAAACTGTAATATTCTTCTGTATTTAATGGAGTTGACACACATACGCTACGAAATTTTCCCCAGACGAGGTCAGTTGAGATATGGATTATAATCTCTTTAGAAATTTCTTTAGTCACGCTAAGTCGGTCACTCGTCAATTTATAACGATAAATTTGCATGACCCTAGATCAAGATATCGTCTCGGACTTGATAAAATATTCGGTTAAAATCATAACAGTTTTGGTCTTTGTCTGAATAGTTTCGGTCTCCGTAGAGGTTTAAAAACTTGGTCTGTTCATTCCATTTCAGTTTTGTCTGAACTAGTTTCGGTCTCCGTAGAGGCTTTATTTTTCTTTGAAAACTTGGTCTGTTCACCCTTCTTGCTGCTCCCGTTGTATTTAGCCAAAGCTACATCAATCTGAGCTGTCTGTATTTGTTTGTGTTTACATTGTTTTACATTTTCTCCATGAAACGTATTGTGAAGAGATTAAGAGATTCATTTACAGCTGTGTTTCAGATTATCAGAGCTGAATAATAAATAGGGTTTTAAACTAATAATAATAAAACATATATTTGATGCATTATTAAGAAACGGAATAAGAATGAAACCAAAATACACTACACAATTCCCAAGTAAATCCGTTTATTTTAACTCTTGGGATATACGTCCTAATGCACATGGGGCCACAGTTGACCGAATAGTCTATAAAGTGTTTGCCTTTCTAGATCACTGCCATATTACCTCTGTAAGCGTGGGTTCCAATATCGGCTCGGCCAACATGGTTATGGAAGAAAGCTTTCTAGTAACTTCCCGTGGGTCGGTGGTTCTTCCCGGAGTTTTACTGGGTTCATCTTCCACTAAATATACTGGACGCAACTTATATAGCCTGCCATGTACTTATAGATGACGTTGCAAAAACAACATACCAGATGTAAATGTCTTTAAGTATACGCTTTATAGCAGTGTTTCCTATGTCATATCATTGTAACTTATAACGTTTTACGGTGGAATAACAATGTACTTATACTAGTTCAAGCACAATCCCTTCAAGCATACAATCTTACCTATTTTGCATTAGGAAGGAAGGAGTAGTATTAAAAAAGGAGCTACTTATACCACCAGTGGTGCCTACTGAACTTTTTGTTCCGCTGAAACCCACTTTGTCACAAGTGGGGTCAACTCAACTTCTGGGAATTTTACTACCTGTGTAAGTCTTTGGAAACTGTAATCGAGGAGGCAGATGTTCTAGAGGTCATGAGTAATCAATTGATCCTGTCCGACCTGTGGAACATAGGCAGGCTGGTCATCTTTGTCACCAAAAACGGGCACAAGTATGTGTGTGTGTGTTTGTGTGTGTGTTTGTGTGTGTGTGTGTGTGTGTGTGTGTGTGTGTGTGATTTGGATTTTTCATGAAGCTTTAACACGTTTTCAGATATATCGGTACCATGTCTGCAGTGTGGCAGTTTATAGTGATCTCTAGCACTGAGGCATCATGCCGCAGACATGTAGCATCATATTCCACCCAGTTACACTATCCTTAGAACAGGAAAATAAGTCCTAACACTAACCTCTTAATGCAGAGCGCCGTGCGAGGTATCTGTAGTCTTTTAAATGACTCAGAAGAGGATTGAACCCACGACCTCCCACATCCGAGGCGGACGCTCTGACTACTAGGCCACCGGAGCGATCCAAAGTATGCCCTGTAACATTAGTTTATACATGTCACTTTGCTTCATGGAATCTAAGGTATTAAATTATTGTTGTTTTCTCTACATGCGGCCAGTTTAACTTACTTTGTATTTTAAGTCCTTGTGCTGTTTCAGAATTGTAATTCAAAATGGACTAGCATTAGAACGCTTTAAATGATTATCATACATGAAACTCCAATATTACAATCGGGTCATGGTCCCGTGTATTGTTCTTATAATCTAGAACTGTATGCTGTGATGAAGATGTTCGGTCAACATCGGCTGGTCAAGTCGCTATTCGTACAGCTGATCAAATCCTACACTAGTGACATGTAAGACCGACCGAATGTTTCCACTAAAATGTAAAAAGAAAAACATCAATCTTCAGTAACAAAGCCACCGGTAAACCACGCATTTTAAGATTTGATTTAGAAATTAGAAATAAAATTCTTAAATATACAAATCACTTCAATTAGTATGCTCACAAGTGAAAATGTTTAGCATTGGTAAACGAGTGCACTTGATTTAAATCATACGCTGTACAAAGTCATGTACCGTGGATACCAATGTACATAATGGAAAACGATTGTACTTGAAAAAGTATTTTCTTTGTATAATATAGTTAAAGAATATATAATAACTACTTACCAGCGGCACAACTATCTTTCACATATATCTCATTTTATTCTTCTTATGGGATGAGCATTACATTTATATCTCGGTTTAACTAAATCTTAAGCCAGGTAAAACAAAGTAAATTTTACTTCTGGGTAAAACTAACTACTAGTGTATGGCCAGGTGTAAGAATAGGCTACCAATCTTAATCATATGTATGGCATGCGTTATCCCTTACTATGTAATCAATAGCATTGCTAAAATTAAAAAACGCACAAAATAATTTTTACCTTAATGTGAAATAAGCTCAAGTAAAATATAAAATATTCTCCAATGTTATAATAATAATAATAATAATAATAATAATAATAATAATAATAATAATAATAATAATAATAATAATGTTTTTGTATAGTGCCTAATCTTTAGAAGCTCTAAGCGCTTTACAACATCTATAATGATATGACTTCCCAATAAAATGAAATTGGAAAATATAAAAAAAATGCTATAAATATTTAAGGTAGGAAACATTATTAGGTCTTTAAGTTTGCTCTTGCAGTCGAAAAAGGTGAGTTTTAAAGCACTCTTGAAAGGGATCACTGTGTTGCTGTGTCTAATTTCAATGGGCAATTTATTCCACGTTGCTGGACCATGGTAAGCAAAAGAACGTTGTCTATATGTATTCGTTTTCGTAGTGGGAATAATGCGTATACGATTGTAAGAAGATCAGCGTAAGTATCTTGCTTGTGTCTCAACATGGGTGAGGTCGGATATTTATGTTGACTGGAGTCCGTCAGCTAAACATAGCATAGAGAGCAAATCTTGTGTTTAGATTCTGGATCGAATATATAGCCAGTGTAGGGTACAGAGCAGCGGGGAGGTGTGCTCTGATCATAGTACTCTAAAGATGATCAGAGCAGCTGTGTTTTGAACTTTTGTAGTTTCTGGAGTAGATATTGTGCTCCAGATATGCAGCCTTGCATATGTTCATGACATGTTGGTGCAATGTGAGAGTACTGTCTAGAGTAACACCCAGTTTTCGTACTGACTGTGAATTTAATGTTGGTGGTGCTGACATTTATTGTCTGAAGTAAAGGATGTGAATAAGAAAGTCTTTGTGTTGTGATCAGAATGGCCTCAGTTTTATTATCATTCATTTGCAGCTTGTTACATTTCATCCATGATTGCACATCAGAAATGCACCTCTCTACTCCATGGATTGTTGCATCAACTTCAGTTGTCTCTAGTCCTGTATATCTGGGTGTCATCAGCGTACAATTGGTGAGACACTGCGTGATGATCTATGACACTTGAGATCGGCTGAGTGTTTGAAATTATGAGAACAGGCCCAAGAACAAACCCATGTGGACACCACAACATAGATCAACTGGGCAGGAATGTATTCCATTTGCAGATACAATTTGTGTCCTGTTGACTAAATATGACTTGAACCACTACATGGCTATATTCTAAATGCCAAATACATGCTGGAGACGGTGCAGTAATAGATCATGGTCTATTGTGTGCAGACAAATCAAGGAGGGTGAGGACTGTAATCTTTCCACTATCTAAAGCAGAGAGAATGTCATAAACTACTTTCAGAAGAGTAGTTTACGTACTGTGGCAAGGGCGATATGCAGACTCTATATTGCTAACAAGAAATAGTGTGTGAATTAAAATGAGATATAAGTTGAGTTAGAATAACTTTTTCTAAGAAATTTTTTAATAGGAGATTGGGAACTGGGCGGTAGTTCTTTAAATCGTTATGGTTAAGTATTGCTTTCGTCAGCAGAGGCTTTACGATGGCAGTTTTGAAAAAGATGGTATTATCCCCGAAGAGAAAGAGATATTAATAACATCAGTTAGTGAAGACAATATTGAGTCTAAGCACTGGTTAGTACTGTAGTGGGATAATTTGCTAAATGGACTGTTTGTAACGGTCTTCTAAGCGGCTTTGTGGACTTGTTTATGAATAATGAGTCCAGTGGAAAGCCAAAGCCCTCTGCTTTTCGGCGATGTCTTTTAGCAGTGCGAAGCTGGTCGCTAACACATCTATACCATGGAGAACACTTATTTTGTATTGATACTCTTCATTTGATGGCTGGGGTATGTATTTCAAGCAATGAACGCAGGCAGTTATCGAATTGTTTTACTGTAGGATGTAAGTAAATTGTTAGGTTTTCTTGGATGTCATGCATTAATTTGGTTCTATTTATAATACGGATGTTTCTCTTAGTAGCAAATAAAGGTGGAGGGTAATGCCTGGTACGTCAAGATCGCATATAATGCAGAGGTGATCTGATGCAAGTTCTTGGGGTACAAGGGTGGATTGCAGAATAGTATCATTAGGTCTATAAACAAACCAGTCTAACATGTGACTAAGGTTATGGATGGGATGGTTAACTGACTGTTTAAGGTTGAAAACATGAATGGAATCTAGGAGTTTTCATGAGACTTAGCAATCATAATGAGAATGAACGACATAAGCACTTATTTGTCGGCTCATTATGCCATGTCAGATCTGGTCTGGAGATCTGGAAACTCTGAGCTAGAGTCTGAGACTGATTATCACGATTAACCAATCAAAACCGAGTTATCAAAAGCAACAGCCAATTGTGACTAGTCTAACTAAACATAAAGTTCCAAAGTTTAATAAATTCTACGACAGGCTTCATAGTCACGGAACTATCTGAACACAAAATTCTCGTGCTTAAACGTCACAGATGTTGATCTTCTGCAGCTTCTCTCTAATTCAGGATTGTACATTTGTTTGTATCTCTACGCATATGTCAAGTTTCCAGGAGACTAAGAAATTCCAAATATTATTGAAACGTTTGGAGATTTTAATCAGATCTCAATTTAGTTATTATCTTTTTGTGCAAGTGGCGGGGAGCGTGAGGCGGTGGATGTGAGATAGTTTCATTACTACGGGGTGGTCAAGAAGTAAATAAATGTAAATCTGTCCTTGAAAAGGATCCCACTGGGTACGCGTTGAACACTTTGCGGGTCCATAAGTTACATCATTGTGTTGTACGAGTGGCATAATGTAATAAATTTGGAGTATGCGCATTTGATACCGCCCCTTTTTACGCAATTCTTAGATTTGTGTGATTATTGGGAATCGGCGCCATGGAAATATTCTTAGCCCGAAATAATTAGCCAATTAATAGGAGCAAACGTCACGGAGTCGAGTGTTAGTGAGTTTGAATGATGGTTCACTAATAGTGAATGCAGGTCCAAACCGAATGAGTAAGATAGTCCATATTAAAATCTAGTGGTGTACAATAGTGATGTGTCTGAGGTGGCAGTATTTACGGTAGGAAACTGGTAAATTACACAATGGAATCAATAAGTAGGGACTTAGTAGATACCGTTTGTGTCCATAGTGGAAAATGGGTGCAGTTGTCTTGGCGTAATGTGCCGGTAAAAACGTACATTGACTGGACTAAGGTGGAGTAGTTAAAATAGTTTGCAGTGAAAAAGTGGATACTAGTGAATTTTCTATGGAGTAACCGGATGGCGGTACGGAAATCTGATGATGATGAAGAAAAACCATGCAAATGTGCGGTTGAAGGACTTTTGGCAGGTTGTTTTATCTGTGGTCTTGTATTAATTAGAGTAAAATTTAGTATATAAAAACGGACACGTCTGGCTTCCTAATTTACAACTCAAATGGTATGGAAGTCTTTGGAAATTTGGGTAAAACATATGACTTCCAGCGGGAATCGCGCTAGGGTTTGACACCGCTCGGTCAAGTAATTGCCCTGTGCGTGTAACAATATATTCGATTTGACGAGTTGCCTCCCTTACTAATTTAATTCTAACTAACCATTTCATATAAAATAGGAACATTGCACATCGGCCGAAATGGGTAGGCAATTAACATCAAAACACTACGTCGCAAGTTTTACATCGAATTATGATTAAGTACCAGAGAGAAGTCTTTACACATGTAATTGAGAAAAAGGATTTAATTGTGCAAGCATGGACCGGCAGTGGAAAATTGTTTATTTATGAGTCCCCCTCCAGTTGTGTGCTTCCTTGGTCTCGATCATGTAGAAACTGTGTTCGAAATTTGCCCCATTTGATCTTAATTTAATGAAATTCACAGGCCCAAAGCACTGAAATATCCGATCTCTCTGTCAAGGTATAGATAGGTTAACATATCAGAAATTTGGTTAGCGAAGACGTTAACAGCCCCAATTGAAGCCCAGAAATTAACAATGTTAGCTCAATAATTTGATTGATAATTGCATGTAAATTCGGATTCAAATTTATTGTTGAAAATAAAAATAAATATGTGAAAAATTTCATCGTTCAAAAGATTACGGTTTCTTGGTGCATGATTCGGGGGCCAAAAGATCGGAGAGTATCAGATTTTTAAGGTGTGGGGCTATGTCATTAGGTTCTCTCTCTCTCTCTCTCTCTCTCTCTCTCTCTCTCTCTCTCTCTCTCTCTCTCTCTCAGGAATGTGAGGATTCAATGCGTTTTAGTTGACTTTTAATTAAATATTAACACGTCTTCTACACAATTTCCAAATACTCCTATGCTGAATATTAAACTCAATCATAAAACATTTCAGATAAACTTCACACTAAACAACGAGATTATAATGGTGTAGTTGAGTACGTACGTCCACGTCACAGGGACTTGAGTAACAAAATTTGCCGTGTTGTATCAATCGAAAAATCTTCAGTCTTTTCCATCGCATACATGAAAATATGTTATTCGACTTGCATTGAAAAGAGACGAGAATGGATATTCTATAAAGGTCTTGTTGGAAAATATTAACATGTACATTTCAAGTAAAATATTATGCTAAGCGTTGCATCTATTATATAATTAAATTAATATTTATTGCAACGAATGGAGTGGAAACTTTACATTATGAATATGCTTCTATTATTTTATTCAATTTGTTGTTCAACAGCAAGTTTCCAGTTTCCAAAACTAGCCGTTTTGAGGATGCTGCTCGAATGTTCTCTTTAAACATTTGAGAGACAGAGATGCATGCAGAAAACTTCATACGTATTTTATTCTTAGTCGCAATGCAACAACAAGCTTCATGGAGCTTAACAGTTTATATGCCGATAGGCCACGACGTATTAATACGCCACATCAAAGAAGTTCTTTACCCCGACTAGAACACAACACGAATGTGGTTTTGTATTTGTCATTTGCTCTTTATTTTACTAAATATTTTTAGGTTTGCTATATGAATGAAATTCGAACTAATTGGGATCTATAAAAATGTTCGATTGACTGCGACTTCAAATTTATAGAGATACCACAAATGAGACATTTAAACAACTTCTCTGAATCATATGAAAATCATTTTACCAAAGAAAACATATAGGTACTAGTGCCTGTCAAATGTTTGCAAATAATGCCGATCTGCAGCCAGAAATTGCCACCTTTACTAGATTAAAAAGAAAATATTTCAAATCATGTTTTCTCAAACATCACTGACAACAACTGAACCAATTTTGAAGAAAACAAAACATCCTAGTAAGAAGGCATATTTAATTTATACAGACAATATTGAGCCGCTGTCATTTGTGGTAATTATTACTAAACAAAACAAAACATCATTCAAACACCTTTATATCTGCTGAACAGATTTTGAACAGAGTTAACCAAAGCATCCTGGAAAGAATATATTTAACGTTTGTACACATGATTCCTGATATTAAATTTGCTTGCATAACTAGAAATAAGCATACAACAGATAAAACCTGATTAACATAGTTTGACCAAATTTGACAGAAAAAAAAAGTCTAGCATGACGTCCATTA
This sequence comes from Unio delphinus, assembly GCA_029339505.1. Taxonomy (NCBI): domain Eukaryota; kingdom Metazoa; phylum Mollusca; class Bivalvia; order Unionida; family Unionidae; genus Unio; species Unio delphinus. The sequence goes on along the minus strand of JAQISU010000007.1, from coordinate 1,563,541 downwards.
AATCCTACGCAGTTTATACCGCTCTGCTATTCAATAAGTCTGTTACTCCTTAAACTAGAAAACCAGTCTATACAAACTGACAACTTATGCTAATGTGAGTAGCAAAGAGTTCTAAATGTGATAGAAATACCCAGATATACTGACCGACCGCTCACATTTGGCTTTTAGCTTAATGTCGGCCTGGTATATAAATTACAAATAATCGTATTCTATCAACCTCAGTTTTGGTTTCAAGACAACTTGATCATAACCGTTATTGAAAAGAAGTATTTTAATTTCTGTTATCTGTGTCACGTCTGACTGAATATTACCTTCAAGTAGTTAAGAACCAAAGAATGATATGATATCATACTAAGACACCATTAATTGATGAATGAAGCCTTAAAACATTTTCCTTCCCGAAACAGCAAATCTATATCGCACGTGACCCTGAATGCGGCATATGGACATCCTGCTTTCAGAACTGTAACGCACTCGATTGTCAGTTCGTTGTGACTTGAACTAGACGAGATGATGATGTGATTTTCAAAATGAGTGCTGTCACATTGGAACCGGCGAATAAATGGATTGCAATCGCATTTTCAGACGACGATAAAATGGTAGGCTCGTCGAAGTCTTCGTATCTCAACCTTTAGTCAGTTTATATAATTTTTAAATCAATCAATTAATCAATACATCAAGAGATTAGTCAATTGATGACTGACTATTTATCTTCTATCTACTACTAATGACTGATGCAACTTAAAAGTATGGTCCTTCTAGCGATCATATTGTTACTGAAATATGGTTCTCTCTCATGTTTTGATTCTTCTGGTTTAGAAGTTCAAATTTCTTTAGATTGAAAGCAATAAGGCTATCATGCTATATTAATTGACTAATGAATGTGAATATGGCTAAAATCTTGCATTATTAAGTTACTTATATTGTTAGTTTATGATGTAAAGCAATATAGTCAAAACCTTTTTCTTTTTCGTAAGTTACTTAATTACAGAATTGTCTCAAATAATTTAATAGTACTATGGATTTGTTTTTGTCATGGAGAAGAGAGAATAATGCAATGTGTAAGTGATGAAATAAACATAATCCGAGTGAAACAATCGAACAACAAGGGAAGAAACAAGTTCGAAGTTACCAGTGTGAGTAAGACGTCTTTTGTACATTTAATAGCGCGTGAAGAGAAGCGTAAGAGTCTTGCCCATTCTATAGTTCCCTACCCTGGTCCGCGGTCAATGACACAATTACTTACACGCACACACTCGCAATCTCGACTAAGCATACGTCCCCTAACATGACTGGAACATTGTGCATTCTGGCATCTAAGTGTTACAGATACATACATTCGTTTTGCGACCCAGTAATTAACTCTTATTTAAGTAACAGTTACTCCGGATTCGTGAAACAGAAATCAAGGTACTTACAAATACATACCAGACAAAATGGAAAAGGCTGTACCTGGATCCTACAAGATGAAGCGTGATATTAAATTGTACAAGGATTAAAACTGTTGTCATAGACATTATTTTTGTCCTCTACTAAGATTCAAACTCATATCATCAGATTATGTCTGAGAATTAATGTCCACAACTAAGTTCAATCCCTTTTGGAGGACATGCACTTAGCAGAGATATTATAGGGGTTGGTGCATACAGGTAAAGTGATGGGTGCCGTTATTCAATGTTCGAATCTGAGCATAGGATGAATTTTAAAACAATTGTCTAACATTTATTATCATATTCTTTCTCCACACCTTATATTATCACTAATCCTCCCGTAATATTCCAGGGATAACAGCTTATATTATCACGAATCCTCCCGTAATATTCCAGGGATAACAGCTTATGTTATCACGAATCCTCCCGTAATATTCCAGGGATAACACCTTATATTATCACGAATCATCCCGTAATATTCCAGGGATAACAGCTTATATTCTGTGATATATTTGTAAATGTTTATATCACGCTTTAATCTCTGGGTACTTTGAGGAGAGGTAATTACTGGTTGCCTTTCTAGTATCTGCTATTTAGCTAGATCCCTTTGAAAGTAGTGGTACATTTATACCAGCATTGGTAAGTTATAAGCAATAGTCCATTCAGTGTAATGAATAAATTATTATTAGAGAATACGATTTTGTCATTGTTCTAGAAGGCAAATAGCTAACGTTGCTTCATTCTTTGCTTTTCTTCATATGTGCAAGATACATTCATCGTTAGATTTTATACCTCTAAAGAACGTAGTCAGCGTCACGTACTATAACCAGCTATAGTACATATAATGCCAGTTTGGAAATGAATTGTACGAGGCTACAGTTACCCACTCTCAGTACTTCCCATAGAATGGTACACATTGGAGATCCTATTATTATCGTCAGTGTATCGTTGGGAAAGACTTACATTCCATTTTCGCGGCGTCATTTTACTAAACAATGTGATACAAGTACAGTTGCGATTGATCGAAGAGTACGTTTTCTGGTTCATGGTAAGACCAAAGAACTCATCATAGCGCACGTTGCAATTAGATCATCTCCTTCTTTATCGATCTGTCCAACATGGAAGAGGTCCATCAGCATTGTTTTCTCTGCTTAATGGACGTAATACAACCAAACCTTACTTTTCCATCCGCATTTTATTCGCTACGTAATATTCGTAATACAACCAAACTTTACTTTACCATCAGCATTGTATTCCCTGCATAATATAAGTAATACAACCAAACCTTACTTTTCTATCAGCATTGTTTTCTCTGCGTAATATATGGAATACAACGAATCCTTACTTTTCCATCAGCATTGTTTTCTTTGCGTAATATAAGTAATACAACCAAACCTTACTTTTCCATCAGCATTGTTTTCTTTGCGTAATAGACGTAATACAACCAAACCTTCTTTTTCCAAGGTATTACTTTTAAAATAGAGTGGATAGCAATTTTGTTCGGCCATGTTATTCACCTTTTCTCATAACATAGTTTGCAAACACTACTGTCGTTGATCAATGTCGATATATGACAGTTTTTACACCAGTATACTTTGAGATCTCTTATAGCCGAGATGAAACTCGAGTCTTTATCCCTTAGGATATCGTCATAATTTAGCACCCTATGTTAACTATTCACATGATTTTTATGTGCTTAAATTATATCATTAAGATATCATTAAATAGTTTCACTTTAAATAGTTCAACACACGGAGCTAAAAACGCGTATGTAGATTGTTTTTACTATAGTGATTTTAATTGTATTCGGTATTGTGGCGCTTTTAGCGGAGAATACGGAGTTCTTAGCCACATCGAATGTAATTGGTTCTTGTAATCGAGGCAAAGTATAATGGCAAATTACGTCATGAAAATCAACCTTTTAGATTATTTACCGTCAATAGTAGATAAACAAGATATGATATTTACTGAAATGAAAGGTGTAGCGTAACGAATCGCCCTGCTCTTGATTAATAATTTCAATATTAGATATCAGACGCATTTTAGGCAAACTGCAATGTATGTTTTTTTTTTGCTGTAGTAGGTTCTAACGCCATTTTTCAGCACAAGATAGGCTATACATGGCGGTCAGTATTAATGGTGGTGGAAGAACCAGGGAAACCTGGAAAGAACCACCGACCCACGAGAAGCTACTGGCAAGCTTTCTCACATACCAACATTGGCCGAATCCGAGACTTGAACCCACGCAAACAGAAGTGAGATGGCAGCGATCCGTAACGGAGAGCGCTTTAGACCCTTCGGCCACTCGGGGCCTCCACAATGAATGTTTAAAATGCCTAAAACGTATATGCTCAGATATGTAAGGATTAAAAAACGCGGTATATTAGAAGTAATTATTAGACTGATTGCTGTTTGTATTTAATGGAACTGGTGAGTAGCAAGAATGTTATGGTCATCACTTGGAAGTCTCTGAACGTATTGAGAGAGAGAGAGAGAGAGAGAGAGAGAGAGAGAGAGAGAGAGAGAGAGAGAGAGAATTTTATAATTAACTTTCAATTTTAATCAGGCGCTGTAATGCAGTAAGGGCATTTGTCTTAATCTATACAAGTGGATTCCAAAACTAGACTTTAATTAGCGAACGTAAGAAAGTAGTTTCGTACTGTTACAGTTGCACCCGATTTAAAGGCAGAATGCTGAAATTTTCTGACTTTTAATACTGTTATTATCTAAGCTTTTTATTCAAATCTATACATACATACTCATACTGTAAAAAGGCAAACGTTTCTATAAAGTTTCTTTCCCTATTTACCATTAACATGATGGCAACAGTCCAAACGTTACGAGAATTAACACATATTAATATGATTTACGAAGTTTATTCCCTGGCCGTATGAGTACGAAACATTTTTGTTTGTTTGATTAGGATTTTTAACGTAGCTTTAACGACTTTTTTAGTCATATCGCTACGATGTCTGCAGTGAGGCAGTTTATAGCGATGTTTAGCACTGGGGCATCATGGCGCAGACATGTAGCATGATACCCCACCAAGTCACATTATCCTGACACCAGGCCGACCAGACCTAACACTAACCTCTAAATGCTTAGCGTCAAGCGCGGCAGCTGTTAGTACCATTTTTGTATGTCTTTGGTATGACTCGGCCGGGGATCGAACCCAAAGGAAGAAAGACATATCTTTAAACGGTAGATTTGTTTAACAGCAAACATTTCAATTCTTCATTTTCTTAGAATACGCATAGGATTAATTTTATATATATATTTATATATTTCAGCAAGATACATCAAGCTTAAAACGTACCCATCCAGTATTCGGATTTTTGGTCACAATTCTGGCACTACTTTGGGTAAGTAATCTGCACTAAATCAAAAATATAAATAAAACACACATCAGATCATAGCATCATCATATTTGAAGATTTACTTATGCAGTTTATTAAGGTAGAATTATTTGGAAACAATTTTAATCACATGCAGCGTGTACAGAAAACAACCAACGACATGTTCAGAATAGAAGTGATATTTGTTTTCAAAACAAACTCCGATAGACTTGCTTAGAATTAAAGTGTGACTTTTACAACAACAGAAAGATGATTTATAACATGGCATGAAACTTTATTATGTATCATGTGTTAGAAATATTTAAAAGAAAGTTAAAAATAAACTTATATATATATATATATATATATATATATATATATATATATATATATATATATATATATATATATATATGAGGTTCATTAATTGGTAAATAAAATAAATCAGTTACAAGACATAATTGTAAACTTTACTCTTTCGCATCATTCAAACAGAAAAGAAAAAAGAAACTTGAAAATAACATTATCTTTATGCAATAGTATCGTTTTCGAAATATATTTCCTTGCGAGCATGAAGAAATCATAGGATACTTTTCCAAATCCAAGACTCGCATAAATTCTCTTCCATTTCGGAAAAGAAATAATTCCACTCAAGTACCGGAACGTAAGACCAATGTTTATTATATACTTCAGTGTGAAATATGGAAAATTACAGGCAAAATATTTTTCATATTTTGTCATTCCTATATTTTCACATGTGAAAAATATATCTTTGTATTTTTACGTGAAAATATCAGATTTTTCCCATGATGCAATTTAGCTCTTGGACTACTTTTTTTTTATAACAAGAGTTATTCCCCCTGCTTATTGCATACTAATCTCTATATTATAAAAACTGCATTAAAAAGAGAAATATTGCACACGTTATAATACATTTTCTCCAATGGTCCAATGAGAAGCATCATACGGGGATTATTTTGTCAGAGAACAGATGATATTTGCTAAAAAGTAAATAGGTAATTAAAAGTTTGCTTACCTTTTTCACCCGCTACTGATCAACAATGTATATATTTATTCCAAATACATCTTTCCAGTAGTTACTTGTGTAACTTATTCGATTAAAGTTTTCACAAGATGTATCTATTTAATGTAAAATATAATTGTTCTCCAGCAGCGCCCATCGTTTTTTATTACTCTTGATTACCGGTAGACCACAGACGTTATGTTAATCAGTTTAAAGGATGGAAAAAATACATCTGACCATATATTATGAATGCAACGATTTTATTGATCGATTTATTTATTAACATGAAAACAATTAAACAAATTAAATTGCCGCTCAAATAAATTCAGAATATGTGTTTTCTAAACATATATTATTAAATTAGCGTATTTTACACTTGCATCAAGTAATACTTAAGTATATATCCTATTTTTAATGGTATGCCTAATATTGATCTTGGAGGAATTTCTTGAAATTCGTGTCAATATCTTTTAATTATGATTTTGGTAAATGCAAATCCTTCTTTTTTATTAACTTTAAGTTAAATGATAATATTCTCAAAATTCGTTTTTTTTGTTTTGTTTCCTTCTCCATCCCATTCTACTGATATTTCGGTCTCTAAAAGGTACAGACTCTTGTTCTGTATTTAACTGGATAGTTTGGCTTGTCGAGAGCATAACATTGATAATTGCCGGTATGTATCCTAAGCTTTTTCTAGTAATACATTTTCTCTCAAACAATTACCAGCTGATAAAGTCCTTGTCAAGTACAACAAAAGAAACATGGAACCTTATGGCTAAGCAAAGACAATATTTGGTTCTATTTTTGATATCCTTTATTACGCAAGGACGGTTTACATATCAGTCAAATACAGAATACAAATATCAGTATCGTTGCTACGGTTGATTGCAACAACATGACCTGTAAAACAAAAATGAAGTTAAAATTATTCATTATATTTATCGTCTTTTTTCAAAACAATAAACGCATTATATTGAGCCAAATATTGTCTTCCAATACAGTGTCCCGGCGTTCCTTATTTTTTTGTTCCTGAAATTCTCTTTCCTTTGTAAGCATGAAGTGGAACTCTGATCCCATGAATCATCCAAAGGAAAGTTTCTACTACGAATCTAACATTCATTCAATCAAAGTTTGTCTTGGGGAAGCGTTTATAAGTTGGAAGTTATCGTCCAAATAAAGCCAATCGCAATACAATGCCCCATAGTGAATAACAAACGAATTTTTAAAAGTATTGTAACACCCAGTCACCATCACTCACACATTGTATTTTAGATATGAAAATTCCCTGCATTTAGTGGGAAGAAAAAAAAATATTTCCTTCTAGAAACAATGAAAGTCATGAGAAAGACGTATTACACAACAATTACCTTATAGAGACCAATCACCTATGTAGAGTTTAACACGTAATTAGAGATTAAACACAATTTTGAAATCAGAGAATATTGTTGCGCCACCTGTCCTAACAAGGTATGTTCCTGTCTCGAAAAAATTGTTATGTGCTTAATCTTTGCAAGACTTTTATTGAGAAACGTTGACACAACCAGCACCGTTGCAATTTTTATCCGTATGACAAGGATAACTGCCCATTTGCATTTTATTTAATCATTTTCAGTGGTAACAATTTTTGCCGGCCTAAAATTAAGCGAGGGATTCATCACATCTTATCTCGAATATCTGATAATTGGATATGCAGCCTACCAAGTCCTCACTAAAATGCTATTAGAAAGCATTCGATGTTACGATGTACATAAAGGTAAATCAAGGATATGAGTTGTATTGATGATTTAAGTCTTAGGTTTGAAACAAAAATGAAAAGTGAAATAAAGAAATCGAACAAATTTAATTTTTGAAAAATTAACGAGCTGCCTTCTTCTTGCACGTACTGATAAGTAGGAACGTACGTGCAACATATAAAACTGATTTGATGTTTACCTCTTTACAAATTATTTACATAAAATAAGTGATTAAGAGCAAAGTTAGAGTAATAAGAAAAACTATGTTAGTGGCAAGAAAAAGCCGTAAAAGAAATCACTAATGAAACCCAGATTTGGCAAACAAAAAAGTAAAAGATTTAATTAGGCAATCCTCCAATTCGCAAATTATTATGAAGTCAATAATCATATTTTCTGTGAACTATATTTGGCCAGGGCATGCGGGAGACGATAGTTTTTATAGTGATAATGACGAACATATATATATATATATATATATATATATATATATATATATATATATATATATATATATATATATATATATATATATATATATATATATATATATATATATATATAACACTTTTCTTTAAGTTGGTAACTGTTTGACTTTAGTTTTTCATTTTGTTCACAAAACTATTGAGAAAGAGAAAAAGATGGAGTACTTGTATGAATTGTATGTGAAGCCATGGAGTATGACAATACAGAACAGCTGGACGTCAGCACCGGATATACATGAAACTGTAAGTTGATGTAACATTGCTGGTGATATTAAAGCCCAACATGCCTTTAAAATGATGATAATAAGAAAGCAGTGAATTAAGATTAATAAGTTTAATTCATTACATTAACTGCAAATGACTTTTGATTATTACTACTGCAATAACAAAAAAAAGCTTATTCTATTGCTGATGTCCATCTGCACAACACTCTGTCCATATCGTATCCGTTTGCAGGTAAATAGTAGTGGATGCACAAAAAACGTTTAAAATATATTATGATTTTTTAAAAACATTTCCTCTCTGCATGAGCTGATTGGATTTGCTTTCTTACTGAGGTTTTAACGTCTTATCTTTTACGTGATTTTTTCTTTCTTTCTAGTTGCTTTATTAATGAGCAGATTGGAATTTCATGCCATTTAAGCATGCCATTTATTTGTTTTCATTTGTTCTTTTTATCTTTGTTTAGTGCAAATAGTACGAGTATCATTACTGATAAATTTCTCGATCTAGGCAAATGAAAACTGCCAGGTCTGTTTGTATGCACATTTAAACGACTTTATACGATTGCGGCTTATTCATGTTATTAATTCATGTATACAATATATTTGCATCTTATGGACTAAGACTTTACTTTATTGACTATTTTGTTGGGATAATTATTCATACAGACAGTGCTTGACTTGTGCCAATGACACTTTTATAAGTACTTAAACATTGTTTGACGTGTGCAAATGACATATTTTAGTCTGATGATATATGTAGGTTAATTATCTTATTAAATATTCTAGCAATTAAAATGAATAATAAAGGGTTATATTTGTCCACAACATGGATTATGACTAGGAATGAATTTGAGGATGATGTTGTTGAAATGTGTTTCGCAAACTCAAATCTGGTTGCTTGGAACATGTATTGCAAAAATTAAGGGTGATTCTTTCCTCGTTTTCATTTATATTTTTTCTGTCACCATTTTCTGCCTGCTTAGTATGAAGGTTGTTGTCCCAATTTTATTGGCGTATTTCTGTATTTGAGAAGATATATACATACAGATCTAGACAGATGGCATTACTTTGTTTTGCCAATGGATTCCAAGCGTTTCACATTACAAGTAACAATTGAATTAGTTACCTTAACCCTCATTTAAATTTCTGAGCTTAGAAATGACTTTTGTCACTATTGGTATCCACTTTTTCAGTATAGTGATTTGTAAATGATTTGATTAAAGTTCAGTTTTATCTTTTACCTATGTTCTTATTGCAGCATTTATTTTTTATATTTTTTTCAGAGTAAAGGTGTCAAGAAGGATATCCTTGGAATCAACGTTCTGATTCTGGCTGTTTTTTGTATTCAGCCGTATAATTATTATCGTGAGATCATGATAAGTCGGGCTCAAAGCTATGTGTACATTCGGTGACAGGTGTACTTGTTGCTTTTACTTCTTTAGATCTTCGACGACGGAACATATATTTCGCACATTTCCTCATATCCGCTACAAAGTTATTATTGTTTTTGGTTGACATGGATTTGTGATTATGGCTTGTTTCATCAGTATGCTTTGTCGTGAATCATCCGTCCGTCGACCTTCGAGGCAATATTTTGGATCAGTTCTAATCGAACTTGGAATATAGACTTATATCTTCAATACATCTGAATAGTTCGATAATAAACGAGACAAAAAAAGCATATTAATTATATAATCTTGCATCTGACTGACAGAGTTTATTATTATGCACTAAACAGCATTTCTAAACTGATTTAATCAAATATGGCAAGTAGGTTTAAATCATCAAGGTATCGGATGGGATTAATTATGACTAAAATTTACATATAATAGTGAACTGATCTTGCATTTGTCTGGATGAATTTGTCAATAATTTAACGTCTTATATATAACACTTTTCTTTACGTTGGTAACTGTTTGGCTTTCGTTTTTCATTTTGTTCATAAAACTAGTGAAAAAGAAGAAGATGGAGTACTTGTATGAATTGTATGTGAAGCCATGGAGTATGACAATACAGAACAGCTGGACGTCAGCACCGGATATACATGAAACTGTAAGTTGATGTAACATTGCTGGTGATATTAAAGCCCGACATGCCTTGAAAATGATGATAATAAGAAAGCAGTGAATTAAGATTAATAGGTTTTCATGTCATTAACTGCAAATGACTTTTGATTTTTACCACTGCAATAACAAAATAAAGCTTATTGTATTGCTGATGTCCATCTGCACAACACTCTATTTATATCGTATCCGTTTGCAGGTAAATTGTAGTGGATGCACAAAATACGTTTAAAATAGGCATATATACACACACACACACACACACACACACACATATATATATATATATATATATATATATATATATATATATATATATATATATATATATAAATATATATATATATATATATATATATATATATATATATATATATATATATATATATATATATGCTCATTACCATTATTACTCTCTTAATGAACTACTACGATGTTTCATACTTGTAATGATTTTTTAAAAACATTTCCTCTCTGCATGAGCTGATTAGATTTGCCTTCTTACTGAGGTTTTAATGTTTTATCTTTTACGTGATTTTTGCTTTCTTTTCAGTTGCTTTATTAATGAGCAGATTAGAATTTCATGCCATTTAAGCATGCCATTTCTTTGTTTTAATTTGTTTTTTTTTATCTTAGTTTAGTGCAAATAGTACGAGTATCATTACTGATAAATATCTCGATCTAGGCAAATGAAAACTGCCAGGTCTGTTTGAATGCACATTTAAACGACTTGATACGATTGCGACGCATTCATGTTATTACTTCATGTATACAATATATTTGCATCTTATGGACTCAGACTTTACTTTATTGCATAAAGACAGTGCATGACGTGTGCAAATGACAGTTTTATAATTGCTCATACGCTGATTGACGTGTGCCAATGACATTTTTCTAATTACTCAAACATTGCTTGACGTGTGCCAATGACAGATTTATAATTACATACATATACGTTGTTTTACGTGTGCCAATGACAGATTTATAATTACATAGACATTGTTTGATGTGCAAATGACAGATTTATGTCTGATGATATCCGTATGTTAATTACCTTATTAAATATTCTAGCAATTAAAATGAATGTTAAAGGGTTATATTTGTCCATATCTTGGATTATGACTAGGAAGGAATTTGAGGATGATGTTGTTGAAATCTGTTTCGCAAACACAAATCTAGTTGCCTGGAACATGTATTGCAAAAATTAAGGGTGATTCTTTCCTCGTTTTCATTTATATATTTTCTGTCACTATTTTCTGCCTGCTTAGTATGAAGGTTGTTGTCCCAATTTTATTGGCGTAGTTCTGTATTTGATAAGACATATACATACAGATCTAGACAGAGGGCATTACTTTGTTTTGCCGATGGATTCCAAGCGTTTCACATTACAAGTAACAATTGAATTAGTTACATTAACCCGCATTTAAATTTCTGAGCTTAGAAATGACTTTTGTCACTATTGGTATCCACTTTTTCAGTATAGTGATTTGTTAATGATTTGATTAAAGTTCAGTTTTATCTTGTACCTTTTTTCTTATTGCAGTATTTATTTATTTTTATTATTTTCAGAGAAAAGGTGTCAAGAAGGAAATTCTTGAAATCAACGTTCTGATTCTGGCTGTTTTTGTATTCAGCCGTATATTTATTATCGTAAGATCATGATAAGTCGGGCTCAAAGCTATGTATACATTTGATGACAGGTGTATTTGTTGCATTTTCTTCTTTAGATCTTCGACGACGGAACATATATTTCGCACATTTCCTCATATCCGCTACAAAGTTATTATTGTTTTTGGTTGACATGGATTTGTGATTATGGCTTGTTTCATCAGTATGCTTTGTCGTGAATCATCCGTCCGTTGACCTTCGAGGCAATATTTTGGATCAGTTCTAATCGAACTTGGAATATAGACTTATATCTTCAATACATCTGAATAGTTCGGTAATAAACGAGACAAAAGAAGCATATTAATGATAGGATCTTGCATCTGACTGACAGAGTTTATTAATATGCACTAAACAGCATTTCTAAACTGATTTAATAAAACTTGGCAAGTAGGTTTAATTCATCAAGGTATCGGACGGGTTTAATTATGACTAAAATTTACACATAATAGTGAACTGATCTTGCATTTGGCTGGCTGAAATTGTCAATAATGTAACATCTTTCGATTATCTTTGTCTATAATACATTTCGTAAATTGGGTTATATAATCATCGTAGCTGATGTGTTTTGTTATTAAAAAATAGTGCATGCATATTTTATTATTTCGGAATTGATTGTTCAGGCTTATTGTCACTTTAGAGTAGTTACCGCAGATGGCCTTGGAACAAATGATTATCTAATTTTGCAGCGTCTTTACTTCGGGAAATGGGAATTTAACATTAGGATACAACTGTCTGAAAAGAGGATCTGGACACTAAAGATCTGAGTGATTTGGGATTTCAATCCAGCATTTGGATCATACTGGGGATGCCAGACGCATTAAAGTCGACAAACGCAGCTGGATCAAATACAACCCCACGTACACTGTAACTTACCAACATTCTGGCACACCCAGATTGGTCTTGAGAGTCTATTGCATAAACGATGATGTTGCTTGCAAAACAAACCCACGAGTAAGTACAGAACGTTTTATATGCACCCTTATCGACTAAGACTTACGTACATATATGCAAACTTATCTGTACGATAATATAAAGAATGGGGTAGAGCAAGAAGAACATTTATTTAATGACATACAACCTTCACAAAAACAACAACCACATATCCAAAGAAGGAGATGACGGAAAGGGCTTATATTACAGTTTTAAACAAACATACTGCGAATTTGCTTTGAAGAAGTTGTGTTATGTATTTTGTTTAATTCTGTATTTAAACGTGATTTAGGTGGCATTGCCAAATTCTTACTCTAGTTCAGTAACTCAGTACCCAAACTGCAATTGTCGCGACCAGCACTCCATTGCCGCATGCGTATTACCCTATTTCCTCGTTTCTAATGAATATTCATAAACATGTTAGATCAATTCCTGCTTATGTCCTCTCTTATCATGCCCATCGTCCTGTATGTATGTGAGATAATCTAGACTTTAGACATTAAATATTATCAAAAGATCCTGAGCATCGCATACTTAGACCATTTCTCTAATGAGGAAGGGCGCACTAGAATCCAAGATGCATCTGGATCCTATGCGTGTCTGCTCAACACTGAAAGAACGCAAACTAAGACGGTATGCTCATGTCTCACGCTCAACTGGCCTGTCAAAAACCCTTCTACATGACACGGTGGGAGGAAAAAGAAAACAAAACAGACAGAAGAAGAGATGGAAAGATAACATCAAAAAGGGAACGTATAAACTTCGAGGAGCCACAAAAAGCAGTAGAGAACAACGCAAAATGACGAGAGATTCTCTCAAAGTTATTCGTTCCCCCCCCCCCCCCCCAGAGAGGAATGTTGTAATGATAAAGTAAAGTATCACATTCTAGAATTCTAAGTACTATGTTCTGGCATTAGAATTTGCTGCGTTTACCACTGACTTGTATCCTTTTATTTTTTCCTCATTTTAAGCGACAGTCAGATCAAACTTTTAAACCGACTACACTATTAAAATAACGCATAAAAGTAAATATTGTAAATAATATTTTTCGATAAATAATTTTCACAACATTTCCTTTTTGTTAGAAAATGCGGAGTGAATTAAGCGCATGAATTAGAAATTTAAAGAATAAGTGAATTTATGCACATGAATTTTAAAGAAACTTTAAAATAAACGAAAGATTGTTTTTCCTTTGCAATATTAATATTTTTCAATCTTATATTCTCAGTTTTGACGTCTAAAGCAATTAAACCTAAATTATTAAAACGGAAAGCTTTCTTTTACGAGCGTGTAGAGGATTTTATTTGGCTCATACTTTTTCTTTTCTACATCTCTCGCTACCACTTTTATAATTAGCAATAAAAGTGATTTTTATTGTCACTCTTTCTCTTTCAGAAAGTTAACCGTGGTTGTAAAATATACTCACAAAGTTGTCATTTTTTTTATTAGACCTCCATTTGCATAGGCATCAGACACAAATGTCAAACGTTTACTAGACTGTCTCCGATTTCTTCCTGAAAATATTTAATTGAATTGTACAGGAAATTAAGTAACTTGTAGCTCTGAGTGATTTTCAAACTGCGTTTACGGATCTTAAATAGCATATTGACAGCTTTAAGATACCATATAAGTTTTATGAATGTCAGTTCTTGTTGGTTGTCTAGTGTTATTCACTTCAATTGTCATAACAAACCTTTCGGACGAAATTTATCGATCGTCATTCAGTTTCAAAGAAGTGGATGGTACCTAAAAAGAGTTTTAAAACATTAATTATCTCCTACTTTTTCTATTAGGTTTTTTGTAAAGTAACTGCCTGATTGTACTTGTATGTATTAGTGACCATTACCAATCTTGTACCCTCCCTCATACGTGCTAGTGATCATCGCATAACTCTATTCATATATTCATTTACTTGTATGATAAGGTGTTTGCCGTTAAGAACATGTATCAATTTTTAACAAACAGGTGTTAGTCCAAAACTATATCCCATACTTTACAGACGCCCACACGCGTGCGTTTGGATATTTTATGTGAGTGTTCGCTAGCAAGAATGAGTATTAATCAGAATGGTTCAATGATGAGAAAAAGACGATGCTTACTGATTATCGCTTCATCTTCGGAATGTATCATGTATCAGGAAGAGGTGAAACGTAGAAACACTTCTTCCAAAATAATTTAAGCCTGCATATGGAAATAATGAACTGACACGTTACGTGTGTGTGTATATAGACATAACACACACACACACACACACACGACCTTGTTGTATTAAAAAAAAGCGGAATAAAACAAACATCATGTTTTGTCAAATCCAGTATATAATTGTTTTTCTTTAAAATAGAAAGTGACAAATTAAAAAATAACTTGCTGTATGGTGAATAAAATACAAAATATTCTTAAAAGTTATATTACAAGTCCAACAATATTGAGTATTCCGAATGCGTTGCAGTAGTATACGTACTGAGCTCAATCTATTGTACTAACGTGCCAATTCTTAGGACATGTATGATTTGCTAATAGTCTTGAAGTATCACAATGATATAAGCCAAAATGCCTATAAATAATTGAAATAAATCCTCTCAGCTTAACATTACTAAAGTTGATTCTACTGAAACCGATGTTTAAGATACTAATAATGAATTTTCGGGAGGACAACGTAAATAAAACTCTAAGACACAATACAAAAATCCGGATGAGAGTCAGATATTCCGTTAACGAATACACGAACACTTGACACCAAAGTCACGCCCTATAACAGCTAACCAATCCCCAGCTCAAATACCATGACATTCGTCAAAGACCACAAAAACTGACTTTTATCTTAAAGTACAAATTTACAATCATGAACAAAATTAGTTATTCAATATTATTTATTAAAATGAGACATGCAATTTATAATCATAACAAATTAACACATAATATAGCTCTATATGATTACAAGAGTAAGGCTATATTTAAAAACAGTAGATATATGTTTAAATGAGTTCGAAACGTTGTTGGTTAAGAATTCATTCTAGATTAAACAAAAATAATTTTGGAACATTGAAGACACATATACAGCGCAGTCATATAAAAGATATACTAATTATCAGAAGACGAAAGTGTTTTGATTATTTTGTGACAATAAACCTTACGAGTTTATTTTCTGGTCGTTCCCTGAGAGAGATAGTGAAGCAGACAGACAGGTAAAGACAGACATCACGAGCGAAGGAGAAGGAGGATCTGGTAAGACAAGTATGGGATGACTTGGTACATAATGCCCTGCGGACTGAACAAAGTAGGCATTTATGTTATTTACACCAGCTGATGCCCAAAGATGCCCAGATGCACAATAAACAAAAAGATGAACATCAATGGAAAAAAAACCTACGGAATCATCTGGAGTATACAGATATGAAAAACCTTGCAAAACTATAAATAATCTCAACCTTAATTTATATACAAACAACCTGTGTATTACAATGGCCAGTAAAGGACCATCTGAACACCTGAGCAAAAATGCGTTTTTTATATATATATATATATATATATATATATATATATATATATATAGGTAACTACGTGGCCTTTAAATATAGATAGCCTTTATAGACATATAGATTTTATACAGATATATCTCTTATATACATGTAACTACTATCCTTCACAGATATTCCTTATATTAATGTAAATACTGGCCTTTATGCACAGATATTCCATATATTCATGTAAATACTGGTCTTTATTCACAGGTAGTCCTTATATACAAGTACATACTTGGCCTTTATACACAGAGAGACTTTATATACAGGGAAATACTTGGAAGTTATACACATATTCTTCATACATAAATAAACCTGATATATAGGGGGAAAAAGTTGCCTTTATACACAGGCAGTCTTTTTATACAGGTACCTTCTTGGCCTTTATACACAGATAGTATTTATACACAGATAATATTTATATCCAGATGGTCGCCCTAGCAGATTTGAATGTTATGTACAAGCAAAATAGGAATGGATATACCATTCCATTAAAAAATACAAGTCACTGAGATAAATAACAATCATTTAAACAATTATCAATACAGCAGAATAAAAATACACTTTAATCAATTCATTCTTGATATTTAAGATTTTTGGGGGATATAATTTTCTATTTAATATTCATATCGATAAGTCTTTACGGATTCAAAGAGGCCATGGCTTAAATTGTACGAATACAATTTGGAAATTGATTCTCCACGACAGAGCATGCATGCATAATGTGGAGCAATTCTTTCGCCAATGATGACTTAATACATATATAATGACCACACATGCTTTAAAATGATATATTCCATCAGGGGATATCTTGGGGATCAAAGACATTTTCACATCCATGGAATATCAAATAAATCTTTTAGTAATTGTATGCTTTGTTTCCTATATATTGCAAGAACGACAGTCTGGTTGGTCGGTAGAAACGAGTAAACGTCTAGAATTCTGATCCATCCCTAGGAGCAGAACAATTTCCTTTTGCTTGGACGGTGGGGTGGAAGCGGTGGTGTAAAGGAGAGACTTGTCTACCTGCATAATGGTATATAATATTTAAAATCGTCTACAGCTGATAAGTTGGAGACCTTAGAGTTCAATAGTAAGATCAATTAGTAGCTACATAAAATAGCTGAGGCACTTAACACTGTTTTCCAAAATGTGACATGCAATTTGGCATGCTGCTATTGGTTAAAATCTTCAAATTTATTCAGATTCCCGCCCGTTGACTGTCAATGCATTTACACAATATTCACACTTAAATACCGTTTTATTCATTACAAATTCCACGTATCCCAGGCCGGCAGGTCATAATGGTTTGCCTCTTGGTAATATTATGGAAGCTATAATCATCTCCATTCTACCACCAGGTACGTACTGGACATGAAAAGGCGCATTGCACATGCGTAGGTAACGTCGGCTAAGAGCTCGTGTCTTACGTTCAGGAATTTTAGCCAAGATGCTAAAGTTTGAAGATGTGTTTCGAATGGTTCAGCGTAGGGATATCTTTTATAATCTCAAAGTTCAAAATTGTTTACGATAATTTCTAAAATTTCTTTGCTTATTGCTTATGCTAGTATTTTTGAAGTGGTGGAACAATCGGATACCCCCTGCTGCTGATAATTTCGCAGTAGGTCGATTAGTTCAAAAGTCTGAATTACCATTTCTACAAGGTCACATACATCCTTGCTTTATTCTTGTGAAACTGATTTTTCACGAATATTAAAAGATTGTAGTCATGAAATACCAACCATTTAAACGACTACATGAGGAACACATTCTCTCTTACAATTCATTCGAAATGCAATTACAACTATGTACTAAATATCACTTCTCTCTACGTGATCGTATTTTAAAATTACTTTGCAAGTCATGATTACTATTATAACATCTTAAATTTGAAATTGATGTTGAGTAGGACGCCATTCGTTTGAAATTTTGTTTTGCTCCATACTTATTTCCTGACACAATGTTGTTCAAGATACAATTGTCAATAAATCTAAATGTCATCTTAAATGTTCACCAAAGAAGTTTCTGACAAGTGGGAGAGTAAATAAATCGCAAAGTTACTTTGCCTAGGTCTTGATTTCTACATGCTACAATATTTATTGATATATTTGAGACTATTCATCTTGTTCTGTTTACTCATTAATTTTAGATAGAAAGCGGGAGCACGTTCTAGCCACTGTGTAATAGTTAGGTCAGTTATATACGAAAAACAAAAGAATGCTTCAGGTACGAGCGTTTTTGTCTTTTGGGCGAGTAAGAAAATCTGGCAATACACTATGTGAGACGAAAACGTACTTTTTCTGATAATTCACTAATTTTTTGGCATTTTGGTTCTTTCTTTAAATCATTGCTCCTTCCAATTTCCTGAATAATTTCCAGTAAAGATACCATCGCTTACAAATCTGTATTTCCTTTTGACCATTCAGCAAAGATGCTTCTAGCGCATGAACACTCCAAAAAGACAACAAAAAAAAACTCTCTTTCTGAATTGTTCTTTGTCCAGCCATGATTTTCGTTTTTACTTTAAGGGGGATACATAAAACACACAAAACTAGTCTCTCTAAATTTTGTGTCGACAAGAACGTTTTAAATGAGAGATAGCCGTTCACAGTAACTACAAAAATATAAAAATAAACCTAAAATAAACTATTCAGTCCATGTTTAACATTTTGGTATAAAGGTTGTTTGTTGTTTATAGATTATGTGAAAGCAAGACTTTTTTCTGGTAGTACTTTATCCAGTGCTTCAACGGGTTTTGCTTTTGCTCACTCACAATAATTTGCTGATCATATTTCAGATGCATTATTCCTGCTGAGATCACCTAATTACCATACTATATCCATCACTTAGGCTCTCCAATGACGAGTCCCCAGCATTATTAATTTGCATTCTTTCTGAGCAATAAATCTGATTATCGGTTACCACCGCATAGGATGATTCGTCACTCGATGTACAATTCTGAGCATGAAAAAATGAGGAATCCGAATTGCTGTGAAGAGTATTGGAGTCGCTGGATAGATTAAGAGTCCTACTGTTGATTATGAAATTATCCGTTGAACTGGTACCCTGATAATAGTGGGTTGTCAATGTGCATGCGGACGTGTCTGACTCTGAATCGTTCTCAAAATGTATAGAAAGGTCCTCCTGACTTGACATGGAAGGCGATAAAACATCCATTAGCTGATAATGATACAGTAATCGAGACCTTCTTTCAAGACGTGCTATTTCACGTGGATCGTTTAGATTTAGAAAATGCTTCTCTATTTCCGAATCAAATTTTACTGATGGTTCATTGCGTCTTTGGTACAGGCCCCATTCTGTTCTCATTCGCACCGGCGAATTCATGTCAGAGAATATTTCAGACACCACGTCATCAGAAAAGTCTGTTTCATCAGGACAATTCTCGCTTGAGGAATCGTTACTTCCAAGCGTAAACTGGTTAGCATCGGATGCACTGAGACTCTCAGAAAACGACTTTATCCATCCACATGATCTAAAACGTCTCTTTTGATGAAATCTTCGTTCCAAATCTTCTTGAACATGGTTGGTAGACAAGTGTGTATGTTTTTCGTCATTTCGTCGTAATGGCCACCTATAACAAGAGCGTTACTTATGTACATTATCAAGTTAATATAGACGTCTGAATACATTTCATTTGCAATTACTTTAGCGGCTATTTTGCAAAACCAGATAAAGAAGACCCCAATAAAGGCTGATATCGCTCATAAAGCACATGCCTTTATTCGAAAACACCGTTACATAAATGTAATTCCAAATTTCGTCCACATCAAAGAACATTAAAGCAGCCAACAAGAACTCATCACTGAAGCAGCTAATTCTAGGTATGATGACGAATTTCCATCGCTGCTACTACTCAAAACAAACGCTTTATGTACGAATTCACCACTTTACAAGGAAAAAATGGTTACATGTACCATTCTAATTCAGGGCAGTGGCTGTCTGGCGTTGACTTATATTGGATTTCTTGAACCGTAATCAATATATCTACACTGCTTCAGCATAGCCAATCTCATTAAGCAGCACACGTATCAATGCCAGCTAAATTGACCATAGTTCATTACGCCATCAATTGCACAATTAGACACGGAGTGCCAACATACTTAATACCTCCCTAATCTGAAGTCTAGGTAGATCCAGACACTCTTCATCAAAGTGTACAAAACAATCGAAATAATAATATTCCATGAAGTGCCAGCCAAGCACGACTCCAGCTCTTTAAACCTTCACACACACAGACAGGTACAAGCCGTCCAATACCTATCTATACAGCACATCTCCAAACCCGTATTTAAGTAGAAACACATAGCATGTAAAAGACAACAACAATGATTATGATAATGCAACTTCTTTCAAACATAATGCAACGTCGCATTGCCTCGGAAAACTATGTTCTTACTGACTTGAAAGTTACGATCATGAATCTTCAATCTGAAATTCATCATCTAAGATTATAAACGGAAGCATTTGCGGTAAAGAGTAATATTGGACATAATGACACTTTGCCAAAGATCTAAAACTAAACATATAAATACCTCAACTCAATAATCTAAATATACTGAGCACTATCATCTCAATGATTAATGGAATAAAAGAATCATATTCTCATTATAACTGAGTAACTTCCAAGAATGATAATGCTACTGAGAATATCTAATTATATGTAATATATACATATACATACATACAGATATATATATATATATATATATATATATATATATATATATATATATATATATATATATATATATATATATATATATCTGTATGTATGTATATGTAGCTAATGCGCAATGTTGAGAGCTTCGCAATTGATTCTAGAATAATTTCAACTATAAACAACATCAGCTGTTTTGAAACTGACTCGGAATTCGCTTAACCTGCCCTGTCGGGGGCATATGCTGAAGTGAAGATAGATCACGTGATGTTTACATCCGACAAAAAGTAAAATTCAAACATGGAACTTTACGAATCAATTTATCTATTTTACAAAACGTATAATTTCAGAACTGCTTTTTGTCCCTGATGGTGTTCATAATGTGTCGAAACGTTGAGGAATTGCCGACATTTTGGTATTGTATACCCGCAATCTGTTAGGATACAAAAGTATCTAATCTGACATTTACTTAATAAACGGCTGTCAGATATGAATTACAGTGGGACTCGGGTGTTTAATAGTATGGGTTTCCTCAAGTCTAATCATTGAGGGACAGAAGTATTACTTCTTGAATTCATTGAGAACTGATCAAAATAATTGTTTTGGTCACCATTTTCCCGGAGAAATGAAGCACAAGAGATGAATCACGGATAGATCTAATGATCTATTACGGCTGAAACGTTTGCAAAATGTTCTCAACATATACATCATATACTAACAGAAAAAATTTAATTTAATTGAAATAATTAGAAACGCAAACTTTCTTCCATTCTGAACATTAGGCTTATACCTGAGTGAGTTTTAAAGATGCGCTCTTCAAGTAAATACCGCGATGTAAGTTTTAATACACATTTCAACAGTATTATAACGCTTACGTAGCACATAGAATACAAACTGTAACTTTGTACTAAATGAATCAAGCAATAACATTCTATCTTCGTTATATTTATTATGACACGAGTACCACTTCAGTGTTTATATAACATATGAGCGTAAATTATTTGAAAACTTTGTTTTCATTTTAGACAAAGGCATACACATATATTACCTGTGACATGCAATCGAAAATTTAAAAATCACGAGTCCTATCTTGTTTTCAAGAAGACTTACATTTCTTCTATTTGACTGATCAAGTCTGCAATAGTGAGACGTCTAATTTTTTCTCTGTACCAGCATTTTCGAAGTATTTCATACAGCCATTTAGGACAGCTATCGGGACGATCTGGTACTTTATCACACTTTAGGGCCTCTTTAATCTGAAATTCAGGAGGGATTACGTTTATGAACGTGTACAATGTACTTTTTTCATATTTCAATCATTTAAATTTTCTGTATTCCCAATATGTGTTCGTTTTTATGCTAGCAAACATCTCAGTGTACGCTGTACTTGTTGAGTAATATTAATCTCAGTGTAGACATTGGACAAAGGCAAGATACATCTTCAATACTTTGCATGAAAGTAATAGTTCAGATAAATTAATAAAAATAAAACAATATATGACATTATTTATACGAATCATAAAGCTTGTAGGGTATTTTGGTTATTTTTAGTGGAGACAGTAGTGTTGGGACTTATTTGGGGATGTAATATACGACTGTATCTGTTTTGTGCTATCCATATGACGATTTTGAGGACATGTGTCATTGTCAACATTGTGTTACTTAATCCACGTGTTCGGAGTTCAGGGAATCTCATATTTACATGACGATAATGTTTTTACAAAAATAAGTGTCCCATTATGTAATTTTATTCCCGAATCTAGCCCTGAAGTATAGACCACTGCTCTCTAAGATTATTACTTACAATTACTTAATTTCAACAGATTATACCGTTAAAAACTTGTACTCGTTGTTGTTCTCTACGATACATAGTTTTCTTTTTAAGTTGTTTGAAATGCAAACGTTTGGCATTCAGCTCTCTAGAAATAGGATGTAGGAACAGTTAAAGGCATATGCATGCTCATTATTGTATTGAAAACTCTAATTAATTGCTGAAAACATTAAAGATACCATTTATGTTATCCATATCTTAATTTATCCAATGGCAATTTAAATATTACATTCCATTATCTACCTTATCCCAAGAGAAAACAAAACTGAAATTAAATCAAGACGAAGTTAAAAC
Organism: Unio delphinus; assembly: GCA_029339505.1. Lineage (NCBI taxonomy): Eukaryota > Metazoa > Mollusca > Bivalvia > Unionida > Unionidae > Unio > Unio delphinus. Next base: position 1,540,328 of record JAQISU010000007.1, on the reverse strand, counting down.
TGTCTAAAAAGGACGTGGAATAAGAATGCAATTATGAAAAATCATCAAAACCGACGGAACATGTTTTATACTCTGTTTGAATTTTTTTCAGAAGAGTTTTTGTAGTATGCTGAGCATTGTTTCATGTATGGACCGCATCGATAGCTCTAACAGAGCTGTTAACATTACATGTTAAATATTTCCTTGTAGAAACTTAAATTGTTTAGTCTTTGTCAAAAGAGCTCCCATCAAATGTCGGATGAGTCCCCTTCCAAACACTGGCTTTATTTTATCCTTGAATCTTCGAGTGCATAATACACAGTCATGAAATTCAAATACTTCCTATTTTCAAAATATTAAATGCACTTCTATTCGAGACAGCATCATAATTCATAGGAGACAAGGACATAATTAAGACGGAAAATGAGTGTGTGTGCCGTTGCAGAATAGTATAGTTAGACATTATGACGGACAGAATTCATCCGGGTATATAATAATACATAAAATATAACAAAAAAGACAAAAGAATATTACCATGTCTTTCGTATGAATGGCAAAAGGGATGCAACCAAGTTCATTCTTAACTGGGCTAGATATATAGAGATCGAGCGCTGAAAACATCTCGTATGCTGTCATGGCAACCATATAAACATCTGACTTACGTGAGTAAGTTTTATCTCGAATGACCTCAAGTGGAAGCCTTAAAGCAAATAAAAAATGAAAGTTCAGAACATAAAACACTGCCTAAGTCAATATAGTTATAGCAGATGCAATAGTACATATTACCAGCATGCATTCATAAGAACAAATGTAATTTTAATCCGAATATGAAATTCTTACAATACGAGTAATAACTGTAGATTTCAATCAATTTGTCAGTAGGGTACATTAAAATACATAATATCCACATTCTGATAACATTAGTATGCATTCATCAAATTATTCAAAGTATAGGAGATCCCGCTTTGTGAAAATATAACAACATGTGTCCAAAACTTAAATTTCAGATATTGCTCCAAACTATAATACTGGTTTATGACCTTGAAAATACTCTCAAGGAGACCTACCAGTTAAATCTGTCCTCAAACAACACCTCATCAAACAGCCAGTCCTCATTCGGATCAACTAGCGGTGCTGTTCTCCCTAATCTCAGGAAACATATCTGAAAAAAATTAAACAATATATATATATATATATATATATATATATATATATATATATATATATATATATATATATATATATATATATATATATTGCGTCATTCAATATAGTACCAGAAAAATGTTTTAGTAATATTTTACTCAAATTATGTTTCAATGCACATTCTCTAAACAAACGGTCTCCAACTCAAACCACCCTCCACCCTGAGGGCAGCATGAATACATTTTCGATGTCGGAAGGGCTGTGCCACCTTATTATTTCTCACCCAAGCGACAGAGAAATCTAGCTGTTTTGCTAACCTTACTTTGTTATCTCAGTCTAGTCATCTCAGACCAATCGTCTCAGTCATGGTGTCCACGCAAGGGACGCAACCATTGTTGTCTTAAGCTTGGCCTGATGGAGTTCTTTTCCGATCAAACAAACGCTAACAAGTGATTTTTGTAACCCTTACCAGCCATTATACCTTGCCCCTGTAACTTACGTGCATGCAAATGAGCAATGGTTTTTACGTGCACCAGTTGGTGCCGAAAGCTTAACTCGCTAATGAAAAAATGGCTATGAAAGTAAACCTGCCTGATTTGGCTTCTAAACGCATAATGAACTCTAGCGTGAGAAAATGTCTCTGTCAGAAACTAATAGAAAACAATGTCCTAGACACTCTGACTATACACATCACTGGTCACAAAAATCCCAACTCTCTCAACAACAACAGAAAACTTACTAACAGCCAGAAATGTGTTATGTCAAGCATACTTTCTTCTAATTTTGTTAAACATCCCCATTGTGCCCCAGTTGAATCAAACATGTGTATGCAATCTTTGGTGACAAATAATGAACTTACCAGCCAGAGGTAATCATGGAATCATTTATCCGTCGATACTTTACTCCACAAACAAATTTCCATGTAGCAGTTCCTTCCACTACTAATCGCATCACTTGTCATGTTTCCAAGACATAAAATAAAAATTTTCCAATCGTGAACTTGAAACTTCATCGCATAGTTATCTGTTAGCGTCTCTATTTGGAGGGTCTTACATACAAAGTGGTTTCATACAGGGTGGTAATTTTACGATCAATATGAATTACAACACAAGTAAGTCACAAACAGTTTCACCACCTCCAAAAAGAAGGAGAGTTATTTACGATATTGACACGGATCTATAATTACCCGTTAATAACCTAAGCACGGACACTCATTCTACTGGTAACTTTTTGAATAATAATAATAGCCTATACACTACAATAGAGGTGTGGGCACAGTATCGCTTCAGTCTTTTCAATATAATTGTCTAATTGGAACTGATCAAAATGCAACATTTTCTTGTAATAAATGATAACTATTTATTGTTAATTTCATATAACATCCATATATGAAATGTGATAATAACTCATACAATGCGACGTTTTATATTATTTTCTTTGCTCACGCGTATGAACGGTGTACTTCGGACGCAACGGTAACGCCACAGCCCTCATTAGCATATTTGTATTCATGCGCCGCATGTAAACATTGGGACGTGAACACTAGTAAAGTGTTCTTTTTACTTTAAAGGATAATATTGGGTGAGAAATATAATCTACGTTGGGGTTTCCACCGAGACAATGAAATCCCAGCCACGGGGTTACAAACCCCAACATAGTCTATATTTCCCACGCAAGCGACAGAGACATCTAGCTGTTTGGATGACCTTACTTTTCTTATATCGGTCTATTCATCTAATTTATGGTGTCCACAAGCTCAGAACTACTTTTAAAAACAAAAGAAAACCTTGTTGTCATCTGCTGTGCCTGACGTAGTTGTTCTAAAACCAAACGACAATAACAACAACATCAACAAATATTTAGCAAAATCATCGCAACTTAATGTCAATCCATCTTCGAGAACACACTATACAAAAACATTTCGAGAGACACAAAGACACGAACGCATACATGAGGAGCTTTTTGATATTATGCTAGTTCGTTCCACACATCAAGGTCAATTATTTATATTTTCAGGTCAGCGTCATTAAATGTACCTAAAGTAATCTAATTAGTTTTAAATATTTCGTGTGAAACAAATTATATGCTATTAGCTACATTTAATGGAAATTACTTGAAAATTGACTGTGCTACAGATAGGATTAAATTCTCAATGCTGTGTGAAGGAAAATATTGGGTGAGAAAAATATTCTACGTTGAAGTTTGAACCTAAATCCGGAAATTCCATTTGCGGGGTTACATTATATGTGTCCCGACTCGGGAACACCTCGTGGCGAGACATAAAATATTATCCACATTGACTTGGATTTCCGTGTATCGGTGCAAATCCCAACATTGATTTTAAATCTTTCATTACACTTTGTGACGTCAGTCATTTTGCTGGCCACATGATACGGCTAGGAGGTCCGCGAGATTGAGACCCCAGTTCTAAACAAATATTTCCTTTCAGATACTGTTTAAACACGACATTAAATTCATGTGAAGGCTGTTCTTACAATACGAAGATAAGAAATAATACTGACTTAAACTTCCAGTAACATTTACTTATATACAAGTATAAGCGTTGACAACGTGCTTTACTACTACTACTAGCAAAGATTAATATATTTGAAAATCATGAACAAAGCCTACATCAAATATGGATACAAGCATGTACTATAGTTACAAACAATATAAGTATACATTACACTTGAAGTACAGCATATATCAAAATAGTATATACATTATTTTATTTGAAGAAAAATATTTTTGTAGATGAAGGAAAACAAATATCGCAAACACTACTTTGAAATTATTGTGAATTCATTTAAAGACATTCTGCATTATATCATTGTGATACATCAAAACTATTGGCATTCATCGGAAATGTCAAGACTATTTGTACATCAGCATATTCAATATTGGAATTCATTCGGAACACTAATTATGATAGAACATTTAGGAATAGTTGGGATCTATTTAAAACTTCTGCAAGTTTCTCTAAAATATTCAGTATGAACTATAGGGAAAGAAATAGGTTGTTGCATTTTGACAAAACTTGTTGATTTTGCAATTTCCATTACATAGTTTAAGAACATTGTGTCGTAGCATCAATACTTCGTACTAAGATTATTCTTAAATTCATTCAAGCGTTCGATTCTTTTGAACATAATATAACTTTTCAAGAGTATTGTAGATTCGTTTCATAATACGGTTAAGTTCATCTTAGATGTTCATATTTATAACCTTGTCAATATAACTATTTGCTAAGTGTTTACAAAAATTGTTGGTTTTGCTTTACTTTCTTTTGCTTAGTTTATTATCATAAAATGAAGACTGTTGCGGTTCCACGTTCAGGTGATATTTTCTTGAGCTAAAGTAAATTTTGTTAAAGAACCTTTCATAGTTAGTTTTCAAAAAATGTATGATTCAACTACGTACGCTTTTTTTTGCTGCGTTTACCTTTGTGTCTTCGGTGACGCAGATGTCCCGAGCAGTTATACATCGTACTATCCATCCTTGAGAATGAAACCTTTCAACACACTTTGCGATATTCAACAAGATCTCTATGTACTTGTCAATATTGGAGCCATACTCTCGCCTCAGCACAAGATTTAGCAGGGTATCTCCATTTGGGTAAGTATATTTCTGGAATTTACAAGTTGATAGAAAATGATCGGACCCATCGCCATCGATGTTTGTGAGATAATCTTTTTTCGAAGCAAATATATTTTTTCTGCTTACCAAGCATCAAATTTAGTAGTTACCTATACAATTATGTTGTGTATTATTATTTCTAATTTTCATAAACAAGTTATTTCCTCAAGTTTCCAAAAACCATTCCGATGTTTTTTTATTTATCATTTAAAAAGTTATTTCTTCAGTTTATTGGTCTATCTGTAGCAAAACATATAACAAAAGATCTTTAACGAATATTTATTACACATGAAAATTTATTAAACGAGGCTAATAATAACAGATACTAGTAGTTTAATGCATTGCATTGTATTCAACGAGTTTCATGTAATACATTTCTCGCTTAAAAGAACGAGTTTAAGAAAATATTCTTCACTAAACGATAAAAGTGATTGTCAGGTGGCGTGTGGGAGCGTCATGGATTTTTTAAAATCTAACGTAATATTACCTATAAATATGAATGCTTTGGGTTAAATTACATCGTTGTTCACCATTTTCGAAATGATTTTTGTAGCTCTTTCAAAGCCTATGTTGTATTTTAAACTGTAAATATGCAGTAAAATAATCCCCTCACCATAATTTTGTCCCCATTTGTTTCCATCTTCACCTCGAGATTTAGAGCTCCCGACATTCTCTGCAAGTCATCATTGTAAAGAACGGTTCCATCTTGAACAGGTTCAGACACATGCACACTGGCGTCCTGTACAATAGGAACGATAAACACGACATTCATATTGATCAAATGTTATAACATTGAACTTTCAATTTAAATTGAATAATAAAATCAGAGTTTTTAAGTGCAAAGTAATCATTTCTTAATATATTATACATATCACCATTTCATCATTATAACACTGTGCTGAGTATAATTTATCAATAAACTAGTTATATTATTCTTAGTTAGAATGATAATTTTGTCTTTAAAGTAAAATGTTAGTTCCCAAAATATACCATATGCACTGATATCGGTCCCGGAGAAACACATTGCGAACATTTTACTCATGACTACGACGACCTAGCAACATAAATGCAAAGTTTTCGAAAGATTTAGTAGGTTGAAGCGTACTTTTTCAAGCACTGGTGTGAATAAAAATTAATAATGTTAGAAAGGTTTTTTGAATTCTTGCGATTGGTAGTCCAGAAACTAAATGTTACAATACTGGAATAGGAACTAGAGTTCAAAATATGACAAATGTTGATTAAATGTGGACTTTAGGCAAAAAGATCTTTTACCCATTGTATCTGAGGCTGGTCAGCTGAGATGAGGTCTACCTCCGTAATTGGCAGGACAGTCTTTATTTTACGGCGACTAAATCTAAGGTTGACATATGGTACTACAAAGTAAGAGTTATGGATGGAATTGACAATCACTCATTTGAAATCTACACAAGTGGAAAAGAGGCTACAGAATTTAAAACAGGATAATTCCAAGCTTAAGTAACTTTATTTACTAAGTAAATATAAAAGTGACTAATATTTTTGGTTATTACGTTCTCAAAAAGTCCATCACACAAATGAAAATAAGTGTATCTATGTATGTAGGAACGAATGTATGTATATATATATATATATATATATATATATATATATATATATGTGTGTGTGTGTGTGTGTGTGTGTGTGTGTGTGTGTGTCGGTAGTAAGCTACGTGCTTTCAGGACTGTCATCTGCAGTTATTTTATAGAAATGTTAAAACAGTTAACAAACTAGCAAACTAGTAAACTGTTTCTCAACATTTCAGGAATCTCACCTGTTGACGTCTGGCTGATTATACACTGAGGAATTCCCTGGAATGCAGAGTAATTTTGAAACAATAAGTACTTCAAGGAAAATTTGGTTCGAAAATATAGGTATGTCGTATGCGTGGATTAAACATACGTACGTACGTACGTGTTGCGTGCGTGCGTGCGTGCGTATGTATGTATGTATGTATGTATGTATGTATGTATGTATGTATGTATGTATGCAACGGTGATAATTATTAAAACTTTAGAACAATAACCCCTTCCAAACAACATATATGTAAATGTATATAAAATATTTGTAAAATTTGACAAATAAATTTAATTTTTTTAATAACACCACCGGCAAATTAAGAGAAATATACTCTATTATAAGCTAAATTAAAAAACAAATCATTTCTTTCACAAGTCTCAAGACATTAGAATGTTCCGAATGACTTCCAAGTCCTGAATTGTGCTGATGTACAATCAGTCTAGATAAAATTACAAGTCACATGTTTTCTTATTCCAGACAGTCTTATGATCACTTTGTAATTCCAAACGCTCTCGCGCGCGCATGTGTGTGTGTGTGTGTGTGTGTGTGTGTGTGTGTGTGTCTGATTTCGATTTTTAACGTAGCTGTAACACGTTTTCAGTCATATGTCTACTATGTCTGCATCGCGGCAGTGTACATTGATGTCTAGCACTGGGGCATCATGCCTCAGTCACGAAGTATGATGTCCCAGTCCCATTATTCTGGTCACTAGGTCACCAAATGTTTGAATAAATACTTCTCAAACAAGCTACAAACTTGTGACCAGGTTAATCATTAAGACTGATATTACAAATTGTAAACACCTATTAATAGCTCATTGCAATCTACATTCATATGCCAAAGGTTGCACACACACAAACATATATACATGTGTGTGTGTGTGTGTGTGTGTGTGTGTGTGTGTGTGTGTTTGCCGTCATGTATAACATACTAAATGACATACAATGAAAAAAAAACCGTGATACATCTAGATTAATACCTATAGTTAAGTAGGATCAAGCTTCGTGTTGATTTATACATACCATTTCTGGTTCAAAGTCCTCCTTTTCATATCTATCCTTCTGTTCTTTTAAAATGTATGGATATCTACGTTGCTTTTGACTCCAGTTCTGTGTGATGATTCCTGTCATTCCTAGGATAGGTCGATCGAAAGACAGATAATCTCGATATATTATACTTTTTATCAAATACTTTCCACAGTAATAACACCATAATGACTACAATGTAAAAATATAATCAGAATATGCTATTAGGACATAAGTACATGGATAATTCAATAACTGCTTTCAACAATATGTAACTAAAATTCGTCATTGGATAGTGAGTGTATAAGAGAGTTTATTTTATTTTAAATCTCCAAGTTTCAATAGACAGATAGACAGTTCATTATATGTCAATAAGTCAAAGAAGTAAAATTAAATGTTAGACTTCTGACACTTAGATAAATCTGTCATGAGACAAACATATCCTGAGCTAGACTTTTTAAAGCAAATCATTGAGTCTTCAAGCTTGCGTGTTGCAACCCAACAGATGTACAAGAATAAATCCATCGTTACGTAAATAGCCCTGCCAGAGACTTTGCTTTCTGCACTTTACTGACAGATCAGCCTTAATATACGCGTATGCTTATATAACATTCCAATAGCTTCATAAAGATTTTCCTCTTTTGTGACATGATTTACAACTAGCATCTGCGACGAAACCAGACAAATCAGCTGCAGACGAGATTTGGATTTTGGGATGAACATATCATGGAAGGTAGTTACAAGCGGTCCTTATTCATGTTCATAAGTATTAAAATAAAATGCAGTTTTGTCGAAAAAGAATGGCTACTCGTGTGTCAGATTCGGGAATTAAACAATGAAAAAAGTAACCTGATCTATATACTTTAAATTTTATGAAGCAGAGATGTTGTTTCATTTTGCATGGATGGATAGATAATGTAATCTAAAATAAAAGTAGATTTAACTTTAAATCGTATTTTATGGAGAAATGCATAGCAGTTGTATATCAAGAGTGAAATGTACCTGGTGACATAGGTGATTCAGCCTGTATAATGGAACTCAACTCATCTTCAAGTGTGTCCAATGTGATTCGTAAATTGGGGTCCTGGTGCATACAACGCAGAATCAACTCGTACAATTTATCAGGGATACACGGAAACTGGGCAGGTTTGAGATGCCTGTATAGTACCTGGTAAATAAAATAGATGACGCTTTGTATAATTTATATCATCTATAAATCAGCATCACTATAACTAACAGCTGAAAGTCGATAACATGTAAACGCGATGTAAAGACTCTTTGGCAACGAATCGCCTCAACCGTGGTAATATTGATCGTTGAATGAAACTGGAAACTAAGTACTCTGTTTGATAACACAATACAATATAAAAGACAGTCCTTTAATATACAATTTTTTTCGAATGGTTCCAGGGGAATTGGAACAATGAAACCATGTGTAATATTCAAATTTGCCATACCTTGCCAGAGTTAGATCGCTGTTGTATAGATGACAATATTTGTTGTTAAATTCGCTTTAGTTGAGGTGTTACTATTATTTTGAAAGAAAGCAGGTTTTTTAATTATTCGTTATTATTATCGCGAATATGGTGAAAATCTTGTAGAAGCCATCATCTCATAACTGAGCCAAAAACACCTTCACCATATCAGTAAGAGACATAGAGAACCGTGTTGTGTAGCCCAACTCCGATCAAAATGAAAATAACATCAGACTGTTGAAAAATACTCCCTCAATCACTAGCGTTATAGATACAGGTTATGTTACTTACAATCGTCATTTCGACCATGGCAAAAGATAATACAATATCTCACCAATTCCATTATCATATCAGTTGTCTTGTCCGAGTGCTCTGTAAATGGCCAGCAGCCATGAGTTAGAACTTCCCACATGAATAAACCCACCATCCATATATCAGTTTTTTGGGAGTAATTTCCATTCATCATACTCTCTGGGGCCATCCACCTAGTTGCAAACCTGGATTCGTCACCTGTGCAAAAAAATATCCCATATCAATTTTTAAAGGAACTTTTAATGATATAAAGAAACTACGGATCAGCATATAGAACACAATCTAATGGTAGATCATATATCTGTGACTACTTTATTACCTAACCAGTTTATAAATATATCTGAGTAAACTACAGATGTGTACCTATCTCCTTGTGCTGAAATTAATTTGCATTGCTGTTTCAAAGCCATGGTCATTTGGCAAAATAAAATAACGTTGATAAAAGTGTTTATTTTTGTACATAAAACATCATGAAAAACAATTTTTTAAAAAATATTCGGTAGACATGAACAAAATATATGCATCTTACTTCATACCTTTCACGGTTCTTATCTTTGCCAGTCGAAACTGATGTAGTTTTACACAGAGAGATTGGTCTAATATGACGCATCGACATGCTGTCAAGTCCATGTGCAAAATGTCATTCATATGCAGGAACCTGACGGCGCTTACGATATCTTTGATCATGAAAATAATGGTTCCGGATCTGATCCAAGTAGCTTTGTTCCTATGACTCAGAAGCCACTCAAGGAAATTTGTGTTTGGTTGATTTTCTAGAATGAAGAAAAACGGAAGTGGGAAATATTGGTATGCCAAGAGTTTGACAATGTTGCCGTGGCCGCCTCTGCACTGAAGTTTCTTCAAGGTCACAAAAGAGTTCCAATTGTCTGCGGTTTGATCTCGGTCAGCTTTACTTTTATAGTCCTCTGAGAAGTGTCCAATAACGCAATGTTTTGTTGGAATAAGACAATTAATTTTCACTTGCATATCACCAAGCGTGCCAAACATTACTATCCAAAATGGATGTTCGACGTTTGATGACCTTTGGATCACATCCTCCCTCACACTTAGTCTTGCTGCAGAAAGACTCCTGGCGATGTATCCTCTACAGATTTTCATATTATTACCTTTCACGCCCAAAAGTTCAATACCATAAAAACGCACAAAATCTTCCTTGTTGAAGCACAATTTTTCTAGTTCAGTCAACAGCATTTGTTTTGTAAGTGATGAAGCAGCGGCACAACTTTCTATTATGTTTTTGATAACGTCGTGAGTCTCCTTCTCATCTGGAAAAGAAAATAAATTGTTTTAAGTGATACATACAATAAAGATAATTGATCAAAATAAAAGATTCATTCATAATGTCAGGCAAAAAGAGAGGACTCATTTAACTGCCTAATAAAGCACTATTTCTGATTCTTTCAGAGTGAAACATACTTTTTTAGAAAAGTATATTATATATATATATATATATATATATATATATATATATATATATATATATATATATATATATATATATATATATATATATATTTGTGCGTGTGTGTGTGTGTGTGAAGGATTTTAAGGTACTTCAGAAACAATTATGGTTATATAGTGCTAATTACAAAATAAGTTATAACATGATTAATTTTAAAATTGCCAATATAGGTGTTAACACGTACTCATACAAGATACAAACAAAAATATTGTGAAACGGTTTAATATTTATATTTTAAATACCTTCTACAGAGGTTTCATTTAAACCTCTCTAGAAGGTATTTAAAAGATAAAGGAAAACACGATAATAATCATTAACATATGAGTTAGAAATTTCTTATTTAAATCGATCTTTTACATGTCCAATATCTTTACTTTACAATGCTTATTACACTTGTCCATTTCAAAAGCCTTCTTTTTCAGTGTTGAACTAGATAAATTTAACAAGATTGCGTTTTACTCTCAATGATATTTACTAAAACTTGGCAATGTTTTTACCATCGCGTTTAAACTCTGTGTGTGTGTGTGTGTGTGTGTGTGTGTGTGTGTGTGTGTGTGTGTGTGTGTGTGTGTGTGTGTGTGTGTGTGTGCCAGCCCAAACTTCGTTCGGGTATATGTTTTTTGTTGGAATTGCGATGAAATTTCACAACAAATCACAAAAAGTCTATTTTCTATTTCACTATCTTTTTTCTTCCTCGTCCTCTCTTGCTGCTCGTGGTCTTGTTTTCTTGACCATCGACCTGAAATACATTTGTCAATACGAAGGCTTGATCAAATGCAAAGTCTTGCACCAAACTATCTTGTACCATCGCGTCTAACTCCACAATTACCTATGAAAACTAATGCTTCCTCTGTACCGCACTTGTGCCAAAGGCTTTAATAACGACAAGCTTTGTCATCTCACCATGAACGAATCCACTTTGACAGAAACTGAAGTCAGCGTGGACTTGTTTGATGTTTTGAATCTGGAGAAACCGTTTTCTTAAATTCTGCTAAATTTACCACTGTTCCAACACAGAAATGTATCAAACGCAATTTTCAGCTTACGGATCCCATCCATCCCTGTGCAAGCTACTCCGGATACCAACCATCAAAGAGGAACACACATTACCCATGGTTTTGCCTGGCTACTGTTACCTTAAAAGTCGATTTTAAACGTTCAAAGGGAAATTGTCTATATATCTGGAAGGTCATAAAACCGAACAATAAGCCAGAGCTGGGTTTCTCTAGTTAGGAGAAGGAGATACAGATTTTTGAAACAGATTCTTACACAGTAGAAATATGGTCAATGTTAGATCTATTATATATCCTGTAGAACCATAGGAAGTCCTGCTGGTAATCCGTTGTTGCCACGCCTTGTATTTAGTTCATCACTTCTTCGCATTTCTCCCTAAAGTGTCTAATATACGGAAAGAAAGTTGCAACCATTATTAGATTCCGAACCCGTGCGTTAGTTATTTCAGAGATAGATCGTGACGATTATCTAGGCCTGATGAAGTGTCATGGACTCGAGAAATAGGACATCTGACAGTGAATATCATCTAGTCCTGCTGAGGTATTATGGACTCGATCAATAGGATTTCTGATAGTGAATATCATCTAGTACTGCTGAAGTATTATGGACTCGATCAATAGGATTTCTGATAGTGAATATCATCTAGTCCTGCTGACGTGTTGGACTCGATCAATATGACCACCGAGAGTGAATATCATCTAGTCCTGCTGAAGTGTTATGGACGCTGTAAATAGGGCCGATGGTATTGAATATCATCTAGTCCTGCTGAAGTGTTATGGACTCGATCAATATAGGACCACTGATAATGAATATCATCTGGTCCTGCTGAGATGTTATAGACGCCATAAAAAGGGCGATGATAGTGAATATTATATAGTCCTGATGAAGTATTATGGACGCGATCAGTAGGACCACCGAGAGTGAATATCATCTAGTCCTGCTGACGTGTTATGGACGCGATCAATAGGACCACTGATAGTGAATATCATCTAGTCCTGCTGAAGTATTATGGACTCGATCAATATGATATCTGATAGTGAATATTATCTAGTCCTGCTGACGTGTTATGGACGCGATCAATAGGACCACTGATAGTGAATATCATCTAGTCCTGCTGACGTGTTACGGACTCGATCAATATGATATCTGATAGTGAATATCATCTAGTCCTGCTGACGTGTTATGGTTCGATCAATTGGACCTCTGATAATGAATATGATCTGGTCCTGCTGAGATGTTATGGACTTGATCAAGATGACCTTTTCTAGAAGTTAATATGTTTGTAATTGTCAGTGTTATCAGATTTATAGCCTAAAGGTACGATTTATTTCGGGTTTTTCTTGATATTTATTTTAGGGTGGTTAACTGCTGCTTCCAAATACGTTTGTCTGTCATGAGATGTTTGTAAAGGAAATGACGTAAACAAAGCCGAACTAGCTTTAAGAATTTTATATTATATTATGTTATAGATTAATAGTATATTATAAAGACATCATAACCATTATTATAACGAAAATTCTGATTGGTTGAATAATGACCAAGGTCACACGCGAATATGAATACTAGTATGCCAATACCATACTCACAGATCATGTTTTGCATGGCTCGTATCAAACCAGTCACAACGAGATTTGCTGACAGATGTCCTCTGTGTTGGTGATAGTGCTTATCATTCTTTCCTGTCAATCTGTTCTTCACGTTCAAATTGCACAGTTTGCATTTTGTACTCTGAATGACACGAGTCGTGCTTGTTTGTAAAAGTGTCGAAATATAACCGGAACTGTCAGGCACTCTGTTCAACTAAAACGACGAAAAGTAGATAATAATGTGATAAATGTTGTGGGGTGAAAACAATCAGACAGATACATGAGTGATCTAGTAAACTTTAAAACATATTAGATTTTAAAAGTAACGTTGAGTAGACAATATGACATTAATTTGGTTTTTAAAAAAAAAAGAAAAACTTTTTGTTCCTCCCAATTCATCAAGGCTTGATTTCTAATGCAGTTGGCAAATGTATAACGGATACACCATTACATGATAGTTGCATCTCACCAACTTACGAGGAAAACGTCTCATTAGCTGCCTGTAAATGCCAACCGATCTAGATTATCAAGTCTCTAATATCACGAATGCATATTTGTTGCTCTGAAGTTACGAAGAAAACATGTATTGATAGTAACTCAGAGTTATAGCTGAGATTGATTCCAAATACACTATATCGTATATTCAGCAGGAACTTGCAAGATATTCATGCCTCTGTTGCCATAAAAATAATATTGTAATTAATGTCCAATCAACTACCCATGTCACTGTTACCATGCATTAATATTTTAATTAAAGTTCAATAAACTATAGAAGTCAATATCGCTCACTTTTCACGGAAAGACAATATTGTTAGCATCAGATAATATCACATTTCAATACTAAATACGATTGCTATACAAATGTTGAATAAACACTGGAGAGTGGATAGCAGTGGTCCAGTCTACATGTGCGATAACTTTAAACCACTTGTGCTGCAACAAAAGGCATATTTGATCTCAAACTAGTAAAACAACAGTTACAACCCTGAAAGGAACTGTAGGTGGATGGGCGAATAGATATACACAATAAATTCAATGTACTGCCACTTTCTCAAACCGAATGAGCGATTGTTTTCTGCATGTTCAAAAAAGGAGCACAATGTCATGACGTTATCGAGGTTCCCGAACTAATTATAGATAAAGCTGGATTTTACGACCGGACGAAAAAGTGAAGCGCAGTTCTTAAGCAAGCTTTGAATAGACACAGTTTTTCAACCAATAAGACATGCATCTCAGTTTAACTGTTCCGTTGATCCAGATTTCTGGACAAGGAACAATCTTCACAATGGGTCAGCTAGGCAATAAGTAAACTACCTGGCCATTACAAACATTATCAGTATGGTCTTGACCGTATCAAACGTTACCAGTACGGCCTTAACCATTGCAGACGTTACCAGTACGGCCTTAACCATTGCAGACGTTACCAGTACGTCCTTAACCATTGCAGTTACCAGTACGGCCTTAATCAGTGCAGACGTTACCAGTACGACCTTAACCATTGCAGACGTTACCAGTACGGCTTTAACCATTGCAGACGTTACCAGTACGGCCTTAACCATTGCAGTTACCAGTACTGCCTTAATCAGTGCAGACATTACCAGTACGGCCTTAACCATTGCAGACGTTACCAGTACGGCCTTAACCATTGCAGACGTTACCAGTACGGCCTTAACCATTGCAGTTACCAGTACGGCCTTAATCAGTGCAGACGTTACTAGTACGGCCTTAACCATTGCAGACGTTACCAGTACGTCCTTAACTATTGCAGTTACCAGTACGGCCTTAATCGGTGCAGACGTTACCATTGCATAAAGTCATATACGAGTTGCATTGTGGAAACAATTATGTTTTAAGTTATCAACCAGTTACAAAATGCATATGTATTGGTCATGACATGATATTTTTCGACATAATTTAATAATACAAATATATTTACCATGATATGCAACCTCTCGACACAATTAAAGAGAAAATTGATTTGTCATGGCATGTTGCCTCTCGACACAATTAAGACATTCAGATAGATTTGCCACGACATACATCCTTTGGACACAATTATATCATGAAAATTGATTTGCCATGGAGTGTTACGTTTCGACACAATTAAAAATGAAAATATATTTGCCACGACAAGCAACCTCTCGACACAATTAAAACATGCAAATAGTTTTGCCATGACATGACATGCAATTACAACAAGCAGCAGAGAGGGTGAATCCTACAACATTTTTAGTATATTTTTTATTATACCCTCCAAATAACACTAGACCCTTCTCGCGAAATAACTAGAAAAAAAATGACAGTGAACATGGGATTCGCATTCGCGTTTTCGTTGATGAATCATAAATGTCACAATGATGTTGTCACTCACCCTCTCTGCTGCTAAGGTTTACGGTGATTTTAACCGAATATTTTATCAAGTCCTTACTACGACGAAAATCCTTTCAGGATGAAAGTCCTTAGGACGAAAATCATTTATGATTTCACAAATAGACTAATTTGTAAAACCTCCTCTTGTAAATCAATCAGATTATTAGACTGGTCAGTGAGTTTGAAATTAATTCTGGTTAATGAATTATTATGACATCGCATATAGACTGGATTCACCGGAGACTCAATTATTGAAAACCCTGGAGGAGCTATTGGTGTAAATGAATACAAAATATATCCCTGCTGAGCTTGATTTGATCGTTCTAAATTTATTTGATAGCTTCCTTCGATCACATCGCATACTAAATTGAGCGCAATCACCGTTGAAATATTCACATTGAACGGAGCAATATGCCTACCACCACCATCTGGGTCATTATTATGTTTGAGGATTTTTATTTCCTGTGATGTTGTTTTTTTCCACGTATCGTGAATTATTTTAAAACCAATATCGATGGCATCACTGAGAGATTTTTGTAGTTCTAAGATATTATACCCTGGTAGTTTGAACGCATGAATATCTTCTACGCGTATATTATACTTCGTTGCAAATTCTGTTCTCGTTATAGGATTACTGTCACCTAATACCACTTGAATGATTTGCAAATGAAATGTTTCCATGTCATTGATGATTTTGTTGCCTGTTTCTACGACGCTGATAAATTCATCTCGGGTGAGAGAACCGGATTTAAGAGATATTAACAACAATGAAAAATCATTATTCATCGCTGTGAAGTTTTCAGTGATTTTCTCTTGTCGAGTTGTGTGATATATTGGGTTGTTGAATTTTTTCACTGCGGTGAAAACTATCAATTCGTTGTATCTTTTATAGTTTTTTACTGGATTATCAGATTTTATCCTGTCTGTGATATAATCGGTTTTTTGTGGTTCTGGTAAATCAACGGTTTTTCCCCCGGGTGGTAATTCAGGCCATCCTAGTACGGTTCTAATAGAACTCTGATAAATATCTACGACGTATCCTTCTGTGCTTATTTCAATGGCAGATGATAGTGTTGGCTCATGAACTGTTATAGCTATTTTTGACTCTACTCCAGTAATCGATTTTATTCTACGCGCGAATTCATTATTGATTTGTTCGATTTGGTATGATCCGGTTGGTATGGAAACAACGTTCCAGTCTGGGGTACCGTCGGGTTTATTCTTATTTGCAAATACCAGTGAATTATTGGGTTGTTGACCACCAAATGATTTTGACCTAATATTTGGCCAACTGTGGTATACTCGTAATTTTGCTAGCGCTATCTCCTTCACTGGGACCGGAGAGGGGAAATTCACACTGAATTCTGATTTCGTTGAGGTTATTGAGATCATGCTTGTTTGTACTGGGTTCGTGTTCTCCACTATTTGTTGAAGTAATTCCATCTGTGTTGTCATTGTTATCATACTCATGTTGTATTTCTAATTTTGACATCGCAGAATCATATATATCTACCATCGCTGAAAACTCACTCTCTGATATAATTGTATCATCGAGCGATGACGATATCAATGAGGATAATTGCGAGTATGCAGTGGACACAACATGAAATTGAATGATGTAGTCTTGTAGTTTCCGTTGGCTGCATGAGGATATTTTTTTTGTGATTATTGAAATAATTCCAGCGATTGTTGTTGCCGCAGAAATGCAAATTGGAACAGCTATCGGGGCCATCATTTTCACTGAAGACAGTATAATACCGGCTCCGGTGATTACACCACTCACAGCGTACACAGTAACATCAATTGCGGTAATTCTCCTGCGATATTTTTTAATTTTCATTGCATACTCCTCAGACAAGGTTTTGAGTCTAGTTTGATACTCTCTGATCTGATCATAGCGATATTGCGATGATGAAATCATTTTTATTTTAAATACGCTAGCGTTTTCAATTACGATTTACTTAAATCCGCTACGAATTCCACATACCACGTTGTTGAGACCCTAACCAAATCTTTATCAGTAGATGTAATTGTAAACTTTTCAGTTGTATTCTTGTCGATGATGGTTGAAATCGTATTATTGACCCCGGATGAACTGGACGATGAAATATTAAATTGAGACAATGGTGTTACTAGTGTTAATCGATAAATACCCTTAACGGTTGCAGTGATATCTAATTTGTTGTTTGTAGGTGACCACTCAAATGATCCGTGTTGGATTGTATATACTACGTTATTGGTTTTCTCATGAGGAATTTTTGTTTTTTCAATGACTGTTATCATCCTCGAAAAATCACCTTTGACGGCTTCGATGAAAGTTTTCGTCTCATCGATGGATTTTTTAATATCAGGGAGTTTTAGTTCAATTTTATCGAATGTAGTTCCAATAAATTTATCAATGATATTTCTACGAAATGCGGTAAACTGTTTTATGTGTTCTTCAATTCTAGATTCAAGTGTTGTTAGTACAACCACAGAATTGTTTAACTCATCGTTGAGAATTTTTAATCGATCTGTAATCGTCGAAACGAGTACACCCGGTTTGAGTTTACCCTGATCGGAAAATAAATTCAACGTCTCAGCTATTTCATCTTTAATTTTTTTGTTATATCCTTGATAGAATCAGGGGTTGCAGTGCCATCGGGTTTGGGTTTCAGAGGTCTCCCCCAAATATCAATCATGTTATTGTAAAACTCTTTCTCTCTCTAAAAAGCGATTGCTGGTGTAGTCATTTACGACAATATGAGGTGGTTTCCCCCTTGGGTTACCCAAGGAGTTAGAAATAGCGTCAAGGACATTTAATACTTCACTGCCGCATATTGGTGGGTCATTGATTTGTTGTGTTGGTAGCGTAGAATACCAAGTCTTCATTGGAAATTGTTTTATGTAACGCATAAATTCTTTTGGTGGGGCTAATCCATATGAATCAAAATAGACAATCCCACGTGGATCAATAGCGTATGCAACCCAGTGAGTTCCAGGTCCGGTGCTGTTATCGAGATTAATAATACCTGTTTCAGTTTTGTTTGGTTGATGTGGTAATTGATCTTTCATAAAAACACCTCTGAAATTTTTAATCACTAGTTTTTTAGCCGCATCCATTAAATCAAAATTGGAGATGGGAACCATCGAAGATTTGGAAACCATCGAAGATTTCTGAATTAATAAACCGTTCCTGGTAGTCTCAGGCCTGATCCGTGAACGGATCTCCCGCTGTACCATGAATACGGGGTTCCTGGTAGTCTTAGACCTTTTCCGCTGTACCATGAATACGGGGTTCCTGGTAGTCTTAGACCCAATCCGTGAACGGATCGTCCCTTTTTTTTTATCCTTTCCCAGTTGCCTTCTTTAGTGCCATTCCTGCTGCAGTACCAACGGCTCCTAACGCCGCTGCTTTAGCCACTGCTGGGGCTGCTGCTGCAATCAATGCTGGTATTGCAGCTAACAATGGAAATATACCACCCGTTTTCATCATATTTTTAATAGCAGCCGCAGAGAGAGTAATCTGAACACCTTTTTTGGCTGCAAGTGCATCATTGAAATGTTTCACCTGACGAGTTGTCAGCGATAATTTATTTGCACCACCAGTCATTTGATTAGGTTTCAACGTGATTGTGGTTCCACATTTTTTAGCCGATTCTGATTGCAATTTTTTGATTTGACCAGGAGTTAACGCAACACTAATAACACTATATGACATTATACATAATAGATTGATTCTAATTCAATGAAAAATCGAGAAAAATCGTTCAAAGATTTTCTACTGGGGCATCTACCACTCTCATTCTTCCACCAACACCTTCAAGTAGCATTGATTTATCACTGAGAATGACAGCAACCGCTCTATAATCAGCAATAGCACCACGAGTCACATTAGCTCTAAAGTGTATATCAACGACAGATTGTCTCATCAAATCGAGATGTTCCAGCGAAAAGTAATAAATCGGATAGAGGCTTTTAAAATCCAATTGTGATATTTGCAAACCAGTATCGACATTTTGGTCGCGTGCCATAAATGACAACAGACGATGATAAACTCGTGCAATATGATTTTCTGTGTAATTAAGTTGTATATCCTCAGATGGTTCCTGCTGGCCGTTTATTCTCAGTGAGACGTCTTTCACACCTAACTGATCAAATATCATATGACTGAAACGTTGATTGCCAACTCGTGTGTTATCCTGTAACGCAATAAATATATGACGTGGCGCAGAAACGCCTTGTTTTGATGCTAGGTTCCAAGTGAATAACCCGTTGATATTTGATTGCTTCACATCTGTACTCACGGTTAGCCAACTCAACAACGACTTTCCTCCTTGGTCCATAAATGATAGTAGTCGTTGTTCTTCGGTGATTGCTGGAGTCAACACTGGCATCCACAATGATATTTTTGTTAATTTGACTTTACCGGCATCAGCATTGGGGGCTGCAGCATCTGCTGGAATCCTCCAAATTGCATCATTATCATCACTTTTTCGTACAAGCGATACTGTATGCTTCGCCCCGTAGATAACTTTTCTGACGTTTCTACAGAATCCAAATATGTGATGCAGTGGAATCGCGCATGAAAATGATTTACGCTCTCCTTGCAACATTGCGTTTCGTGTTGCAGCTCCTAGATTGAAATCAGGATCGTTGTTTATAATCATATTCTCGATACCAGCAGGAGCAGGAGGAGCAGCACGATCATTTGGTCGTCTTATAATAAATTGATTTCCTCCAGCGGTATTCTTACCATCTTTTGCAAACATCATAGATGGACCCGCTGATCTTGTATAATCATCAGAATATCTCGCTAACCCTATGATTGTTGTGGCCACATCAACTTCACGATCTATGGACTCAATTTCTTTTCCATCAATGAGATATCTAGCACTCTCAAATAGCGCCATAATACCATTATTGACAAAACCGACTTGAGTACCAGCTGGATACTCTGTATCATTTGTTCGTATAATCTCTCCTTCGAGGGCAAAAAGTATTTACTGGTATCATGGACTTGAAGATCAATTCTTGCTCGACTATTTGAGTCTATGGCATGATAGGCGTAATATTGATAATCGCGTACAGAATCATTCTTGGGGACTGGGGCGTCTATATCAAATGCTGGATCAGGTGACCTTTTGAACATTTTATTCTATTTATCAGAGTCTACATCGTAAAATCGTAAACGATTTTCCATTTTCATCGTGAAAAACGCTAGCGTGAAAATCCATAGGATTTCATCGACGTAGTTTTTTAAAGCCACTTCCCGCTATCATATTTGCAATATTGCTTTGGTCCCCTTGATTTACCATCGACGCTAGTTTTTCATCTACTGCGTTATTTATAATTTTACTAACACTTGCAGACATTTCTGCTGTAGACGGTAACGGTTTCTTTTTTCGCCTCACTAATGATGTTATTTTATCCTTCGCAGTTGAAAACGCTTTCCCGGCAAGATCTCCAACAGTACTAATACCCTTATCACGAATAACATCAATGGCTTTCATTGATAACTGTTTAGCTAACGGCATCACTTTTGGGGCCATTCTTGAAAAGAATCCTAAAATGGTATTGCCTAAACCATCTCCATAGTATGCTTTATAAACTGGAAACCGTGAATTAACTACATAGACGAGGGTTGGTTTATCATGATTGTAGTGTACGATCATTATTATAAAAACAATAGTGTTTTCAATTGTTATTTAATCACTATGATACCCATTTGCTAACTCGTCAATGAAATCTCGATATGTTTTGATATCCATGATACCGCCGGCAAATAACCGTCTACAGATATCAGCTGCTTCATTAATTATTTCTGGAGAGTTATTTCCAGCTCGTTTTCCTCCGATGAGAACATCTAATCGTGATATATCATTGATAACACTATCAGGACAAGTGTTTCCAATCCTTGGATTTTGCAGTCCACTTCCGCTATAACCAGCTGCTTCATCTAGTTTTTCTAAACCCGTTTCTTGTAAATAATCATCATCATCATCATCATCAGGTGGTAATTGTTGTTTTTTAGGTGAAAAAGATATTTTCTTTGCAGGTTGCTGTCGCTTTCCTCGCAATTTTGATTGTTTATACTCTTCGTATTGATTATACACTATATCCACCGCATTGATATATTCGATGTATGATGCACTATCTGTCTTAATTTGACTTTTTTTAGCTTTGATTTTATAAAATATATCAGCCCAATGAGTGAAATTCTTAACAAACTTATGATGTTCTGGTTTCAACCATTTTTTTCTGTTTTCATAAGACATAACAACAAGCGCAGGAATTTCTGTTGGATCAGTCTTATCAATTTCTGCTAACCCTTCCTCGTTAAATCTCACGCGTAAATCATCTACTGTTCTTTTTGATTCCATTTGTTTTGTTTGTTCAGTTTTCGCTGCTAGTTTTTCAAGTTCACCAATAACAGATTTTCCCGTCTCGGGACCATCTCCCAGTAAAGCACGCTCTACCCCTTTCGTTGCTGTGGTTACTGGTTTAAACAACTCTTCAGACCCCAGAGCAAGTAAACTCTGTCGTTGTTCCAGTTTATTTCTTACAGAGTCGCGAATTGGTATAAATTTCTTAATTGCATCTAGTCGCTCACGAGCCAATCGGGTCGTTAATGCTTCATTGACCATTATTTGAAATCAGAAACCATTTTTCAATTGTAAAACAATTTTTCCCATCGATGATTCCATCCTTAACGGTCCAATTTTTTATTGCTGTGAAATATTTTTATTTTTTATTCATTGATTTTGCCTGTTTTTGACAGTTTTGGTGGTTTTCAGTTGAAAATCTCAAAGAGATTTTACAGTCAAGTAGTCGATTTTACATGGGATTTTCCATAAGGAAAAGCTGTTAAAACTCATTTTTGATGATTTTTAGCCATTTTTCATCAATTTTTGCCTGTTTTCGTCATTTTTCATCGATTTTCATCAAAAAACCTCGTAGGGTCAAGTAGTCGATTTCCATAGGAAAAAGTTCTTAAAAGTTAGGATTCTATTTTATTTTCGCAGTGTGAAATATTTTCACTGATTCAATCAAAAAATGACAAAAAAATGAAAATCTCAAGGAGATTTTACTGTCTGACAAAATCTTTTGAGGGTCGGTCAATCAAAATAGTTCATTTTCTTGAATTAACGCTCGTAAGTTTCTAATTTTAGAATTAACTTCCTTTTTCAATTCATATTCGTTACCCAATTCTTTTCGTATTCCTTCCACGATAGTATATAATGGAACAAACACACCTACTTCACTGGAAAATGCAAGAGAGTCTCGAATAGAATTTTGAATTTTTTTGATGAGTGCATATTTCTTTGGTAACATATACTTGTTAGTGCTAACTCCGTATTCTATATCCTGAAAATCCGACTTGATTTGATCAGGATTTAACCCATCTGACAATTTAATATTCTGATTTTTCAATTTTGCAATTTCAACTATGATGCTATTCATAATTTCAGAATTCATATATGATAATACATATTTCTAATTCATTTTTCAAAAATAAATGAGCCGTTAATATTTTTAAAATTCAGTCTGTATTTATAAATATCTTTTTTAAAATTCAGTCTGTATATATAAATATCTTTTTTAAAATTAATTCTGTATATATAACTATATTTTTTAAAATTAATTCTGTATATATAAATATAAATGCAGACAAAAATAAATAACAACCATGATGAGCGGTTATCAGTCATTTGGCCCCCTTGATATAGGCCACTGTGTCTCTCATAGAGTTCTTTCTTTGAGTATTTCCATTTTTTTTTTCTGAGATTTCTTCGATCTCGATTTGACCCTATTTGGCCGGTATTTCATTTTTGAACACCATACGGGGCTACCCAAATGTGACGGAGAGCTAATTACATCCATGGATGTTATTTATTTTAGGTCATTTATATTTACATTCACCGGAAACATATTCCCCTAAGAGTGAATCTAACTCGTCAAATAACGGGTTAGAATCACAAGAGGGTATGTTTACGTGAAATGACCTAGAGGTTACATATATACGACAACACATCTTTGGAACTCCTTGGTTGCCTTCACATCCAAGTAAGCCCAAAGGAAACCCGAAACATACATCTCCGGAAGGGAGGCCTAACGTGGCAAACGCCATCTTAGACCGCCCAGAAGATATGCTTGGGGTGACGTCACAACATATACTTAATTAAGGACAGCACAAATACCGTATATATCTCCACTCGAGTGTTGTGGCAAATTGTAGGTATACATATACTTAATTAACTTAATTAAGGACAGCACAAATACCGTATATATCTCCATTCAGATTGTAGGTATACATATACTTAATTAACTTAATTAAGGATGGATTATAATTCAATGATGATGTAATGATGATGGGACGGCACAGACATCACAAACATGAAACGACGGGGCTGATTTTCAAAGGCCAATCCGACCAATCAAAGCAACCCATGAAATTAAACCCGGTTGCATGATTGAGAAAAGTCAACCACGCACACGTGTCAATGGCGTGGGTTATTTTTTGACTGGTCGGATTGGCCTTTGAAAGCCCCAGTTTTAAACCTTTCATTTAGTATATAAGGTGACTAATACAGCAGCGTCAATCCACAGAGTGTGTTATTTTATTTTCTTGAATTACTTGTTAATGGTGCTTCACAGTATTTAAATGAGACAGAATATTTGCATAAAACACTAAAAAAAAGAATATAATCGTTTGAAAACATTTTATATTTGATTTCTTTTCTAATTAATTATAGCCCAAGCCGCTGAATCACAATTTAGGGGGAAATAACCCACGCCATACTGTAATGTAATTTTTATAGATGTAGCCGCTCTCTAGGGGCATTTGTACATCTTTTATAGGTGCCATGTCGGCACCCATTTAGGTGGGAGGGGTTGTTATTCCCTCCCTTATCAACCCGACACCATCTAAGGGAGAGAGTATATAAGGAGACTTAATACAGCAATCCGCAAGGTGTGCTATTTTATTTTCTTGAATTACTTATTAATGGTGTTTCACGGTACTTAAATGAGACTGAATATTTGCATTAAACACTAGAAAAAAGAATATAATTGTTTGAAAACATTTCTTTTCTTACAAAACAATGCCCAGCCGCTGAATCACAATAACCCATAAAACAAGTTAACACAATCTAAGGGAGAAAGTATATAAAGTCACTAATACAGCAATCCACAGGGTGCTCTTTTATTTTCTAAAATTACTTATTAATGGTGTTTCACGGTATTTAAAGGAGACAGATTATTTGACTTAAACACTAAAAAAAAAAGAAAATATTTCTTTTCTTATAAAACAATACCCTGCCGCTAAATCACAATGATAACTCCCTTAGTTATATCCATTGGTTATATTTAAGAGTTGTCTCCCTTGGTGTTATAGACATACGAAAATCGAATTTTTTGTCCTGTCTCTTTTGAAATGGCCTGTAGATTTGGTAAAGAATTATTCTGAGAATCGGAATCAATATGATCAATAACATAACCATCCTTGATCAATCCATTAAACACCTCGAAGACGAATCTGTGACAGAGATATTTTTTCTTCCCAGCACTAAACATCAAATACCACAAATCCAACTGGATTCTTCAATCTGCGGGTTCTGATAATACCATTACGGGATGCTTCATAATTAACAAGCAGGGGTGAGGTCTGAATTCTTGGTTCATTTGTATAATAACACTATTTTTCTAATTCATTGTTTGGTTTAATTATAAGTCTCTGTATATAATCTTGAGGAGTCTTTATGATTTTGTCATCGTTGGGGTCAATGACAGTATTTTTCATTCTTTTATCATAATAGCGTTTTAGTTCCCTGTATCGTTTGCCGCCACACCTAAGACATAATTGCGACCTTCCCCTAACCCCAACCCCACATCGAATACAGGGTAACGGACCAAGGCTTCCACGACGAAAGCTTTGCATATGATACCAACATAATTCATTTCTGCATGATTTGTTACACGGTGTCACTGATCCAATCATAAGCCATTTGCAATGATTCATTATACTTAAATCTTTCATTTAAATGCTTGTTTTAATTATAGTATGGAGGAGTTCGAGAGATTATCGAAAATTAAGCCCTGGAAAAGTGTTCAATTCAATCTTGATAGAGTTTCTGATACACCAAAGAATAAAATTCTTGATAGAACCTTGATTAGTAAAATCAGAGACTGTTTTAATGAATTCAAGCGTGATGGGGCAGCTCATTGTTGGTCAACATTTCGAATTGATGGTGTTGTTGACGCTACCATGAATGATGAAAAAGCAGCAGTGATAATCTCAAATGTTGGGGAAGAAAGAAATTTTTTTCGAATAAAATTCCTTATCCGTGATAATGGAAAATGGATCATTAGGGACAAATACGAGCCTATTCTTAAGGACAAAAAAACTGTCACTGTGACTCAGAATTCAAAACCAGGAATTTTGACTGGAATTGACAAACCCTACTACGAAAGATCTTATCCTGTCACAGCAGTTGTTTACGGGATATATCCGCTCAATGACAAACCTGATATTGCAAAACTAGCACCCATGAAATATTCGACAGGGCTCAATTGTGTAGCAGCACGAATAATGGAACACTTCACAAATGCGTCCCGGGGAAATAAACTAACTGATCTAAGACGAAAAAAAATAACCGAATGGGAACTGACAGTGAAACAGCATGGGGCAACAATTCAAGATATAGCCAAATTAGAAACATCATTGAGATTTCCAATATCGGTAAGGACAATCACCGGTGAAGTATTATACGAATCGAAATATAATAAAAATGGAACCCTAATACAGATTATTGATCATAACGAACACGCGTGGTCATCTGCAGTAACAATATTCCCACGGGATAGAACCGTAAAATATCTATCCCAAACCGAAGAGTTTTTTTCAGACCAGAAATTATTTGATGCTATTTACCATTTGAGTAAAAACGATCCCGTGTCAATGTGGCTATTTCATAGTACTTCAGACGAAGAATGTAGATTTGATCAGTTTGTAAGGCCCAACGGAGAATTGTACCGTACTGAAGAACTGCATAATCAAATGAAACAACTAGCTAGTGAGTTTTCTGGGGAAGGGGAAGACAACGATCAATTATTAGCAAACTGTTTTACACTTCCATCAGTTGTAGCACATTTTGCTAGGAAGAAAAACGCGTGGAAACCAACACGAAGTGAGTTCTTATCAGAGGTCAAATTGTCCTGTCTTGAATACGGCCACGGCGGATTATGGAACACAAAATACACCGCTGATACCGTTATTTCAGTTGATATGATTGCATGTTATCCAGGAAGTTTTCTTGGGTATGGAGAATGCGAGAAATATTTCAAACGATTTGGACACCCCACACACGAAATGACCCGTGTTGCTATTAATGGACCACTGCCACATTTCGATTTAACCGGATTCGCTTGTGTAGTATCATTTGAAATGGCTGAAGGACTTCATCCGTGTAGTTATCTTTGGATTGGTAAACACATGTCTGAAAAACACTGGATGCCAATAGTGTTATTACGGTATATGCTTGATTGTAAGATGTTAAAATCATTAATTGTCAGTGATGCAATTATATCCTATCGAGCACAGAAATCAGTCTGGTTACCACAACCTGATCTAGAAAAAATAATTAGCGAAGAGCGAAAACTGTTTCCAAATTTCAGTGAACAACAAATCATGGATTGGTCCCAACAGTTATTTGAAATCAGAAACAATGAAGCAAAAGACCTTGGACGAAGAATAATCGGTAAATTTACCCAAGGTGGCAAAGATGATAATACGAGATATTCTTCACGATTGATTATAGACAATGCTGAATACGATTTTGTAATCACGGATTTAACGAATAGGGGCCTATATGTCAATCGTAAGGATGCATTTATGTCCGATGGAACCAAATTGGGTACAATTGTTACTTACACTGATGGATACAATCCGCAGTACACACATTTGAGAGCTTCTATGCTTGGTTATGCTTCTATTAATTTATTTTCAATGATCAATAGATTTCCTACCACCGCAGTTAGAGTTGCTACTGACTCATTTTACATAAATAGCAAAATGGCTGATTTTAAGGCTACTGGCAACGAGAATTGGGGGTCATGGAGAATTAAGAAGGAAATGCTTCATGATTATATTCCATCAGCAGATGTTACCATTGAAAATAATTACTTAGAAAGCAATCAGTGTTCAGAATTTTCTAGTGCACCACCGATTTCTGATCCAATCTGTAGATATAAAACAGTTTATTTAAACGGCTGTGGTGGGTCAGGAAAAACAACCCGGGCAATTGAGTTATTTCGTGTTTCCAATCCAAACATGATTGTGCTAACACCGACTCACAGACTTGCAAGAGAAATGATACAACGAGGGGTAAATGCCTGCACTTATCATAGTTTCTTTAGATGGAAGGGAGATAAATGGACTCCTGAGCGCATGGGAGAGAAATTTATTCCTGAAATTATCATTTGGGATGAAATAGACACAGTGTCCGAAGATGTCTTAAAAATATTTCTTGAGTGGTTGTTATTGAAGAATACAAAAGTCGTCATGTGCGGTGATCACGGCCAACCACCACCATTTGTCGGTGCATCTCCCCATGAATGGCTAAAGGGTTTTGTAGACTATTATGAAGAAATTGATAC
This sequence comes from Unio delphinus, assembly GCA_029339505.1. Classification (NCBI taxonomy): domain Eukaryota; kingdom Metazoa; phylum Mollusca; class Bivalvia; order Unionida; family Unionidae; genus Unio; species Unio delphinus. Next base: position 1,511,851 of record JAQISU010000007.1, on the reverse strand, counting down.
CGATCATAGATCACTTGATAATGAATTAAAAGAATTTAAGAAACTAATTAGATTACAACCGGATAAAATCCAGTGTAAAATAGCCCGTGAAATAATTTCGGAAACTCCCATGAATGAGTTTTGGGAAGCGTGGAGACCAAATGATTTAATCATTGCAAGTAGAAAAATAGTCAGGGACACACTTCAGATGAAGTTATTTGAATTGCATAAACAAAAATTTGCAACACTTCCAGTGCCCCTCTGTTATAGGCCATCGGATACACGAAAACAGAACATCGAAGTTGATATTCCAGGCCTGACAGAGTCAGGGCGTGAAAAGCAGATTCTCGTATTAAATGATATTGTGCTGGTTGATATCAATGTCGTTGAAGATGCATTGCGTGCTAATAAATCCCCATGGACGCTAGGTTATGCAGCAACAATACACTCTTCACAGGGATTGACTATATCGGATACAATTGTTTGGATGGTAGATAATCGCATAGAATGGTCGAATTTAGTCTATCTCGCAGTGTCTAGAGTACGAAAAATAAATCAACTTCGAAGAATTGTCCTGACAGAGTCAGGCGATGATGAAATCATTGGCGATGATAATGATATTATTGATAAAAAAAACTCTCCGGTTACAAACAACAAGACAAAAAAAAAAACAACGAGAATTTGATATTGATGCTGAATTAATAATTACTCTGAAGCAACAACAGAATAATCACTGCGCGAGTTGCAATTGTATAATGCGTTGGCAGTATTCGGATAAGGATCCTCGCCAATTCACCGTTGACAGAAAAAATAACAATCTCGGTCATGTCAGAAATAATGTGATGTTGACTTGTCTTGAGTGCAATAGACGCAAGGGTGCTAGTTAAGCCCATGCGGTGGTAATTGAGTATCGTCAGGTATCACTTGTAATTGTTGTCTAGTAAAACCCCGTTGAGGGGCAGTTGAATCCAGTTTATAGATTGGAGGTCTACCCGTAGATCGTGTTATACTAGATATCTTGTGTGCAGTAACACTCCAAATAGGATCAGTAGCCCTTTTTGTGCCACCCTCAAGCTCTCCTGGTTCGTATAAGTACCTCACAATGACATTACTACCAAGAATTGGTTGGGAAACGCTAAAATCTTTTTGAATTTCCATTTCAGGTATTGACTTCTTTTTAATCGCATTGATAGGTTTCATGTTGATGGTTCTAGTAATCTCGTTATTCAGTGCAGTAATCACAGCTGGTAACCTTTTAACCCATTCACGGGATCTTTTTTCTTGGATGAATTCTTTTGCGTATTGATATCCAAATAATCGCTCAGCAAGGGTTTTATTAAACCGTTCTACAATGGCCTGATCACGATGTAGCGCAGTATGTCCTCGTCTGATAGTGACTTTATGATTTTTCATTATTGATAACACTGCACCCTGAAATTCCTTGCCCGGATCAACTTGTAACAGATTTGGCCAGTGCAGAGGACTCCTTCGATAAATCCTTTCAAATGCAGAAGCCACTTCAGTGGCTGATTTTGTTTTTAACGGTTCTGCTTCTTTGTATCGACTTGCAATATCAACTACGGTTAATGCGTATTTGTAACCACGATCATGTGGCAGAAATAATAGATCAGCCTGATGAACTTCATTGGGTCCGGTCACATCAAAATGCGAGAAATTGATTTGTTTAGGCGGTGGTAGATAAATTTGCCATAGTGCCTGTTTGGATAACCGATGAGCCGCAGTGGTTTTTTTCACTTTCGCAGCGCTAGCGAGTTTATGGATTGCTGATTTACCCCTCCAGTATCCTCTTGGGGAATAATAAATAGATTCCATGTTGTTATTAATTACCAGCACCTAACATCAATTTACTTTTCATAGCCGATTTTATCAAAAATGAAGCCAATTTTTCTTTGAAAGATTTATCAGAAATAGCATTTAACGCATGAATTAATTTCACATCTGCTAGATGCCTGTGCTGCAGATTACTGCTTTTATAAGATACATCATGAAGGTGACAGGCCTTATCAATAGCGTTTATTGGTTCCTCACCGGGTCGGGGCTGATTTTGATCATTGAGTCTGATATCAAGTCTTGTTCCCGGTCCACAGTAGCTATATCCTGGAAGGTGCTTTTCTCCAGGGTATTTTGCCCATGGGGTTCCAGGGAGTTTAGTTAGCTTGGCTGCGATATCACCTCCTCGTTTTTTTTTAAAGGTTCCTTGAGTTCCTTGGGTTTAGAAACAAATCTAAATTTCTTTGTACTACATTGTACGCATTTACCAGAAAGCGCTGATCGGTTATTTTTAGTTGTAATCGTCGTCAAGTCATCTGTGCCAGTACGTTTTTTACACTTCACACAATATAGATCCATAATTTATATATAACGGCATGAATATAATTGATTATTCAGCTACCCGACGACGGGAACCTATTAAACATCATGAAATGTTGCCGAATTTAATTAGAATGATTATAATCGGACCATCTGGAAGCGGAAAGACACAACTGCTACTTAATTTGATAAAGAGATGGATGAAATGGAACAAATTGTATTTAATAGCCCCGAGTGTAGACGATCAGCGATGCTATGAAGTGCTAAAGGATTTTAACGAGAAAGCAAAAGAATTTCAAATCGATGAAGATTTTATTGAGTTTATTACTGATATAGAGGAAGCCCCGAGCATTGATGCTATTGATGGAAGTATTAACAATTTAGTGGTATACGATGATATCATGTTAGATAATCAAAAAAATCCTGCTAGAATATTTTCCCGAAGGCAGGCATAAAAACACTGATGTGACATATGTCACTCAACGATACACTCAGATACCAAAAGTGATCAGAGATAACTGCAATGTGTTGTGTGTATTTAACGGCGTTGATACTCATACGCTACGAAATATTCATCAGACCTGGTGCAGCGGTGATATGAATCATAATCAATTTAGAAATTTCTTTAGCCACGCTCAGTCAAAACCACACGGATTTGTGACAATAAATTTAGCAGACCCTAGGACACGATATCGTATCGGACTTGATAAAATATTCGGTTAAAATCACCGTAAACCTTAGCAGCAGAGAGGGTGAGTGACAACATCATTGTGACATTTATGATTCATCAACGAAAACGCGAATGCGAATCCCATGTTCACTGTCATTTTTTTTCTAGTTATTTCGCGAGAAGGGTCTAGTGTTATTTGGAGGGTATAATCAAAAATATACTAAAAATGTTGTAGGATTCACCCTCTCTGCTGCTCAACACGAAAATTGATTTGCCATGGCATGTTACCTAGCGATACAATTAAATCATGCAAGACTGCTTTGCCAAGATATGTTGCCTTTCTACGAAAAAGTTGAGGCGTGACATAGATCTACCATGAAACGATAGCTTTCGACACAAAAGTGTTTTTTTTTTTTATAAAAAAAGATCTTACCAGATTCAGAAGCAGAACAGATAGAACAATCATCTCACTGTACACCATTTTGAAAATATTGCGTTCAATCATACTCCTGTTTTCCGCCAATAGCATAGACTGCTCCCATTCGCCAATTTGAAGTATGCTTGGACGCGAACAGTTTGCTTCTAGACAGTGTATGAAACATTCTAATGCCCAAAGAAGACTTTTCGACGATTCGTCCAAAGAACTGCACAAACTTTGGTCCGGGAACTCAGAGATATACCGCTTTAAAGTAGCCTTTACATTACGGGCCTCTTTTTCCCATTTTTCCGGATTGGAAATTCCCCAGAGGTAAACTGTAGACAGAAGAAGAACCAAGACATACGACACATGTTTAATATAAAACTGGCTTAGATTATTCCTAAAAGACCCCCAAACGACGTCAGCACAGTCAAGGAGCTGATATCCTGGACAAGAACTGATGCGATGACGGAAAAGCAGATCGACTATTTTGTTTAGAGCTAGATTTTGAATCTCATTACATTTACAGCGGGATAGTTTGGCTAGTCCTATTGTATTGTTCTCTTTGTAATACTGAGGTATGACGCATGACGTGATGGTGATGGCAAACATTTCCCTGTCACTATCAGACGAATTGTTGAACCACTGAACCAAGCGATCCGTGTCTTTCGGAACATCATGGTTACCTTAAAAGCAAACAAATATATATATATATATATATATATATATATATATATATATATATATATATATATATATATATATATATATATATATATATATATGTATATATATATGCGACCAGAACCTTTAATGAAAGCACTATTTAAAAATGTATAATTTATATGATACAATATATAGAGAGATTGCATATATATAGTATGAACACCGTATCAATGAAATATCACGAGAAGTATAAATATGTTATTAAAAGAGAACGAAGCTCGTTACTCTCTCTCTCTCTCTCTCTCTCTCTCTCTCTCTCTCTCTCTCTCTCTCTCTCTCTCTCTCTCTCTCTCTCTCTCTCTCTCTCTCTCTGGACAGCCTGACTATTGACTATCATTACCATCATTCATAGGTCAAAAATCCTCATCGTATGACAAGCGATGAGAGAGAGAGAGAGAGAGAGAGAGAGAGAGAGAGAGAGAGAGAGAGAGAGAGAGAGAGAGAGAGAGGTAACTATTTGACATTTCTATATTTAATTATTAAAAATTGATTTAGAACATTATAATAGGGCTGAGAAGAAGGCAAAAACAAGGGTTTAAACACAATACAGTATGCGTTTCTCTCGCTCCAGATGTGTGCTTATTTTGTCATTTACGCACTAAAGGAGAATGTTAAAGGAAAGGATTCCGATGAAAATGTGTCCCATTTTAATATCATTTATAAAACAGGGACTACTTTTTTTCGTTATTTTCTTATCACATTTATGGTTAATTAATGAGGAGAAATTCATCATTGATATAACTTTAAATAGGCCCTGTTGTTGATTGCTTATATATTCGTAGTATTGCACCATGGGCGGATATTTGCTTTATACAAAAAGTTTAAATTACATGTTTTTTTTAGTGTGTGTGTGTGTGTGTGTGTCTGTTATTTTGTTTGGTGTTTTACAGCACAGCACACGTAGGTTATTTTGTGCCAAGAGAATTGTAGCAAATTGCCTTGATCATGGACATACAAACTGACCCAGACAGATTCGATATAAGGATTTGAACCTGTAACCGTTTGGTTGTGAGTCCTGCACCCGCACCACTGTGTCATCGCGACCTCACAAGCTTTAACGTAAAGATTTAAACTGAACATTTGGGTTTCCTCCCTTACACATGAATTCTTTAAGACGCTGTGTGTTACATGCAAGTTTCATCTTCACCGCTACGGTGGCCTAGCCATAACAAAGAATTAGAAAAATTATACTAACAGTTGCCTCGCTTGACTCTGAGCATTAGGAAGTTAGTGTTAGGACTGGTCGGCCTGGTGTCGGATAATGTGACTGGACGCTACATATCTGCGGCATAATGCTCCAGTGATAAACATCACTATAACCTGCCACACTGCAGCTATTGTAGGGATATCACACACACACACACACACACACACACACACACACACACACACACACATTTCATCTTAAACATTCTCATCTTGGTATTCATTTTAAAAGGGAGATAAACCAGTGAATAGATTACAATATAAATATTTACAGTTGTGAACCATGTGATAACAGTTTCTTATGATAACTAGCGTGAAAAATCCGTGTACAAATGTGAAGAATAAAAATCTGGTATCGCTGATTATTATTTCTATAAGAAATTATGCTATGTTCCATCCTACTGCACCCACCCTCATTGTAATGCAATGAAGTGTTTCACGACATAGAAATAAGATACTGAACAAAAATCAAGTTACTTTGGTTGTGTAATTTGTTCTAAATTATACAGGCATTAATATAAATCCTTTCCATATGTAATAAAGTTGTCAATCTGTTTCCATAGAACTTTCAATTTTAATTTATAAAATGTCTGAAATCGAACAATTATTTGCCCTTTGAAGGGAGGTAATATTAGCTATAGGCAACTGCACTGAATGAATGCATGAATATTTAACATTCTTGCAGAGGGTGTCTGCTACAACATGTAGTTCTATGACTTTTGTGGCTAATCACAATCACCTTTGAATATTGATAAGCTGATTGTTTTCCTTTTTAGTTTCTTTTTATTCACATAAAATAAATCAATATAAGACAAACTTATGATTTAAACATGATAGATAGTTTTATTGAAGATAGCAGAGCACTGCAAACACATATGGATAAATGATTGTTGAACACTGAACGCTAAGCGATTCGCGTACTGGCACATGGAAATTAATGTGGAATATAAAACTAAGCGAACAACATGAGAAAATTAAAATATTTTCATATTTACAATTGAGTTAAGTCATTAATCTGTGTGAATTAAAATTACCTTAAGAGAATCTCTCTCTCTCTCTCTCTCTCTCTCTCTCTCTCTCTCTCTCTCTCTCTCTCTCTCTCTCTCACTGGTCAGTTTGACTTAACTATTAAAATTATTCATCGGTCCAGAAACGACGTCGTATGACAAGCGAAAATCTTCAACGCTCGTCTTATCATGATTTCTCGCCTATATCTTACTACGAAGGCCGATCAATCCATTTTCAATCGAGAGACAATAGAGAAGTAGTCTTTGAAAAAGCCAAACTTTACTCATGCAACTAAATAAGTACATTCTTCCTCCACTTACCAGATCGACGTTTGCCTACAATAAATATCAAATACAAGAAAGATGAACAAACCAGAGCTGATGTTTGAGTAAGTATAGGTAACCAGCTGCAGACACACACACACACACACACACACACACATATATATATATATATATATATATATATATATATATATATATAGTCCGACAAGCTTGGTCCAAATTCACTGGTCACCGGTTGGGCACCAAAGGGACGATGGCATGCCCAACTGTCTTACTCTATGCTTATATGTTTGTTTTAAACTATTGGGCTTACTCTAGCAATGGCCAAATTATTATATCAGTTTTGTTTTAGACTATTGCGCTTCCCCTGGCATTGTCGAATTTATTCCAGCATGTATGTATGTGTGTTGATATTTCAGAATGAATACAATTAATGGGTTTAATGTTAATTTAAATCCCGAGAAGAATAGGAGAAAGAAACCATCCTTTACATAGGAACATAGCAACCCACCATAATGGAGCTGATGTGTTAAATCGCTAAACTATTACTCCTTCATATTTACTGCATCAAGTTAGTAATAGAGCAATATATAGGACGGGTAACGTTGCATTTAACAAATATGAGGACCCTGGTCAATATACATGACGTGTAACATAGTGGCTATCAGACATTGGGACCATGGTCAATATACTTGCGCGGATAACATTGTTGTACCCTAAAATGAGGACCATGGTCAATAAATTTGACTGATAACACGGTGTTACCCAAACATGAGGACCATGATTAATATACCTGACGGGTAACATAGGGGTTCCCAAATATGAACACCGTGGTCATCGTCTGTAGGTTGCAGACTTTCTCCATGAACAAATCTCTTCGTTTGCCAAGATATCCGCTCCTTGGTAGGGCCAGTTTTATCGTCCAATGTTTCAGCCGATTCGCTGTCAACCACTTGTTTCACTTCAGTATTATCACTCTGTATTGGTTGAGTGTGGTTCCATGCTTGATCGTAATAAGGACCAGTTTCAGCCTCAATCCTTGGTAGCGGAAGTGGTGGTCTTTGGATATAGTCGTATTGATTTTCAAATATCGATTCATACATATTTTCGTTGTTTAAAGGTGGCCATACATAACGATCGTTCCATGTTTACATCTTGTAACGGCATTGTCAATCTGGAGCGATGTCAAGTTAATCATTCATAATATAGTTCAGAAATAAATGCTTGGTTTATTTTGTTTCTTTTGGGTATAGAACTTTTGGATACTGTAAATGAAAAGAAAATGTTCTTCAAAAAAATAGATTTAAAGGAGATATGTAAAAATATGGAAGAGTACGTGGTACTAACACATGGTCATAAACAAACTATATAAAAAAACAGGTTTTGTAAAATTCAGCAAATAATTTATTTCCCTCCAATCCAAAATGAAAATTTAAACAGTACGTACAGTATTGTAAATTAAATCTCAAATGGTCTTAAAGGATCTGTCAAAATGTATAAAATCGTATGATATTAGATTTTCACCTGGACATTCCAATGTATGAAGTTCCAACAGGATTCTATTGATATTCCAAATAAATAGAGAGTATCTAAATAGGTAACAATTTAATATTGAATTTATGAAACGAGTTTAATAGTGTCCAGATTGTGGACATTAGTTAATTATTGGACACAAGCGGTAAGCATGTCGACGGAACGCAATTTCATGATTAACGTAATGAAAACGAATAATACAATAGAGTCATTTTATGTAGGCAATACAGATATAATTATTGGGGAAAATAAACAAATCAAATTTAAGCAAATGTATTTGCTGCTTCATTTGAACGGGGATATACTTTGACGCTCTGACCATACAATGTCTGTTCCGACTTAGAATTAGTCAACAGGTAACTAGCTTTTGTTCATACACGGCATTTCGTAGAGGAATAACAAGATGGCAACCTCTTTTCCTCTACTTTTTAGTTAATAAACTATGGCTAAAGATGGCGGCTCACTATGTACGGTATGTTTGGTTCTATTGAACTGAGTTTAAACCTTAGTCACATTTTGGTGGTAGCATTGTTGTCATACTACGACATAAAAAGTTGCCCAAATGGCTGATCATTTATTTAGGGCAAACTCCAATGCATAACCCAGAGCTGTATTCGACCTTAAACAAGAACATTGGCTGCTAGTCACGAGATTTCGTTACGACCAAAGTCATCCGGTGAGACCACCACAGTTCATTCCACAAGTTCACTCTCAGACAATATCTAACCGCCATCGCATGATCAGAACTCTTGTAATGCCTAACCGCCATTGCACAAACGTTGTAATACCTATCCGCCACAGCATTAGATTTTGGAATGACAACGTGTCATCGCAACAAACTTTGCAAACCCCCTTCGCCAGATTTTTCGAAACTTTCGTAACTATATTTCAGAAAGATAATATGGAAAAAAAATTACTTTTTTCCTTATGATGATTTGTATTTACAGGATATATAGCCCCTTCACAATAAGTTGAAGATTTCGATCCGTTCTTTTGACATTTTCACATGTTGAAACATTTAAAGTAATTGCTTTTTTCGGATCGTACCCGTTGTTAATCAGTGGGTATGAAATTAATGAATGTATATAATTCAGAATAGTAATCAAGAAACTACAATTTTCTTTTGTTTTATTTGTGAATAATGCAGCGGAGATTTGGGTTTGTAAATATGTTGTTTGGCTTTGCTTTTCATGTGCATTTCTAGCCCTGCATGACTATTTCATTTTTTTAATTTCAGAGCTAAATAATAATAAAAGGAAAAGATTTAACATTAGCCGATATTTGAATTACATGTTTGATATTGTAAAATTTCATAAATGCGTTTTCCGAAAATAGTATTGCATACGCTGTGAAAAATTGTGTATGCATTAAAGAATAGGCAGATTAAGTGTGCTTTGTGCAACTTCAAGTTTATTTCCTGTGAGTACTGGATCAGTCTATTTCACAGATGTAGGCATGAGAAAGCACTTACTTTTCCTAACAGGGTTAAGGCTATTTCAAAGTAGGTTAAAAACAGCTAAATATATTTTACTTTTCTCTTTTTCAGTGTGAGAGAGAGAAGACTAAACACTTTGCACTGTACCTTTCCTTCTTTCATTGGTGTCCAAAACACATTAGTGGAAATAAGTGATACGTAACTCTTCATCTCAATGAGAACATTTTCATCATATGGCGTCAGAACATGAACTTCTATTGTTACGTATATCTCTATTTTTTTAACGCCTGATATACGATTTTAGCTATACTTGATGTAATGTTTATTCATCATTGTAAACTGTAGCCATTATCTATAGCTGGATTTAGCGTACGTGAATATGGTCCTTTGTAAGATGTTTCGAACGCTTAATTGCGTATGATATATAAATAGATGTTTACATGTGAATTAACAGTTACTAGTAATATAGCTATGAGTATATATTGTTATGAATTTCAGGCTTTTATCCCATTTACCAGATCGATCGGGTCAAATCCTAGAATAATTGAATAATTTCAGACTAGATGAGTTTGGACACATGAATAGGTGTTTATAAATGATAGAATGAGTAGTAAAAGAGAGAGATAAAATCATCCAGAAGCAAGGGACTGAGTCGGAAATGTTTTTGGTCTAAATAGTCGAAATAAACAGAAATGTCATATCAAGAACTTGAAGTGTGTTTGTGTGTGTGCATGTGTGCGTGTGCGTGTATGTGTGCGCGTGTGTGTAAAAGACACCGTACAAACACTGCGATGACCGCTTCTTGTGGTTACATCAAATTAGCTGTCTTCCAGCATCAATAAGCTCATGTTGACTAAATAGCAACATAATACGGTGCAGAAACAAATGGCCGCAGAAAAGGGAATTGTACTTGATTTGTCTGCAGCACAACTAAGGAGCGAAATGTAGTATTATCACTTTTACTATTTTTTTTCAAATTGTAGTGAGGTGGATAGTTGCCATTTTGCCAAGCATTTGTACGTGGTACAGGTATAAGATCTGACTCTCGTGTATGTTTCGAAACGCTCTTTGAGCGTGAGAAACAACCTGGCTTCTAAACACGTTTTTATCTAATACCACGAACAAAATGGCATCGAAACACCTCTATGTACAATGCCAGGAACAAGGTTTAATGCCTGCAACAAAAACTGGCTTTGAAACACCTTTTTTTAATGCCAGTAACAATAAACTCCAAACACATTTATGTCTAATGCCAGTAGCAAACTGGCTTCGAAACATGTTTTAGTCTGGCAGACTGGCTTCGAAACACCTTTTTGTCTAATGTCAGTAACAATATTTTCTCGATAAACGTATTTATCTAATGTCAGTGATAAACTGGTTTTGAAAGAGGTGCTTGTCTATTGTCAGTGATACATGTTTTTGTTTATATACCAATGACAAGATGGTTTCGAAACCTCAAATATAATTACAGCTCCGTCATGCTTATCTTTCAGAAATATTACCAGCAGATTAAAGAAACCCAATCTCAAGCAACAAATGGAAGTCATTATATTAATAAAGTCAATATGAGCTGATTACAGCAAAAAAAAAACATCTAGGATGTTCAAGACCGTTTCAGACGGTTGCCTTGAAACCTGTATAAAAAAAGGCCAGTTCTTGTATTATATACAAACTAAGGTTATGCACATAAGAGTTTATGTGATTTGTTGCATTTGACAGCAACATTGCTAACCTGCAGCCAGGATACAAGTATGCGATAGTTAGTGATCAGAACGACTTAAAGATACAGATACAGTGTACTATCGCGGTTACAATATGACACCTTCAACTTGCGAGTCGAATACATAAATAACTAGAAGTGTCAAGGTATTTTTCAAACTGGACTACATTTTATACTGGCACAACTAAAATTGACCCGTCTGTATATACGTTTGATATTGCTAATACTGGCACAAACAAGTTCATTTTTAAAACTAATATTGCGTTTCGGGTCCGCCATTCAGCCTTACCCTGAGTTATTTTCAGATCTTGAAGCTCGACGATCCTGTATAAATTGTTTGTGACTGCCAGAAAAATTAAGGAATTTACAAGTGGTTATTTGACTATAATAATAATAATAATAATAATAATAATAATAATAATAATAATAATGAGGAATTTGTACATACCTAATCTTCTTTAGAAGTTCTAAGCGCTTTACAACATCTAAAGTGATATAACTGCAAAAAAAAAACAACCAAATACCATGAAATTGGAAAACATAATAAAAAGAAAATGTTTCACTTAAGAATAGTTAAAAGCTGAAATTATACATTTGATATTGCAAATACTGGCACAAACAAGTTCATTTTTAAAGCTAATTTGCGTTTCGAGTCCGCCATTCAGCCTTACCCTGAGTTATTTTCATATCTTCAAGCTTGACGATCCTGTTTTAAATTGTTTATGACCGTAAGAAAAGTTAAGGACTTTACAAGTAGTTATTTTATAATAATAATAATAATAATAATAATAATAATAATAATGAGGAATGTGTACAATACCTAATCTTCTTTTGAAGTTCTAAGCCCTTTACAACAGCTAAATTGATATGACTACAAAAACAACCAACCAAATACCATGAAATTGGAAAACTTTATAAAAATGCTGAAAATATTTAAGTTAAGAAAAGTTAAAAGCTGAAATTTATATGTTTGACGTAGACAGAACGTTTTGCACCGATAAGGACTTAAACATGCTTGAAACAAATAGACGTACTGATATCATTGATAAATTTCACTCTTCTACTGCCGATACAGTTATTAAGACAAGAAAAATCAAATAACGTACCAGCTAATAAAAGTGTCAGCGTTGAAAGATCACGATCACATAAATGACTAAAAATATACGAATAAAATATGTCAGGAGAAAGAGTTTTAACAATAAGTGGCAACTGCAGAATACAATCTGAAAACGTTTTTAAATGAGATGGTTTGATACTATTACCTGAAGAAGCAGACGATGAATCAGATCAACTAGATGAGGTTCAGGCAGATGAAATGCAAAAGTTATCAAGAAACACAAAAATGCTGTGGAACACTATCACACTTTGAAATATGAAATCCGCAATCTTCGTTTATTTCAGTCTTGCATACGTCGAACGTTAATGGCTGATTAGTGTAATTAATAAAATTGCAGGTGCGCGTTTGCTATCAAAACAACAGCAACCGCTACGAGACGAGAAAGAGATGAATGTATACAATGAAATATTGCATCGATGTAAATCGCATAAGCAAGGACCTGCAGCTAAAGAGCATTAAAACCTCATTTTTTTATGAATCTGCTTATCATAAGTGAGAGTGTTATTTCAACCGTCTTTCATGCATCATCGCCACCTGTTATTTATCTGGATGCAGTTCCCTTTGTGTCGTTAACAACTTGAATAATATCTACAGGCATCGTATTGAATCCATTTTTGATGATTATTTCTGGTCTTGGAATTCAACCCCAGTTATATTTAAAGAAAAAAATCTAGGACCGAACATTCAGAACAAAAAATTCCTGTGTAGGTATGTTTACTACAACCTTGTCTGCGCATAACCACGTACTCCATATGTGACCTCATTAAGTGACTGCGCGTGGTAGACAATATCATAGCAACTTAGACCTGTACCGATTTCCGATATGAGGAGCTTAATGCCCCAACAAATAGAGACCAAAATATGCAGACGATGGTACTTACTTTGCCATGTGTTTCATATTAGCATCTGACTTAAGGTAAAGGAAATAAAGACGATAGTGATGTCACTAAAAGTCTGAGTGAGGCAAACAAAGACTCGGCACCAAATCAGTTGTGTTTTTCTTATAGAAAAATTAAAGGTCGCTTTTACTCGATGCCAATTTTAGCGTAACATTTAAAGTGTTCTTTGTTTCTTTTGATAGTTTTCAAATGATCTGCTGTGTCTTGAGCGAATCCAAGCGCACATGTGACGGCCATCTGACGCCTGAACTCATGCAAATTTAGTTCAGTAGGAAAGTACGAGGTAACTTTCTAATTTTATTAGAAAGTTACGCGCTAAGCCCTATTTTTCCTTTAATACTAACGACATTATATGATTAGTCATTCAAATTAGAGGAACTGTTCAAAGATTTTTGACAAAGGTCTTTCTTGAATGGAATGTCTGTATCGAATTCGTAACCCGTTGTTTTACTGGCGGAGAGATCTACATGTAAGATGCACTGACGAACTTTTATTTTATTCATATGTCTGATCATATTGATGTGCTTAAATAAAAGTTATGAAATACATTTATCACATGGGGTGAGATAACTAATATACATTTATCACATGTCCATTGTTCACTTAGTGATTGTACGTTATCTTTCTTAAACCTATGAACATTGTACACGTAACCATGTACTCCATATGTGACCTCATTAAGGGACTGACAATATCATAGCAGGTAGACAATATCATAGCAGAGCGTAGATCAATGTTGATGTCCGATAGGAGAAGTTTAATGCCCCAACAAATAGGGGCCAAAATATGCAGACGATGGCACTTTGCCACGTCTTTCATATTAAATCTGACTTGAGGCAAAGGAAACAAAGACGATGGTGATGACATTCAAAGTCTGATGAAGGCAAACAAAGACTCGGCACCAAATCAGTCGTGTTTTTCTTATAGAAAAATTAAAGGTCGCTTTAACTCGATGGCAATTTTAGCGTAACATTTAAAGTGTTCTTTGTTTCTTTTGATAGTTTTCAAATGATGTTTTGTGTCTTGAGCGAATCCAAGCGCACATGTGACGGCCATCTGACGCCTGAGCTCATACAAAGTGAGTTCAGGAGGAAAGTGCGAGTTAAATTTGAAATTGTATTAGAAAGTTGCGCCCTATGCCATACTTTACTTTATTACTAACGACACTATATGATTAGTCATTCAAATTAAAGGGACTGTTTAGACATTTTTGACAAAGGTCTTTCTTTAATGGAATTGTCTGTATCGACTTTGTAACCCGTTGTTTTACTGGCGGAGTGATCTATATACCAACTTCTATTTCATTCATATCTCTGATCACATTGATGTGCTTAAATTGAAGTTATAAAATGGATGGTAAATATACATTTATCACATGGGGCGAGATAGCAAATACACAATAATCACATGGGGTGAGATAATCCAATATGCAAATAGTGATTGAAAGTTATCTTTTCTTTAACCTATGAAAATTTTGAACTCACATTTTAGCAGAATTCTTTTGTTGTTGCAAAGTTACAACCAAAATACAATTCATACCAAAAAATATATTTATATATATTTTATAAATTCTACTGCAGATAAAATGTATACTTACCAACCGAAAACAGTACATATGGCTGATGATTGTCTTATAAACAGTTATGTATATTCACTTCCCGGTCTGTATATCTTAAATGTTATATAACTAGTTTTCCCAGCAGTCTATATTTATACATTGGGATTTCACAGGTCATTAGGTAGTTTAATTGAAAAGGTATAAATTTTCTTAATTCAATCTACCAAACCATTCTTAATAGCCGTGTTAACGATATTACAAAGTCTCGAGATCTTACATGTCTATTGTCCGTTCCATACAAAAACAGTTTCTATAAAATAATTGTAAAAGTAATAAGAGGGTAAAGAAATTATTCACAGATGCAGCTAAATAATAACTCGAGGAAAACGTCTCGTGGTCACGTGACATCATAGTTTAGTATGTGAGTGGTGGTGTGCTGAAGAACATGATAAAAGTGTTTACTACGGATACAAATGTTTTTTGTCAACAATAGTGAATAATGATGGTCTTTTCAACTAATGAAATTATTGACAAAAATTTAAAAATTAAATTTCAATTACCTGTAAGAATTGGAGCAACATTTCGAATGAAAATGCTTTTTGGTTTTGATCAATCAACAAATCTTACATATATTCCTGAATAATAATCGAATATTAACCTAGCAATGCACCGTATATATACAAATAAAACTTTAAATTAGATTTAATAGTTATAAAGATGGTGGCGGTATCCAAATAATGTATCTTAGTTCGTTTCAAATTTGATATAATCAGAACTAAATTTCGGAACGCCCTCTGAGAGAAATTGTTTTTTTTTTAAATATCATTGAAAATGAGATTCCACAACACTGCTGTAAAATATTGTCAATGATGTTTTGTATTGAGGCAAATGACGATTACAGTCCGAAATAAACAGCAAACTGTGTGAATGGATATTGGAGTTAAGGTATCATTGACATATTGTGTTGCCATGTTGTGTAAAGAGTCATGTGTCAAAATAGCTTTAAAGTATTTTAATCTATAAATAAAAGGTAATCACTTTAAACAAATTAAAACCAGTAACTGATATCTCAGGTAGTCCATTTTTGTATCATTCGAGCAGATCGATTATTGTGGAGTTTAATTTTCCAATTAAGATTCTTGACATTCCAAATCTCCGCTATGATGATTCCATAATCAACCAAAGGCAATATGCATCCAATATAGACGTTTTTAGAATAGATTATAACACATACAAACACAGAATACGTGCTTTGTTCGATTTTCCTAATTTAAAAAATGCCTATCAACAATCACACCTAATTTTTTTAAATATGGAATTTAATTTAATTCCCTAAAGAAAAGATCCATGTACTATTGTACTCGAATTTCTTTATTAATCGCATTGTTGAGCAAAAGTTAGTTTTTTTTACCTTTTTTCATGTTCTCGCACCACAGTATAACATCATCGACGTCCTGTTGTTTATTCTGTAGAAGATAACAGATTGTATCATTCATCGCATGTAAGGCAATGTCATCCGCAGAATGATCAGTTTCAATGACATTCGTATGAATAGGCACGTCATTAGTGAAAAGGTAAACAAGTAAAAGGCATTGAGATGAATTCCAGGACAAAAGCACACTAGGATAGAAGTCCACTAAGAGGGGTAGGACAAAGGCCCCTTAGACAAAACCCTCCTGGCAAGGATAGGAGAAAATCTCCCAAAGACAGAAACCTCTGGACAGTGGTATGAAAAACGTTCGAGAATCATCCTATGATGTTCAAGAAGGTGGTTATTTTCTGTCTGAAATTTAACTATCTTCTCTCTCTCTCTCTCTCTCTCTCTCTCTCTCTCTCTCTCTCTCTCTCTCTCTCTCTCTCTCTCTCTCTCTCTCTCAGTAAAAAACATTATATAACGGGTGTTAGCATCCCACTCAAAGTTTCCCTGCCTGTTATATGAACAGTGTACCTAGTAAATTGTTTACCAGTGTCAACACTTCTTAATTTTATCAGCAATCTTTGTAATATCAGCACACAATTTTTGTCAGAATGTCAGCTGTAGTGTAATTTTAATCATTTCGCTTTAGGTACAGTTTAAAGATGGCAACTTATTTTACAGCAAACACAGCAAATTCATTCCCTTCAATTCAATTACACGGATGTCAAGTTATTATTACACTACATACGGACATAAATAATTACGTAGGCACCATCGCTACGGCAGTCTGCATAATATCGTGGCAGCGCAACTCATTAACATTTATGGATAGTGTAGCAGAGATGAATTGTTTTTAAATCTGTATTTACAAAAATAGTTCCAAACATTATAAAAAGCCGTCAAAAGGAAAATTAAATTTTACAACACTCGATCCTTAGCTTAATAATTTACTCTGTAAAGGCGGGCAAGTGATGTTAGCCATTTTGATTATGAAAATGTTGACACGAGGTTATGAAAAAGACGAGGGTATAGATAAAAGAACATGTATTTATAAATGGGTTATCCAGTAAAATTGCGATAGCGCTATTTGTAATTTCATTGACGGTTTAACATCCTGTTATGTTATCATTTCCTTTGAAAAGAATACAACAGAGCTACAAAATAAATGTTAGTTATCTTTATCCAGTTGAAAAAGAAGAAATATACTAGCACTTGTTTTTCTATATTCAATTTTATTACTTGAAGAATAATTTAATACAATCTAAAAACATTTAAATACCGGATCGTAAAACTGATATCTAATGTAATTAGTTGTAATTTAGTTTTCAACCCGTATTATTCAAGATATGAAAGGTAATAATCTATAATGGCTGATCTTGTTTTTCGCTGAGGTACCGAATAGTTTTCATTTCAGCCAATTAATATTGATACGTGAGCAGTCGTGTGACTTCTCAAACACTGTTAAGTAATAACACTGGACAACAAATATTTACAAAAGTCATGTTACTGAAATAAAATTAGTCAATTCTTATCAATTTTTATGTGATGAACACGAATATGACAGTCAAATTGCAAAATTGGCTCTAGTTTTTTTGTAATCTGCAAGAAATTAATGTTTACATAACGAAATGCATTCCAATAGTAAAATGTCAACTGTAATAGCCTACGTATAAAAAATCAAGTCTTTGACTACATCTTAGGTTTCTTCGCCTGTCTCTTGTACAGCTGTTCGGGAGCATCTCTGAGGAGTGTCCAGCAGTAGTCAGCCAGCATTGTAGTGGACCATTTTCCTTGGTATCTTTGTTCCATTGTTGCGATATCTTGATGAAAACGTTCGCCGTGTTCATCACTAACAATACCACAGTTGCTAGGAAAGAAATCCAAATGGGAATGAAGGAAGTGAATCTTTAGAGACATATTGCAGCCAAGTTTCTTATACTTCATCAACATGTCTTCTACTAGTTCCTTATAGTTTTCTGCCCTAACATTTCCGAGGAAGTTTGCACAAAACTAGGCGAAAAGCATTCCATGCTTGTTTCGCGTCACCTTCCAGCAAGTTGTTGAACCGGTCATCTTTGAAAAGCTCTCGAATCTGAGGACCCACAAAAACTCCTTCTTTAATCTTTGCTTCGCTGAGTCGAGGGAATTTTTCATGCAGGTATCGGAATGCTGGCAAAGTCCGGTCAATGGCTTTCACGAAGTTCTTCATCAAACCTAGTTTGATGTGAAGGGGTGGTAGCAAGATTTTCTGAGCCTCAACCAGAGCTGCGTGTTCGATATTCTTCTCTCCAATGGCTACATTCTGCCTGTGAGTCCATTCCTTCCTCATGTAGTGCATTTCCCTTGCTCGGCTATCCCACTCGCATAAGAAACACATGTATTTTGTATATCCTTGCTGCAGTCCCATTAAAAGGGCAACTACCTTCTAATCACCACAGAGGTGCCAGCTGTACTTGTTATACTCAATGGAATTCAGTAGCTGCCTTAAGTTATCGTATGTCTCTTTCATGTGGACAGCATACGCTACTGGAATAGATGGAAGAATGTTTCCATTGTGCAAAAGCACAGCCTTGAGACTCAGTTTCGAAGAGTCCACAAATAGTCTCCATTCTTGTGGGTCATGAGTGATTTTTAAAGCATTCATGAGGCCCTCAATATCGGAACAGAATATCAGATTACTTTCCTTTCTGAAGAAAGGCTCCAATTGCTGGTGGCGCTTTCGATATGCAGTAATTGTGACATCTTCTTCTAGAAGATTCCATTGTTGGAGTCTTGATCCTAGCAATTCTGCCATGTTCTTTGATAAGTCCAAATCACGAATCAGGTCATTTAGTTCTTCCTGTGTTATTCTGTGTGGGGTTGATGATGCACCACAGTGAAAATCTGGATCACTGCATGCTGATGGACCAGGAGAAGAACAGGTCGACTCACCTTTGTCTTCGTCAGATGAATCAAGAGAATATTCTGCTGGAGGTTCTGGAATAGGAAGTCCCTCACCATGTGAAACTGGTCTCAATGCAGACGGAATGTTTGGGTAGACTATTCTCGACTTCTTTCGCTTCGTTATTCCGCCGGAAAGAGGAGGAACCAAGCAGAAGTAACAGTCATTTAGGTGGCTGCTTGGCTCTCTCCACACCATTGGGACTGCAAACGGCATTGATGACCTTTTGCAATTCAACCACTGTGAAAGCTGTGTTGTACATGTAGCACAGCATATATGCGGAGCCCAAGGCTTGTCTTGGTCACCAACCTTGCATCCGAAGTAAAGATGATATGCCTTCTTCACTTGAGAATTGATACTTTTCTTCTGGTTGGCAAATGTCACTTCCCCACAAATATAGCAAAAATTGTCCGCGGTATTAACACACTTTCGAGGCACAACTGTTTTTTATTGTACGTAAATGGATAAAATAATAAGTTTTATGTAACAGTAGCTTGAACTGTCTCGCACAACGTCTAAAATATTTTAAATGCTGAACCTATCTGATTGGGCTTAATATAGTACACTGCTTACGTCAGCTTCAGCAGCCGCCTGGCATTAGTATAATAGGCCTACACATGTATAGTACACAGCTGACGTCAACTTGCTTCAGCAGCCGCATGGCATTAGTAATGCATTGCATCAGAAAATGATGCAATCAACTGTGGATGATGTGAGCATGATGGTATTATGCAATGTTACATCATTATTCCGGATGTTGCTGCAGTCCTACTGGAGAAATTTACACAGTGAAACATAGAAAATGAGGTATATGAATATCTTCAAAACGAGAGCCAATAAAAAAATGTCACGGTTATATTCGTGTTCGGCACACCAAAATACTACAGATTAGGGCCTTTTCAAGTCAGTAATGATTTCACTGTTGACCAGTGTAACCTAAACCAATCGGCCAATTAGATTTTTGTAGCGAAAATTGCCCAATGGCAGCTCAGGTAAGACCTAGTCTCTTACTCCACCCCATTTCAACCACACACACCGACCTCGCCCCTTTCACTTTCCGCGTCCCAACCACCATCCCAATTAGTGTGCAGACTCGTCCTAACTGCAATAACCACATCTACATTAAGACCGTTGTATACAGTGATGTATGGCACAAGATTACGGCATCTATTTCACTTTCGGAATTGGGGTTGGAGGAGTCAATAGAGCGAGAAAAGGAGGGAAGGAGTAGACTTGCATGTGCCATTTTAAAAACGGAAAACAATTATCATGTACGGCTCATCTTGTTGTCACTTTTGTATTGGTTATTCAGCCAATGACAACAACTTCATATAAGTAAATTCAACAAACTGTAACTTGATAGGCTGTACTAATGGTAAATCGATTTGGGGAAGTTCGGTAAAATAAATAACTGTGTTTCTACACATACAGTTCAATTCCATTTTGGTAATCGCGATCGTGGAGCTTACAAAATGTATCATCCAATGAAAGAAGATTGCAGTATTTTGCTCAGTATGTTTTGCAAACATGTTTTCTGTGTAATACATGCAGAGATGAACACAATTTAATCAAATAAAAGGCATTAAATAGTGCAGCTAAGGGTGAATATGCTTACAAAAATGTTTGGACATTTATGTATATCAACTGATTAAATACTATTCAAAAGTCAATTCTAAGGTAATATCAAGTACGTAGATGATCTTTTAATGAAATACGAGCTCTCTGAAATCTTCGTACGAAGCGTAACGAATCTATCGTTTCCATATTGAAATCGCGCTCGGCAGTGATCGGCAGATCCCGAACGAATAACACACCGCTGACCGAAATTTGCATAATTATATGCACAATTCTGTACACTGATGCTGATGACGTAAAGCACAACCACGCTACTAGAAGCCACAAATTGTCAACAACAGTGAGTCTGATCTTCTTTAGATCTCGTTCTTTTCTCCTTATCATTTCCTTTCTACTTTTAGTTTTAAGATAAAACGTTGAAATTTATTTAGAACTACTCTTATGGTTATATTTAAATATTTTTTGTGGTACGAGAATGGTTTAAATCGACGTGCTTTGTACTCGATTTAGCACTCCCGCACATACCCCGCCGCCCCTTTTTTATAAACGAAAAGTATCTTGCGAATTTAAAAATGCTAACAACTTAGTAATTTCATTATTCAATTTATAAATTCTAACCAGATTATCACTAGTGGACCCTAACATTCATCTTTTGGGTGTTTCAAGCAAAGCGGAAAAGAACTCGTGTTTGCTTCTCCAAGTTATACCTTACATAAATAAGGTTATAAATAAGTTTTATTAACCCTTGCAACTGGAGTATGGAATCCGGGACAGATCATAAAAAAATACACACGCACAAACGTACAGTCACATTGTCATTTAAAGTTTGACCACCGTTTTAGTGTTTCCCTTTACCTTCAGAGACCCTTAACGCTTTAATTTGATCCCTCGTTTTGATACCAAAGTTCTTTTTTATAACCCAGTTTTTAAACCAAGGAGATTTTTGGCTCTCAGACTTGTACCCCAAGGGTATAGACTTGTTTTATCCTTGCACACGTTTATAGGGTATTATGCGCCGTGAGTAAATATACAGAGATTTAGCTTTGGTGCCCATCTAGGAATTTTGGAGAAAAAAATTAAACCATGACCTGATCCAGCACAGAAAACATCCATCAAATCACAAACTCTCATGTATTAATTTCTGATTCTCAAATAGCACTATATTCCTTTGAGTTTGATAAGTAAGTATAAATATATTACTTGTATAATTATGAAATTAATTTTACATATCAAAATTCACTACAGAGACAACTGGACTAAGGTAAAAATTATAATATGCAATACAGAAGATACCCACCGAATGATAAACTCAAATGTAGAAACTTTGTTATTACCAAGACTGAAATCAGCTCACTTTCAAGCTCAAGTCCGGAACGACCTTTAAGAGGTAGAGGAAGGATGAGGTGTGGAGCAAGAACCAGAGGGGGAAGATGAAGAAGACATGCAGTGCAGCCGGAAAACAGAGTTGACCCAGCTCTACACATACTTTAGACAAAGCAGACAAGAATGAGGATAATTGTTTATTTTGTATCTTGCAAAACAAGTATTGATACACATTGAAAAATGTTTGGTACATGGCAAAGACTCTAATATATACATGTGAGAAGTGTTTTGTATAACTTACAAAATACATATTTCTATTGAAGGATTATTTTACCAAACAAGGTATGTTTAAACTGCTTTACGTTTTGCTGCTACTCACCACCCAACCCCAATAGTATTTGATAAGGAAAACCATGCACAGATACCACTGCAAATACAGAGGCCACCTCATTTATATGGCCGCCTTATATAATACATGTCATCTATTTTGTCTATGATAGTCACTACACTTGCTGATAATATAGGGCTATTTGTTTAGGAGTTCAAGTAACCATATGTAGCAAAATGCAGAGTGAAGTAAATTAATGCTTGTGGTACAATTTTAAATTCCTGTGATAATTAAAATATAAACCAGCTAAAATCATTTCATATATAGGTAGAAGTGATCTATACTAGTCGCATACACAACAAATATTTTATACTGTCAAGGTCAACCTGCCCCTTTTCCATTTTAAGTAATACATTTATAATTTTTATTTTTAGACCTTTAAAATTCATGCATCTATTTAAACCTTGTAAAATAATGACTACGCTTTAATTCTTCTGTTTTAAACATGATGCATGCCAATATATATCAAGATAATATTATGTATGCACTATCATTATAAACATAAAAACTTGATATGCTTCAGAGTTTATTTAACGTATAATGTTTCAAGAATTTTAGCAAGACTTCTTACAAAATGAGACACGCTTGGATTATTTCTTTGCAATCACTGTGAATGAATTTTAAAATTGTAAGCCATCCAAAAACAAAAACAGAGATGCACACAAAAGCAAATGATAAGGAGTTGTTGTTTTTTTTTACAATTGATACTCATCAAGTAGATTCTATGCATTACCTGGTTTTAATGTGGGTATTTCAATATGCTAAACAAATCTAAGCTGATGATAGAAAGATAAGATTCTATCTTCATCTGCAATCAGCTATTCCTACTTGATCTCAATGCAAGTATCTCTGATTTCTAGAAATGCTCCCCAAGCACTTAATCTCAGTTCTGGTTGCGATGGAAAACTCAGCGCTCATGTCAAACTAAACATGTTGCAGTTTTTTGGCCATATTTATTTTACATCGGAATTTTCTGATAAAAGATGCATGTTCCTATTATGTATTTTTTAAAATATAATTTTTCAGGATTTTCAAGTTCTAATCCTTGATGAGGCTGTACTTGCCGTGGCCAGGATGTACTGGCGGGATGTTCTTGTACTTGACGATGAAGTTGACTTGATGAGAGCGAACAGGCATGCTGCCTATAGGCAGTTCATACTATGGCAGCATGGAAGACTGGGGTCTGGACAGAGATGTGTCATTCCCTCTTGCTGTGTCTGGCGGATACGTGATAAATATCCAAATGCTTATGGACAATACACTGGTTTCATCCCCTCCAAGCTTGCCTGAACTTTTTTTAAAACACTTCTTACGGGCACAAATTTATATATAAATGAATACATAATCATTCGACTTCATTCTTTGTTTTGTTGTAATTGGACATAATATACTATCAAACAATAATGCTTCCATTCAGATGTTTTTAAACACCAGTCGATTCTGAAAAATAAACAGTGTGGGTAAGGTCATATATTATCAATTGACAAGTTTTCAGCACTTGCAGATACATTATACATTGTTTTCAACAACTGATATTCATTTTACTGTATACAAAGTGTAATCTGCCGTAGCAGACACATCCATATATCAGACACCACTCATATAATACATAGCTAAAATCAATAGATCTTTTCCTTCACCAAAACTTGAGACGATGGTGGTTCTTGAGGTGCCTGGTTTCTGCTAATTCTCCTGGGATCATCTTTCTTAAGTTCTCTTGTCCTCATACCCTGCTTGTTGACAGATGAGGGCTTTCTGAATAAGTTCCTTGATGTGGGGATATGTTTTTGTTTCTTTGAAAGAGTAGACGTATCAGCTGCCACTATTTTTGTTGTAACAGCGCTGATACCTGTTTAAAGAATATTTTATTTTCTTAACTTGTGTGACCATCATTCCCATATGTTAAACTATATTGAGTTTTCACACAATATTATGACCAATTCCTAAGGAGGGGTTGTTTTTGTTCTTATTTGTTCTATCTCCAAAGTACTACTTGAGACAGCATTATTCAGCATTAGCACCCCCACAGTAATCCCACCCCTCATGCAACCCCCCACTTTGTGAACCACTGCTATATACGATACAATATATTTGGAAAATAAATTTAAATTTAAATTTCACTGGTGAAATACGAATCTACATTTATCTCTCAAACGAACAAAAAATCATACAAATTATTTAATATGGCTGATAGACTTTCCGTCCAAAATTTTAGATAGAAAAATAATTGGCCTCTAAAATAAAAATGTATAGTCTGTGATGTCCAGCTTAAGCAATATTCAGCTAATGACTTGCTCACTTTCTAACATATTTGTTGAGTGCCAGGTAATGTTTTTTTTTGCTTTCAGCTTCTCGTCAAGGGTTGTCTTTTGGTATTTTATAGCACTTTTAACACTTTGTTGGCTCTATGCTTCTGTGGAAATCCAACCTAAGTGCTCTTTCCAAAGAGACACCATGGCAGCTAATACAGTCCCACCCGGGGTTAGGTGGTATTAAATCTGCAGCCTTTTAATGTCATTTTTTAAGGACTTAGATATTAACCTATAAAAAATACAACTTTACACAATATTCTAAGTATATAAAAAAGGTGAATACAATAATTTTTCTAGGTATAATAAACATGTATTCATAATGAGTTATTCAATTATGTTCACTGCAATAGATTACTAAATTTTAAGAAGCTATTAAAAACGTATATTAACTATATTTTCCCATTATCTTCAAAATTACTGATATCAGTTCCCATCCATTGTACACCAGATATATGTGGCTCATTTGAACATAGAGGAAATTTACTTATATATACAATTAAAATCAGTTATTGAGATATGGCATCTTATAATTATCTCAATATTTTGCTTTAAATTAAATGTCATATTACATTCAGTATGAGCAAAGTGGATAGATGCGAAGATGATGTTAGTAAGAACTGCATGTGGGACATAGCTATAAATGTGAAACAGCATAAAGAAAGCATATGTGATATGTAATCACAATTTCAAAGTATACAATCACTGGTTCTGAAAGTATTCATTTACCTGTAGTGAGGGAAGTGGACGGTGGAGGAAAAACAGTTGGGTTAACCAGCACAGTATACTGGAATTTTTTTGCCTAACCAAAACAATTACAATAAACATAGCCTTTTCCCATGCATCAGGTAGCACTTAAACTTGAGGCATCCTATCCCACTTCTGAAAAAGTAAAATCCATGGTATATTTTTTATTGTAGCTCAAACTAAGAAAAGTATAAAGTGGGGACTCAACCTGCTGCAAAAAGTTTTTAAAATGTCCTTCTATCGGCATTGTATTTGTTACATTATTGTTTTCAGTAACATGACAACTATAGCAACCGCTCCCCCAAAAAAGAAAATTCCGCAAGAAATTTTTAATTTTTACCTTCCTGACTCAATAGTACTTATTGAAGGTGTCTTCATTCTCTCAGTATGTCGTAAAGGCACTTGACCAACTGTTGATGGGAAGCATGAAGATGTACTGCCCAGTAATTTTGCATGCTTTGGATAATCCATTCTTGCTTTCTTTGTAACTTCGTAACTAAACATATGTAATAAATATTCATTTGTATTATAATTATATTTGAAATCTGTTTCTTTGCGATTTGTGTTAAACACTTAGAACTGAAATACTTAATTTTAGCAAGATACATAATAACAGATCTATAAAAATTGACACAAGAACAATAACTGATACAGTAACAACCTGCCAGCCATATATTCTGGTCGCATTATAATATCCTTTTCTATCATGACTAGAGATCCTTTTGTAACTGTCGTAAATACAATGCTTTAAAATAAATTTACTAGTAAGTAGTTGTACAAGAAAATATTAGCATTCAGCCTATCATAGGCATGAGATCAACATTTTAGTGGATCAGTTCAACATTAAACATGTATTATTTGTTCAAATGTTTACATGAAAAGGTTGTTAAACTTATATGCAAGTAATGTTCATGTCACATTAGCCAAAGGTGCGTGTGTGTGTGATGGAGGAAGATGATATAAATACTGATAACGCTTGTAAAATGTATTTAAGTTCCCTCGCCAAATTTAAAAAACTTGTCTGACGAAGATAACTGACATATGTACAAAATGACCTTATAAGCACGCTGTTATAAAAAAAATATATTCTATCCCAATATACAATACACACAATGCAGTCACGGAGTGAAATATTGTCTTTTATTGATCGGCTGATCTCATCTATTTTGGGAATATAACAAAGCAAATCAAGTCCTTGTGCAAACATTCTATTAATAAAATAGTGTGCTTTGAACCATACAGTAGGAACAAGATATTGAAAAATGGGAAACACTTATACACAGACATCATTAGGGAAACTAATGTGTATCAACATATAAAAACAGACATTAGCCTACCTGTCCAACCAAGAACAACTTCGCCATTTCAATGTCTGATGCCAGTCCTAACTCCTCCATTAATGCTCCTCATCGAAAAAATTGGTCCCGATGACGAATCCTTGATAAGTCCCGTTCGATCTCTTTGACAGTTGTTTGACGTTTCTTCTCAGAAAGCAACAAGCGCGGGTGACATTTGCGTGTTTGACTGTCTGTGTGTATGCCATTTGGTTTATAGGAGGTATTTAAATTAACCCGCCCACTGGACGAAGATGACGTATAGGTTTTTGCGGCTTCCGTAACATTTCGTAAAATACAAGTTTCATTAAAAGCGGGTCCCCCACAAAAATTCATTTTTTCTCATTTATTTTTCAATTTATCTAATTGAATCTTCACAAAATCTAGGTTTTTGCGAATTATGTCAGCTTATAAGTCGACACATTCATTAGTTATTCACAAAATTACAGACTCTCTGTGCTATTGTGCTTTTAATGTCATCCAAGTAAAAGAAAAACGTTTTAAATAAGCACCTTTTTTCCAAGTGGAGGTAAGCTGGTAAAACGTGAGATATAATATTCGTCAGTGATTGTCAGTTATCACGGTTATATTGGATCATCATTACATAGAAATCACTACTTACAATACCAATCGTCCTGATTTAAAATACTTTTTGTAAAATGTATCCAGTGACTAAATTGTACGGGTAAATTAATAATACTTTACTCACCACCAAAACACATTCACCAACAACCATCTTTTTTAACTGATAGCACTTCTAAATTACTTCCCGGTTCATGTGCGAAAGTTTTCGTCAGGTCTATATTTATCTACTGCGTAATCAAAGAATATAAAAGGCATATTTTACACGTAAGATAGCTGTCAGGTCTGGCAAATGTCATCATTGTTATCCTTCGATACATTGACATCATTACAGTCAGTTATACAAATACATGAAAAATGAACAATTGAAATATTAGCAGCACTTTACGGACAAAATGTATAATATTAAGCACTGCATACCAATTTGAATAAAACAGGGTGAACACTGCTCATCCAATATGGAAATTAACGAGAACATTTACATCGTTATCTGAATATTAATTAGTCAGTCCATTACTAAACCAGTGTCGAATCCAATCGGGTGCAGAGATGGTACACGCCTCCCACTACCATTTCTACGTCTCACCCACCCCAACTCCTATGAAGTGATCGCAAAAACAACCGGATCGTTTCATGTAGAAAGCGATCTTTACAATTACATGGTTGGTTGTCAAAATGATCCAAACAGACGTAAATACAAGAGCGTTCGAGGGCTTTATCAAGGCCCCCTCCTGAGAGTTCGATGACATTGTCTATGTCCAAGATCTCCACACACATTTCTGGAGCCACACATGAATGGTGTCTCAAAGTACACTTGTTGAGATCAATACGTTCAGAGCAAATGTTTTAAGTACAAAAGGGTGTCAAAACACTTTACGATATCTACATAGCGCACAGTCAAACGTTGTCTGGATACATGTTACACATGATTTGAACAGTTTTGATTTACAGAAGATTGAAAAACCTAGTTGATAATTACTATTAATAACTAATAAATCAATGGTCAATATATATATATATATATATATATATATATATATATATATATATATATATATATATATATATATATATATATATATATATATATATATATATATATATATATATATATATGTATATATATAATAGCAGATAAACCCGGTAATATTGGGGATAAAACCTTTATATCCTGTATCAGTATCTATTATTTCATGATATTAATGCAGATGTCAAACTTTCATTTCCTACGTTATTCTTAATTCCAACTTCAAAGCAGCTAATTTTAAAAATGTCACATCAAAATGAGATCACACTATTAATCAATGTGTACATTTCATCACGTCAACACTGAGCGTTGTGGACGAACGAATCTTAATAGGTATTTTTTTATAATTTGTAGCCTAACACTACAGAGGCCATTTTAAAGGAACTGTCTCGTCGCGTGTGACGAATACATGTATCTACTTTCTCAATTCTTAAATCAATGTTATTGCCAAACTCACGTTAATAACTAATTTGGTCAAAGTACGCCAGGAAGTACTGTGGTCCGTGGAGGATGCCTGTATTCGTTTGATGAAAAGTAAAACTAAAACAATCGTATAAGCTTTGATAAAGTTTTTGTACTCAACATGGCCTTCTCTTACCTGTCCAATCTGATCAACGGTCAAAGTTTTTGTCTGAAATATTCTAACAAGTTATGCATCAATTAAGCATCCAGCAATTAAAGTCTTCTATCACACTGAAAGCTAAGAGGCTTTACAGAGATATCAACAAACTGAAAGATAGTATTCAGTCATATTGTGTTGATACTGGAAAACATTGGGATTAGATCATTACTGTCGTTTGTTTATAGGGAAAATCAGTTCAAGAATCTTTAGAATTCAGTACATTGGGACTAATATATGGAAACAACGCTAATGGAACATTGAAGTTGTTAAGAGAAAATCTTTCAAATAAATACACAGAATTTAATTTTCTCGATTATGTTAATTTTAAATACAAGTTTCAAAATGATTGCGAGGTTGCAAGAACTAATATGCACTCTGCTCAGTCAAAAGTGAAATTAGGGTATAATATAAGTAAAAATAAAGAGTTTTATACATGGTGTTAGAGTTCTCGGTCTAATGCGTATACCACAATATCCTCTTTAGGCTAAGTAATGTTGTCCAGTAAAACAAAATTACGTGATTTAAATTATAACGTCAATACTCCTTTGAATCGTTAACAAAAACAACTTTGCCTTTTAAAAATGTTAAAAGAGTATGTTTATAAAGATACCCATGTAATTCATGCAATCAATTTAGTTATATATGTCCCTCACAGTGAATTTAAGTGACAGTATGCAATCGGACAATAATGACTTTGGTGTAACCAAATTTCAAAATTCAGAAATTGTAAATAATCAGGACCAGAAACTCTCACATCTGCATTCACAAGAAAATAATGAACTTAAACAGTTATTTATTGAATATGACCACGTTTTCAGATGTTTCTACAAAGACAAGTAAACTACACCATAGCGTTGAAATTATAAATTATACGCCTGTTATTCCGCATCCGCAGAGCATAAGACCTCTCCAACAGGAATGTTTGATATAAGAAATTCAGTATTTGCTGGAGAGTGACTTCATGGAACCTAGTAAAAAGAAACTGGAGATCACCGTGTATTCTTGTTCCCGAAACCAGATAATACTTTCTGCATGTGCACAGACTATAGAAAGATCAACAGTGTGACCAAGATTCATTTTCAATGCCAAGAATCGATGACAGCAGTGATAAATTAAAAATGCACAATACGACACCAAGTTTTCAATTTGTAAAAGATTCTGGCAAATTACACTGACGGAAAGTTCAAAGGAAATTTCGACATAGAAATAGACTTTATCAGTATAAAGTGATGCCGTTCGGGATGAATAATTCAGTTTGTACTTTTCAACGTGTAATGAACACTTTTACATCTGGTCTCAATAATTGTGATATTTACATAGATGATGTCATCGTCTACAACTACACCTGAAAAGATCACTTAGAGACAATTACAAACTTGACAGAATCGATGATGCAAATTTGACAATTAATTCATTGAAAAGTGAGTTTTGTCGTATTTTATTTACATTTCTAAGACATATTGTGGGGCATAGACAAGTTAAACGTGTAGAAAGTGATTCAATTTTGGGTAAGGCTAGATAAGATTGTGAATTTCGTACCAGTTTGTTCATAACAGCTGAACCCAAGACAAATTTATTGAGCAAGAAACGTTTCATTGGTTTAAAAACTTTAGGAGGATTTTGATTGGTTATAGGTTATACTTAAGAGTGCTCCAGTTCTTTCAGTACCAAATTTCAGTCAATCATTCAAACTTTATGTTGATGCAAATGATGTTGGGGATGGAGCAGTATTGACTCCAAAAGACAAAAATCGTTTAGATAATTCGTTGTGCTATTTTTCTAAGAAATTTAAAATAAAAAAAAAATAAATTCTTACTCAATCGAAACGGAATGGTTACCTTTGACACTGGTATTGCAAAACATTTAAGCCTATATTAATTCAGCTCCTTCTCCAATTATTGTATTGGGTTTTTCACAACCCCTTCACTTCCATTGACAAAATGAAAAATACAACTCAGAGATTATGCTGCAGAAACATTATATTGATATCATGCACATAATGGGAAAATACTATGTAATTATACTTTCACGTGTATAGAATATAATACCGATATCATGCACATAATGGGAAAATACTATGTAATTATACTTTCACGTGTATAGAATATAATACCGATATCATGCACATAATGGGAAAATACTATGTAATTATACTTTCACGTGTATAGAATATAATACTGATATCATGCACATAATGGGAAAATACTATGTAATTATACTTTCACGTGTATAGAATATAATACTGATATCATGCACATAATGGGAAAATACAATCTAATAGTACTTTCACGTGTATAGAAATATAATACTGATATCATTCATAACAAGGGAATATGCTATCTAATAGAACTTTCACGGGTATTGAATATAAAATTGATATCATGTACATCAAGGAAAATACTATCTAATAGTACTTTCACGTGCATAGAAATATAATATTGATATCATGCACATCAGAAACATTATATTGATATCATGCATATCAAGGGACAATTTTATCTAATAGTACTTTCACGTTTATGGAAATATTATATTGATATCATGCACATCATGGGAAAATACTATATAATTATACTTTCACGTGTATAGAATATAATATTGATATCATGCACATCAAGGGAAAATACTATATAATTATACTTTCACGTGTATAGAAATATAATATTGATATCATGCACATCATGGGAAAATACTATATAATTATACTTTCACGTGTATAGAAATATAATATTGATATCATGCACATCAAGGCATAAACTTTCTAATAGTACTTTCTCGTGCATAGAAATATAATAATTGATATCACGCATATCAAGGAAATATGCTATCTAATAGTACTTTCACGTGTATATAATATAAGATAAGATAAGAATTCTTTATTTCAGACTACAAAGTATAATATTGATTCTATGCACATCAAGGAAAATACTATATAATAGTACTTTCATATGTAGCGAAATATAATATTGATATCAAGCAAATCAAGGCAAAATACCTTCTTATAGTACTTTCACGTGTATAGAATATAATATTGTGAAGTGTCAAATTTCAGCCGATCTATTAATAAACCATTAGGTAAGACCAGATAGCCATTAGTTAGATTTATGGAGACACGCTGTGTCAAAAAGGGGGGGGGGGTCTGTAGAGTCAAGTGGTACCGTTGTACTAATTAAATCTTGTTTACTCAGAAATCAGACTGACTGCTAGCGACATTTTAAAGTTTCATTTCTTACTCTCATATT
Source organism: Unio delphinus (assembly GCA_029339505.1). Taxonomy (NCBI): domain Eukaryota; kingdom Metazoa; phylum Mollusca; class Bivalvia; order Unionida; family Unionidae; genus Unio; species Unio delphinus. The sequence continues at coordinate 1,479,460 of JAQISU010000007.1, read as the reverse complement.
GACCATGACGTAAGCGACTTTTAGATAAAAGCGGGAGAAAATAAATTTGATTCTGATTGGTCACGGTTAGATAAGGGGTGTGCTATCATACGAAAATTCGTAGGACATAATATGGCACTAGATAAATTAGAAGTTAGTCTTAAAATTGCTCTGTGAGTGAGAACCAGAGGTAGAATTATTTAGTAAAGGTTCTGGACGTTATTTGAGAAAAATAGGTCCTTTAAGAAATCGTGGTCCAGAAAAAAACGCCAAACTAAGGGAGGAACACACCAAAAACACAAAGGTACTGTCACAATTCCATGTATATTGTTGATGCAATTTATATGATATTTGCTTAGTTTACAGGTCTGCATGATTTCATTTGATGCATTTGTATAATTGATTTCTTTTGATACATTTGTATAATAATGTGCTTTTGAATTATGAATTGGAATTCTTACCTTAATTTTTAGTTAAGAATGACGTTATGTTAATTTATGAATTATGAATAGGAAGTGTTACCTTAATTCTTGAATATATCATCTTGTTTTAATAATGATTATGTTCTAAGAATTTAATCCATTACATTAGTAAGGCAAACACCATCATGTCACGACTGACCAAGAGGGTGTGGGAAAACAACGCGCTGACAGTGCAAACCAAAGTCAAAGTTTACCAAGCCTGCATTCTCAGCACCCTTCTCTATGGAAGTGATACCTGGAACACCTACATGAGGCAAGAGATCGGCTCAACTCCTTCCATATACGGTGCCTTAAACGCATCTTGAAAATCAGCTGGCAAGACCGTGTCCCAAACAGCGAAATTCTGCAGCGTGCAAACACCCACAGCATGTTCTCCCTTCTGAGCAAACGTCGCCTTCGATGGCTGGGACACGTCCAACGCATGGAGGATGGGAGGCTGCCAAAGGACATCCTATATGGACAGCTGGCCACTGGCACAAGAAGAGTCGGCCGCCCCTCACTCCGTTTCAAGGATGCATGCAAGAGGGACCTGAAGGCATGTGACATCGCACCTGATGGCTGGGAAGTGCTGGCTGAGGACCGAGGCACCTGGAGACTGACAGTAAATAAAGGTATCTTAGTTGCTGATACGAGGAGAGGTCAGTTGGCAGCAGAGAAACGTGTCAGAAAGGGCCACGTGACAGCAACCACAGGAACTAGGGCTTCCCAGCATGTCTGCACAAACTGCAAGAGGGACTGTCACTCACGAATAGGTCTCCACAGCCACAACAGACGATGCCAACAACCCAGAGACAGACGACACACCAAGGACGCTATCCGCATGGTCTCCCGAGACTAAGGCGCCAATGATGATGATTGTATAAGTCTTTATTTTGCTTAATTACGGTAAAGGTTATGTATGTTTACTTTGCGTTGCTTGCTTTTTATGTATTCTTATTTCATAATATAATACTGACAAAGTGACAATTTATGTTTGACTTGACCTTGTTCAAAATCAAGATCATTTACTTCCGGTAATGACTTATTGATATTGGTTTTGGGGTAAACATGTTTATCTATGCATGAACTGATGGACTTGCAGGTTGTTTAACACACATTTTATATTATATATTTAGTAAAAGATTTTTAATTATAACTAAGATTTTATTTTTTAAACATTGAGAGTTTATTTATAAGGCTTTTTCTACTTGGTAATAGTTTTTCTGAGTGATATTGCTATTTTTCATGACACTATTACTTCAGTATAAGAAGATCGATAATGCTTAATAAGAACAAAATATGTAGACTATAGTATTAGCGCTCACAGATAGGCACGGTTATGGACACCTGCCACCACCACCATTCCAATTCCCCTGCCCTCCCCCTACTGTGATCATTTGAATTTTGGAGACTTTTCGATGTATTTTAAAGTTACACCACACCCAAGAGATAGTACGGCTTTTTACTTAAGAGCTCTTTATATCAATTTCATAACTGCTGTGTTACTATTTGGTTCATGAATTCCTAATTGTGCAAAAACCTAATTCGGTTGGTCTCCCATCGATGTCAATTGTATGTGTGCTTGTAAGTAGTTTTTTTTTTCTTTTTAGATATACAAATTGGCAAATAAATATTTCTCAAGTTTTTTTTTCTTATTGGATCTAACCGTATCCACTCTCTCGTTAGGACAAATTTCTTCATATCCTAAATCAATAGAATATAAGTCTAATATGAGCGAATTCTCAGTCTGACAACTGGTACACAAATCCTAGTACAGAAGATTAATACACCTCACTAATGGGCTATTCAGCAACCCTATCTGAACTTTAGTATAATTATACACACTAAATCCATAAGGTCTGCCGTGAACTATAAATCATTACTGGATTTGTTGTTAGCAGGCAGGCACTTTATTTCTCTGTTAAAAGAATTCACATCCTAATTATACGAATGAATCAATGAAATTCACTTCTTGAATAAACTACTCTTTTATCTAACAATGTATTGCGTGAAGATCCTACGACATAGAACTAATAATTTTAGCATATATGATTCATGACATTTAGGAAAACTAAATTCACACAACTATAGCAAGGAATTATCATAATGTATACACTTTTTAGAATAAGCGAATCATATAACATTCAAGACGAATGAATGTTATCAATTATCTCCCGTACTCAAATCAAATGAAACTGATGTATGATTTTAAAACAAATATGAAAAACATTAAATTTCAAACTCATATCAGTGAACCAATTGCATCAATATGAGACAAATACTTTGTGCTTTGGAGACTCGCTCGCTTCTATAGTATTATAATCTCTCTGTATCTTTAAGATTGCGTGTCACTAAAACTTCCAGACACCCGTCCCTTGGATAATTTTAACCAGTAAGTACTAGCTACTAATCTCGGAGTCACGACTTTCCCATTCCATATAAAAACTTACACTGACTTATTTTACGAGGGAGAATACTTAAAACATTGAATTTTGGCTGGGAAACAACCACTCCTTATTTAGCCTAAACAAACGGGATTAAATTTATCTAATTATTGAAAACTGACAAACGCCTATACAGGCTTGAGTAACACTTGATGTTTCCGCGTTGTATTAATAAACCGATTTCCGGAAATTCTCATCTTGCCACACTGATTTTAACTGGTGTCCAAACAAATGTCTTTCCATAATTTCAGCTCTGTAATTTCCCAAGTTTAAACCCAAATTCACATTACCTCATTCACCTGTCCGATCGTTATCAAACGGACATAATTAAAACCCAGTCATGCACCTAACAGAGATATTAAAACTACCTCAGTATATCGATTAAGTTGTATTATATGTTGTGTACATTAAATCATTTTTGGGCTTGAATTTTATTTTCAAATTATTGAACTCAAGTGATTATTTTCTCTGGAAATTCAAAAGTGTTCTGATAAACTTCTTGAACAGAGACATTTGCTTGCATTTACTAATACGTTAAACCTGTAATCATCTTAAAATGTTCAAACAAAAGATTGGTGACAAATCAGCATTATACAGGTTACAACAGACACTTCAACACCCTAGTGTTCAACTTCTACTAAAATTGTATTTAGGACATTAACTTCTTAGAACTTGTGTCTATAAATCTATGATTATTGTGGGATCAAATTTCCAATACCGTACGTTCTTTTCTATTTTTCTATGGAAATCAATTAGTTGTTTCATTTTACGAAGCTTGATGCTTTTCACTCTTTTATGTTACTTATTTTAAGAGCATAAACTCGTAACATGTATCGCACTGACTGCCCCAAATTTACTGCGAGAACATCTACACAATTGATACTGTTACAATTATTAGTTGGTAAAAACTCTATACTAGAGACTAGATGAGCCAAGTACAAATTTCCTTTTCTTGGTAGAAAAATTTGTTCCTAAGACCTCTTCAACTGCAAAGATCGCTATGTAATATCTACAGAGAAGGATGGGGTGGGTAATGGAGAAAAAAAAGCCATCTGGCAGTGTTGACAAAAATACAAACAATCATTAATCTGAGATATAAAAAAAATCTTGCTCTACTCATCAGGACAATTTCAGTGTTTAATACTATATTTTTGTCCACACTATTTTAAATGAACATAGCACATTTTACACTTCACTGACGCTTTTAAACACAATATAAAAATAGAAATTAGTAATGTAAGTATAGTGACTATTTAAAGAGTATATAGAACCACTTTTACCTGAAGAATACCTTGACGCTTTTATGCGGCCAGAGCTATTTTAAGTGACAGTAAAAAAAATTCCCGTGAGCTATTTATAAACCTTAGGGACAATATATGTTTACCATCGATGAAATACATTTCTTCAACAGAAACGTTTACTCCATTATGCTGAGTAATATTTTAAAAATATTGCACAAAAAGAGATTATTCAATTTCAAATTTCGGCTCACACACAATGAGCTAAAGCAGACAGGATATGTAACAATATGGCATTAGTGACTGCTTTCAGATTAATGTCCTATTGGTCTGGATATGTAGCAATATGGCATTACCGACTGACTTCAGATTAATTTACTACTGGTCTGGATATGTAACAATATGGCATTACCGACTGACTTCAGATTAATTTACTACTGGTCTGGATATGTAACAATATGGCATTACCGACTGACTTCAGATTAATTTACTACTGGTCTGGATATGTAACAATATGGCATTACCGACTGACTTCAGATTAATTTACTACTGGTCTGGATATGTAGCAATATGGCATTACCGACTGATTTCAGCTTAATGTACTATTGGTCTGGATATGTAACAATATGGCATTACCGACTGACTTCAGATTAATTTACTATTGGTTGGATATGTAACAATATGGCATTACCGACTGACTTCAGATTAATTTACTATTGGTTGGATATGTAACAATATGGCATTACCGACTGACTTCAGATTAATTTACTACTGGTTGGATATGTAACAATATGGCATTACCGACTGACTTCAGATTAATTTACTACTGGTCTGGATATGTAACAATATGGCATTACCGACTGACTTCAGATTAATTTACTACTGGTCTGGATATGTAACAATATGGCATTACCGACTGACTTCAGATTAATTTACTACTGGTCTGGATATGTAACAATATGGTATTACCGACTGATTTCAGCTTAATGTACTACTGGTCTGGATATGTAACAATATGGCATTACCGACTGACTTCAGATTAATTTACTACTGGTTGGATATGTAACAATATGGCATTACCGACTGACTTCAGATTAATTTACTACTGGTCTGGATATGTAACAATATGGTATTACCGACTGATTTCAGCTTAATGTACTACTGGTCTGGATATGTAACAATATGGCATTACCGACTGACTTCAGATTAATTTACTATTGGTTGGATATGTAGCAATATGGCATTACCGACTGACTTCAGATTAATGTGCCATTGGTCTGGATATGTAACAATAAAGCATTGCCGACTTACTTCCGATTAATGTGCTATTGGTCTGGATATGTAACAATATGGCATTACCGACTGACTTCAGATTAATGTGCTATTAGTCTGGATATGTAACAATATGGCATTACCGACTGATTTCAGCTTAATGTACTACTGGTCTGGATATGTAACAATATGGCATTACCGACTGACTTCAGATTAATTTACTACTGGTTGGATATGTAACAATATGGCATTACCGACTGACTTCAGATTAATGTGCCATTGGTCTGGATATGTAACAATATGGTATTACCGACTGACTTCAGATTAATGTGCTATTGGTCCACAACATGAATTTGAATAATTTAAGACCACCTGCTTTACTCTCAGCATAATATTTTTAATTATGTATATTTTTTTCTTGAACAGACGATTTGATTTGCTAATTGATCCAGATGATCAAGACGTCGTTTCTAAAGCGATTGATAATAGTTTTTATTAATTATTTTTAACAATATATTAAAATATATATTACTAGCTACTGATCTCGGAGTCAATACTTTCCCATATCTATATCTATCTATCTATCTATCTATCTATCTATCTATCTATCTATCTATCTATCTAGAGAGAGAGAGAAAGACAGACAGACAAACAGACGTACGTACATGCATACATACATACATACATACATACATACATACATAATTAAACTTAATGCAACCCGCCTAGCTCTCACCGCTCCGGTTGCCTAGTGGTTAGAGCGTCCGCCGCGGCAGCGGGAAGTCGTGGGTTTGATACCCTGCCGAGTCATAGCAAAGACTTACACAAATGGTACTAACAGCTGCCTCGCTTGGCGCTCAGCATTAAGATGTTAGTGTTAGATTTGGTCGGCCTGGTGTCAGGATAATGTGACTTGATTGGACATTATGCTACATGTCTGCGGCATGATGTCCCAGTGCTAGACATCACTATAAACTACCTCACGTTAGACATCGTAGAGATGTGACTGAAAAATTCTTAAAGCTAAGTTAAAAATCCAAATCATAATCGCCTAGCTCTCATGCATCAGCGCTCAGTCATGCGTTGATTGGTACAAAAGATGTTTAAAAAAAACATTTGAAGGACAGTTCTTGAAGTAAAAATATGACTCGCCTGTTATGCAAGTAGAATAGAACAATCACGTAAATTATGAGTAAACTTGCTGGATTTATTTTTAAAAAGCTGTATACATTAACTTAATAAACTGTAATTTGATTCACGCATACCAAATATGCCAAGTCATATCATCTTAACATTTAGTGTACCATAAAATCAAAGTCTATTAAAAAAAACTTCGCGTCACTTTAAAACGATTATATCAACATATCTCTTCTTGTGTCGCACAAATTTAGACCAGGTTGTGTATCTGTATTGTACATGGTTGTACATATTTTGATAGCGGGTCTAATGTTTATTAGTTTACCAATCAATAATTCTACATTACGGTCTGTTAACTTATTTTGTAATTGTGAGTCAATTTTGTTAGAATTTAATGTAAAAGTCCTACTTTATTACAATTTTTAACAAGAGTTGTTGTTATCATAGATGGCCTTGTCTCCATTTAAGCTTAAAATTAACAATATTGCCAGATCATGCGCTCTACGGCAACCCATTACCAACAATATTAACAGATCATGCTCTCTACGGCAACCCATTACCAACAATATTAACAGATCATGCGCTCTACGGCAACCCATTACCAACAATATTAACAGATCATGTGCTGTACGGCAACCCATTACTAAATGATTTTTAATGACTATGATTTGGTCGTTATATATTAATTTCGGTTGGTTGTCTTTGACCTGGGTAAAAAAAAATCGAAGCTGTCTTTTACTTTTAATTATTACCACCTTTTTATTGATGAGATAAATGAACGTTTCCTTCTCTTGGATATGCGGATTGCTTGCTAGGAGATTTCTAACAGCGTTCAGTTACCTTTCGAGAATAATGAGGCAGGATATGTTGAAAATATACTTAATATTGAGCTAGTAATACAAAATTATGAGTATGCGTCTGGAAGCTTATTAGGATGTCTATGTCTACCATACACGCACGCACAATACAATAAAAAAAAGTATGGTATTTGTCATTGTATCAACAAGAAAAAAACCGTAAAAAAGTGGAGAAAGATATTTATATATTTTTAGTGCTTTCATACTTGAAAGATTCAACCTAGCATATATATGTATTTTCCAAACGCTCATACAGTATTGTATATTATGCCAGCCATTGAAAACATACTGCAAATACGTATGACTAATAGGTAAATCATGTTACTCGTGCCATTGCAGTCGGGAACAAGAACAAAAAGCTAAAGGTGCAAAATAGTACACTGACGACAACCGAGAAGTGAAAAAGAAGACTCAAGACAGACAAGAGAAACGACGTTGAAGGACTGGCAGCATAGGCAGAAGAAGCGGCCGGAAACGGAAACATGAATACGCTGTACGACATCAACAAGAAGCTGTTAGGCAATTACAGAAAACCAGAGAAACCAGTAAAGGACAAGCACTGAAAGATAATAGCATGCAGAGAACACCAAATGAATAGATGGGCAGAACATCACGATACTGGGTCACACCTGGAGTCAGCTCGACGTGATGGCACAGAACAAAAGGCTGGCGATCTTTTGTGGGCGGCCTATACCCAAGCATGGCTGATGGGCAAAACTGAACTGACTGATTGAAGTTAGGTGTGACCAATATGTACCTGATAGTATCAGTGGTTCTGGAGACAGGTGTGACCAGTATGTAACTGATGTTATCAGTGGTTCTGGAGATAAGTGTGACTAGCATGTAACTGATATTATCCGTGGTTCTGGAGACAGGTGTGACTAATATGTATCTGAAGATATCCGTGGTTCTGCAGACGGTGTGAATAGTACATAAATGATGATACCCGTGGTACTTAGCCAAAGCTACATCACTCAGAGCTATCTGTATTTGATTGCTTTTACATTGTTTCACTTTTTCTCCATAAAACGTGTTGTGAAGAGAGTAAGATACTCATTTACTAGACAGATGTGTTTCAGATTATCAGAGCTGACTAATAAATTAGGTTTGAAACTAATACTATTAAAAATATATTTGATGAATTATTAAGAAACGGAATAAGAATGAAACCAAAATACACTATGCCCAATTCCCAAGTAAATCTGTTTACTTTAACTCTTGGGATATACTTCCTAATGCACATGGGGCCACAGTTGACCGAATGGTCTAAACTGTTTGCCTTTCTAGATCACTGCCATATCAACTCTGTTCGAGTGGGTTCGAATATCGGCTCGGCCAACATGGTTATGGAAGAAAGTTTTCTAGTAACTTCCCGTGGGACGGTGGTTCTTCCCGGAGTTTTCCTGGGTTCATCTTCCACTAAATATACTGGGTGCAACTTATAGCCTGCAATGTGCTTATAGATGACGTTACAAAAACAACATACCAGATGTAAATGTCTTTAAGTATACGCATTATAGCAGTGTTTGCTATGTCATATCATTGTAACTTATAAGGTTTTACGGTGTTAAGTACATACTATTGAATTACTAGTTCAATCACAATCGCGTCAAGCATAATTTGTCGATTGGTATTTATATAACCACACTTGTGGGGTATTGTGAAGAATAAACCCACTAGATTGATTTGATTCAGGGAGATCACTTTGGATCTTGGTACTCCACTGGCTCATGCTTGTATACAATCTTACCTATTTTGCATTAGGAAGGAAGGAGTAGTATTAAAAAAAGGAGCTACTTATGCCACCAGTGGTGCCTACTGAACTTTTTGTTCCACTGAAACCCACTCTGTCACAAGTGGGGTCAACTCAACTTCTGGTACCAGAGGCGAATTTTACTACCTGTATAAGTCTTTGGAAAGTGTACTCGAGGAGGCAGGTGTTTGGGAGGGCATGAGTAATCAACTGATCCTGTCCGACCTGTGGAACCTAATCAGGCTGGTCATATTTGTCACCAAAGAGACACAAGTGTGTGTGTGTGTGTGTGTGTGTGTGTGTGTGTGTGTGTGTGTGTTATGGATTTTTAATGTAGCTTTAACAATTTTTCAGATATATCGGTACCATGTCTGCAGTGTGGCAGTTTATAGTGATCTCTAGCACTGAGGCATCATGCCGCAAACATGTAGCATCATATTCCACCCAGTTACACTATCCTTAGAACAGGCCAATCAGTCCTAACACTAACCTCTTAATGCAGAGCGTCAAGCGAGGCACCTGTAGTCTTTGATATGACTCAGCCGAGGTTCGAACCCACGACGCTCTGACTACTAGGCCACCGAAGCGGTCCAAGTATGCCCTGTAACATTAGTTTATACGTGTCAGTTTCCTTCATGTAATCTAAAGTATTAAATTATTGGGGTTTTCTCGAGCTGCGGCCAGTTTAACTTACTTCCTCTTTTGGGTCCTTGTGCGATTTCAGAATTGTAATTCAAAATTGAAGGCCATTAGAATGCTTTAAATGATTATCATACTTGAAACGCCGATATTACAATCGGGTCATGGTCATGGTCCGGTATATTGTTCTTCTTATCATCTAGAACTGTATGCTGTGATGAAGATGTTCGGTTAACATCGGTTGGTCAAGTCGTTATTCATACAGCTAATCAAATCCTACACTAGTGACATGTAAGACTGACAGATTTATACCACAAAAATGTAAAAAGTAAAACATCAATCTTCAGTAACAAAGCCACCGGTAAACCTCGCATTTTAGGATTTGATGTAGAAATTAGAAATAAATTTTTTAAATATACAAACCACTTCAATTAGTATGCTCACAATTGAAAATGTTTAGCATTGGTAAAAAAAAAAGGGCACTTGATTTAGATCATCTGCTGTACAAAGTCATGCACCTTGTATGCCAATGATACCAATGTACATAATGTAAAACGACTGTAGTTGAAAAAGCATTTTCTTTCTATAATATAGATAAAGAATATATAATAATTACTTACCAGCGGCACAACTATCATTCACATAGATCTCAATGTTATTCTTCTTATGAGATGAGCATTAAATTTACATCTCGGTTTAACTAAATGTAAAGCCAGGTAAAAAAAAATTACTTCTGGGTAAAACTAACTGCTAGTGTATGGCCAGGTGAAATAAGAATAGCTTTTAGTAAATGCTATATTTAAAGATGAGTAATCACTGTCTTCGATGCGATGAAGAAGCTTTGTGAATATCCCAGTAACGGATTTTATTTGTTAAAATGCTCTCTCTCTCTCTCTCTCTCTCTCTCTCTCTCTCTCTCTCTCTCTCTCTCTCTGTATATTAAGGATCTATATTGTATGTGCATATGCAGTTGAAACACCTGTACTGGACGAGACACCGAGGGCCAAAACCTCAGGTCTATAACTGGCATTAGCAAATGTGTGTCGTGGCGTCCTGTTCAACACAGGTGCAATTCGTAAAGCATATATCCAAGTGCGGCCGGGGTATTAAGGGCATAAGGCGAGTGAAATTAGTGGTTGCCATTGTAACAAGATGAATCACAGTGCCTGTTCTCGACTAATTGATGTGTGTCAACGAAGTGCTTCCGGTTCACCTGTAATGGTGAGGATCTGACGAAGCCCAGACATGTTACGTCTCTGTCGGCGGACATCCGCATGAAACACATGCGTGTACCTTACATTCACTCTTTGTGAAAACTGAATGGCAGTCAGGCACTGCTGTGAAAAGGCTAAATACGTCAATCAGTGTACGAAAGCTGGGTTTTCATTAGTCATTTTAAGATTTATTAATGATGATGTAGCTTGTGAGGTGGAGTCATACTCTGGGGAGTAGGATAACGCAGATTCCCCCTGTGATGTATTTGACTGTGCTGGCGAAGTTTGCTAAGACTGAAAGCGAACCATACTGAAAGTCCCTCCAGACTGGGATACTGCAACTTCGAGACGATCGCTGAAGTTCGGGGACTTAAACATTTCCGCATCCGGTACTCTAATACTAACGTCGTGACGGGCCATTCTCTTGCCGTTCGAAGCTGGTCAATGATAATATTGGACTGTGATTCGAAAAGATAATAAATAGGCACGTGCAAACGATATTGTTTCGGCTTAGCCCTGTGAACATTTACAAAACCTGCCTTCCGTTAGGGGTATACAAATCACAACGAACAGATAATGAAGACAATTAGGAAATAAAAAACACCATGTAAAAGGCAGAAAATAAACAAATAACAACAAATAGGTGACAAAACAGCCCATAAAATAAGTATCGGAACCTACCCTCACTCCTATTACCTTCTCTCACTTTCCTCTCAATACAGCCTCATTGATAGTAAATAATAATTACCAATACTATCAAATTCGAAAGTCAGAAGGCCAAAAATTAAATAGAAGTAGATGGTCTGAGACCAGACGATGATAACATTGTCCCGATATTATGGTCCCAATTTAGACAGTATAACATAGTCTAACCAAGACTACCAGGCCCACGCAGCACAAGGCTGCAATTCAATTTTATCTAACTTTAGGCGTACAGACCCCCAACTCACCTATAAGGGCTGGGGCGTATGGGGTTGTATACTCTATTAACTCAAAACAGTAAAGAGTTCATCCAATTTAGGATGGGGTTGGGGAGTTTGGATAAAGGGACATCACCGCTGGACCAAAACAGGAAAAACATCAGGAAAGAAACAACTTCAAAGAACCCAGGACAAAGGAAAATGATGGCTGGTACGAGGGAACAACCATATGCTGGGACACCATGAGAACAAGAGAAAGCAGCACAGAAAAGAATCCGACTGATTTCATTGACTGGTTAACAGGGTCCTCATTTGGTACGAGAACCCTCTTCGAACAATCTACTTCACGAAACCTGACTTGATCAATTTTGCACACCGTTCCAAATTAACAAGCTATTTTTACCAAACAGTGACTATGCTTATTTCTGTCGCATAGACATCTTAGTATTCAAACTTGATAGGGACTCAATACATGTACACTTTGTACTAGAAATATTGGAAAGTTAAGATAGTTAAACAAATTTTACGACTTCATGGATTTGATTTAATTGCATAGATGGCTCACATATTATTGGTATTTTCCTGTCGATTAGTAATAAATGGATCAGATTTGCATTAAGCACGGAATCAAGACGTTGCGGGCTGCACGACATCCTTGGGCTTAATGGTACCTCTCTTTTCTTGCCACAACTCGGAAAGCTCCAAATGGCGGAGATGTGAAACTAATTTCTGATACCTCCACTTGTGCCATTGCACACCATTAGCACACCTAATTGGATGTCAGGGTTCAGTGTGTGTTGGGTCTATTCCCACTCACCCAGGGTCCTCTATTCAGGTCGAATGTTACTTAATAGCAGCCCCGACCTGACGACCAAATCAAATAGTACTCATTGAGTACATAAATGCCAGGATGAAGCGGCACCATTCCTCACCCAGGAGTGGTTAAATATCTAGCTTTGCTGGAAACTTAAAACAGTGCCACATGCCCCTAGTGGGCGATACAGAACTATAATTCAACTTCATCATCACCTTCCGTTTTAACGGTAAATAAAGTGCATAACAACATGGCGTAACATTGAATTCCGGTCATATTCGAATGTCAGAAAAAGCACTCCAAGGCATCTCCAGTTTGGAAGTATTTCACAATTATGGATGTCAGCAGAAAATGGAAAGCAAGAGGTAACGTTTGCTCTGTAGAGGATTTTCTGCACCGAAAGCCGGGGTAGAGGTAGGGGTAGCACCGGTGTGCTGACCAACTACTTCAAGCATACTACCCACAGAAGCGATCCTAGTGAATACCGGGTGTCTGAACTGAACAAAGTACTAATACAGCAGCCAATTACAGCATTTAAAGGTCTACTAGTGCAATCATACAACCTTCGTTTATACTATAAATTTGAACTTCAGGAAGCGATTTTTATAGGTAATATATCATATACCTCATCGATAATGAAAATAGTGACCACAGAACATTGATTTCTTATCGTTGTTGACAAAACGCTCCTAGATGATTTCGCGCTCGGTAATTTCCGTAAGGTAAAGCGGAAGTGATGCAGTTTAGGGAACACAGCTTTCCAATTTTCAACTGAGTTGATTTTAACGAGTGTATCCGTGTGTGAAAAATGGTAAAAAGGTGTATTGTTGGAGGTTGTAGTAATACAACTTGTGGTGTAAGGGGTGCTCATGGTGGGATAGCACCTCTGGTGGGAGTAGCAGTCGTATCCTCTTGGGGGTAGCTAGTCCACCTTTGGTCCTCACTTGGCACCCAACTCTCACCTGTGGCTCCAAGAAGCTGTAGCATGCACAGCGGCCACACCACGGGCAACGGCTTCGACTGGCCGGCTAAACCAGGTTGAGGGTAACCGGCAGGTCTCAAACCTTCTGTGAGTCAGGGATTGTCACCCCTCGCATGTGAAGACTGGACCCGGCGGACTGCGCGGAGGAACCACCAGCTGGTCAACGGGCAGAAAAACGGACCCAGCAAAGCGTTGTGGAGCGCTAAGAGCACGGCAAGACACGTAGGACGCCTTGGTCATCCACTGCATCCAGTCTCCATTCCGACCGTCTTGACTATGTCATGCCACTGGAGAAAATGGAACCTGGACGAGAGAGTGAGGCTGACGTAGTGCAACTCTCCCTCACTTTAATCCAATTTACGCGCAAGTCATTCATGTCGTCATCATCATCATCTGTTCCAAGTCCTGCGGCGATGGGCGAGCTGCGACGCGGCAGGTGTGGATGCACTGGCAGCCGTAGTGGCGGACCTGCACGCAGGCGGCTCAGGCCATAGGGTTGTCTTCCATTGACCTGAAGCAGAAATGGATCTCGGCAGCCGTCTGAACGACTAAGCAGAGCTTTTTATGATAGCGCTGCTTACCTCCATAGCGTGAGGAAGGGGCTAGAAAAGGAGCCCAAAAAAAAGCCTGCTTCAACCACCCCGACCAGCTTACCGCGGCTGGAGGGAATCCCATTCTTGCGGTCGAAACACAAATAAAACCCAAAAGGTTCCACTCACTCTTGGTGCGTGGAACATACGCACTCTACTGGATCGTGCAGAGGCTGACAGACCGGAGAGAAGAACTGCCCTGATTGCAACAGAACTTGCCCGCTACAAGATTGAGATAGCAGCACTGAGTGAAACTCGCTTGGCCGACGAGTGCCAGCTGACTGAAGTTGGAGCTGGATATACCTTTTTCTGGAGTGGACGTGGCACTGATGAACGTCGTGAGATTGGAGTTGGTTTCGCAGTCAAGTCGAGTTTGGTGAATAAGATCTCTACCTTACCAAAGGGGATTAATGACAGATTAATAATAATGTGGCTACCATTACATGGAAAAAAGCAAGCCACACTCATTAGTGCTTATGCACCAACCATGACAAGCTCGGAGGAAGCCAAAGACAAGTTCTACGACGATCTGGAATCCCAAATTGCTGCGGTACCAAAGTCAGATAAACTAATCATTCTTGGTGATTTTAACGCCAGAGTTGGCGCGGACCATATCTCGTGATAGGGAGTTATTGGTAGACATGGCATTGGCAACTGCAACAGCAATGGACTTCTGCTCTTGAGGTTGTGTGCAACTTACAATCTTCTGATCACAAACACTGTATTCCGTCTGCAGAACCGTAATAAAACAACTTGGATGCACCCACGGTCTAAGCATTGGCATATGATCGACTACATCTTAGTACGTGGGACTGACAGGCAGGATGTCCGGGTGACTAAAGCCATGTGTGGTGCTGACTGCTGGAAAGACCACAGGCTGCTGATTTCCAAGATGAATCTCAGAATTAAACCTCCCAGACGTCCACAGGGAATCAAAGTCCCAAAGCAGCTCAATATCTCCAGGTTGAAATTATGCAACACTGAGCAAGCTCTGTCTGCGGCTATAAAAAGCCAGTTAGAAACCACATACTTTGACACCAACGACGTAGAGAAATGCTGGGCGACCTTCAAACATCTGGTGTACTCTACCGCATCTGAAACCCTTGGCATAACTGCGCGAAAGCACCAAGACTGGTTTGACGAGAACTGTGAAGAAATACAGTCCCTGCTAGAGGAGAAGCATCGTCTCCATCGAGCGTACACCATCGACCCCAAGTCCGCTGCAAAGAAAGATGCATTCAGCAGGGTCCGCCAATCTGTGCAGAAAAAACTGCGCGAGATGCAGGACACATGGCTGAGCCGAAAGGCTGATGATATCCAATCCTTTGCCGACAGACACGACATGAAGAATTTCTATAGCGCTCTTCGTGATGTTTATGGCCCAGTAACAGCAGGCACAGCCCCTCTATTGAGTACAGATGGCAGCACTCTGATAACCAAGAAGGAGAAGATACTGGAACGCTGGGCGGAACACTTTGACGGTGTCCTCAACAGACCCTCTTCCATCAATGAGGAAGCTATCAACCGTCTACCACAGGTGGAGATCAACGAGAGACTGGCTGACCCTCCAACAGTGCTGGAAACTCATAAAGCCATTGAGCTCCTGTCTAGTGGAAAGGCTCCAGGAGCAGACTCCATCCCAGCTGAGATCTACAAGTCTGGTGGGCCTAAGCTAGTGGAAAGACTAACAGAGATGTTCTGTGGGATGTGGAAGCAGAAACGGATACCACAGGAATTCAAAGATGCATACATCGTCCATATTTACAAACGCAAAGGCAATCGCCAATCCTGCGACAACCATAGAGGAATTGCTCTACTCTGCATCGCAGGTAAGATCCTCGCCAGGCTACTGCTGAACAGACTCAAAGAGCACCTTGATCATGGCCTACTACCAGAAAGTCAGTGTGGCTTTAGAAAGGAGAGAGGCACCATCGACATGATCTTTGCTGCCAGGCAGTTGCAAGAAAAGTGTCTTGAGCAAAATGTCAAACTATACACCACCATCGTTGACCTGACTAAGGCATTCGACACTGTCAGCAGGGAAGGCCTTTGGAAAATCATGGCCAGATTTGGATGTCCAGAGGTCTTCATTGAAATGGTGAGGCATTTTCATGACGGCATGCTTGCCAGCGTTCAGGACCAGGGCAACTACTCCGAACCCTTTGCAGTCACGAATGGTGTGAAACAAGGATGAGTTTTAGCCCCCACTCTCTTCAGCCTCATGTTCTCCGCAATGTTGATGGATGCTTTCAAGGACAGTAATGTGGGAGTAGGTCTCTGTTACCGTATGGATGGGAAGTTATTCAACCTGAGGCGGCTTCAAACCAAATCCAAAGTCCAAATTGCGAACATTCGCGACCTCCTGTTTGCAGATGACTGCGCCCTCAATTCCAATACGGAGGCAGACATGCAACAGAGCATGGACCTGTTTTCCACAGCTTGCACTAACTTCGGACTCACCATCTCTACCAGTAAGACCGGGGTTCTGCATCAGCCAGCCCCTGGCGAAGATTACCTGGAACCATCTATCACTGTCAATGGCCAAAAGCTCAGAAATGTAGACAGGTTCACATACCTCGGCAGGACTCTCTCACAAGAAGTTCACATTGATGATGAGGTCAACACCAGGATTGCCAAAGCCAGTGTAGCTTTTGGCAGACTCTGCTCTAATGTCTGGGACAGGAGAGGCATCAGGCTTGCCACCAAACTAAAAGTCTACGCAGCGGTTGTTCTCCCCACCCTCCTCTATGATTGCGAGACCTGGACTGTGTATAGCCACCATGTTAAGAAACTGAACCACTTCCACATGAACTCCCTGAGAAAACTATTGAAAATTAGATGGCAGAACAGGGTGCCGGACACAGAGGTACTCAAACAGACTGGCATGACAAGCTTCCACAACATGCTGTGCAAGGCACAACTCCAATGGGCTGGCCATGTCGTCCGCATGCCAACAGAACGCCTACCCAAGAAAATCTTCTATGGAGAACTTCAGCAGGGCAGGAGATCTCATGGCGGTCAAAAAAAAAAGAGGTACAAGGACACCCTCAAGGCCTCACTAAAGAACCTAGGCATTGATCCTAACAGCTGGGAGAGTGTCGCTGCTGATCGATCTGCTTGGCGCAGTCAAGTTAATGCCAGTGCGGCAGCCTTTGAGCACAAAAGACTGGTGGACGCAGCTGAGAAACGTGATCTGCGCAAATCCAGGAGCAGCAGTTCTGCAATTCACAGTCAACAACCTGCACATCCATGTCCCTCACTGCAACAGACTATTCCGGGCCCGGATCGGACTGATCAGCCATCTCCGGACCCACCCTCAATGAATCGATGACATTGAATGGTCCTCATCGACATCGATGGACAAACATCATCAGTAATACAGCACGAGAAAGAGTGAGTTTGCACTCATTTCCTACTAATCCCGTTTCAAGGAAACAATGGATTAAGCAGATACGAACGACAAGAAAAGATTGGACTGAGCAGACTAGTGACAGGCGAGATAGTCAAGTTGTCTGTAGTGACCACTTCTGAGAAGACGATTTCGATCCCACCTCTAAACTGAAACAGTCATTTTGGATTAAGACCATTAGACAACTCATGCCAAATGCAGTTCCATGTGTTTTCTCACCATATAACACAGAGTGCATGCACACCAGATCAACATAAATCAAGGGTTACGGCAGGACTAACAACACGTAGCCCGAGAGGAGCTTTTAAAAAGCAAGAGCGAGTAAAGGTAAATAAATGTTTATTGATTTTAGCATGCTATATTATTTATTGTCAACCCTACACTCTTGCCACAAATATACCTAGCTTGCGAGCGATTAATGCGAGAGGGCAGTTTTAGTGGGAGTGTGTGTACAAATCGTAATAGGTAGTCCACCCTTACCCCCAAAATTATGAAATCTGCTTTATCAACGTGTGTGTGTGTGTGCAATGGTGCAAAGTCTAATCCCCCTCCCTGCATTGTTTGGACCTCAGCCTATACAAAACTATTGTGGATGCTGTAGCCTCTTTCCTGTCTGTTGCTGTTTCAAACAATAATAATAGTGTTATATCACAAGTGTTCATCTCATACTTAAATGGTGTGAATAGTTGGTGTATTGATTGTTTTTAATTGTAAGGACTAATTAGTTCTGAGGATCTGGGAGTAAATTACCTTCTTTTCTTAGTATACATTATTATGTCAGTGGATCTCATTTTAGGTCTGATTCACACCCACAACTTATTGATTGCAGATGTAATATCAATGTTTGTTCGATGCGATAAGTATATTATTATTATTATTATTATTATTATTATTATTATTATTATTATTAAGATTGTGTACAGAATCATACAAGGTAATATAAGAAGAATTATGCTTTAATATTGTTTATGATGTAAACTTCTAATGCTGCTTGATTAACTTGTATCTTTTGGTGAGATGTTGAAAGAGATTTTTCAAAACCAGCATCCAGAAGACAATGTACAACAGAAAACCCAAACTACACCAGTCACACAGTCAACAGTAGATGGTGCGACATATTCTGGTTTGCATACTGATGTCCAGAGAACTTTCCATGAATTTCCTGTGTTCAAATGGTTGGTATAGCTTAATATGATTTCATATGACCTCATATATGATAGCATACTAGTAAATCAATAAAGATGTGTTATTATTTATTGTGGGAAAGCTATGCAATGTGTTGGTTATATGTCAAACATTATGACCAGTTATAGTTTTTCTAAATAACTAAAGAGGTTTGATGCATTTGTCTTTGTTCATATATGCATACAACTTAAAGGATGACCACTAAAGCTGTACCGATTAATCTAATGCAAAGGTATTTATTAAATCTGCCAAATATATTTTTTCATGCATCGCTTTTGTTTCATGGACTAGAGAAACCATCACGCAGTATTGCCGTTAAATGTCAGACTGACAGTATACTCAAGAGATCCAAGAGACTTCAAACATTAGTGTTAGGAAAACAAATTGATTTTGTAATAATAATAATACACGTATAACTCATTGTTATAATCTCACCATTAAACGTCAACAAGCAAATGATACGTGTAACAATAGATTAACCAAGTTCAGTATGATAGTGTAAGCAATTTTCAATGCATACCATACACTTGTTCACTTTTTGTTACTGAGCAATATTACACTCTTATTGATAAGCATATATTATTCATCAGTTACTCAACTGTGTGAAAATTATGATAATCAGAATGCACATGTATGATATTTCACAGGTTTTCAGGTAAATGTCCATGTGCAGAAAAGGAGCAAAGGCATTCAGTGTTCTTTAGACATCCACACAGATAGTGAAATGGAGAACAAAATATACAGTTTTGATGAACCAGACACAGACCCTGATACTGATGCTCATGATATTGAAGATGAGTGTTTCATGATAAGGGAGTTCGATAATTTAAGCTACAAGTCCTTGTAATGAGTGTAGCTAACACTTTCACTTGGCAAGTTCCACCTGATCGCATACACTAAAAATGATGGCAAAGCAGCTTGATTTATTTTATATTAATCAAAACAAAGTCCTAGATTGTAATCAAAAAGAAGTCGGTGCAGATTTATTTTTCTAGCACATATTCAAAGTCGTATAATGTGACAAAATAATTATACAGTCAAATACTAGTTATGTTTGTTAAAATAAATACCATTTTAACTTTTTTTATTACTACATTATTTACAAATTTCAGAATATGTTGAAAGGTTGATGGCATCACTGGAGAAAATGGCCAGGAAACCAGTCAGTTATTTCTTATCACCATCTCTATGCAGCCAATCCCTGAGGCCGGACAAGTCGATGGCTGTCTGCAAGATAACTACAAGTGCTTTAAACCTGTGTAGTTACCACCTTCACTTGAGAACTTCTGCCTGATTGCATCTACTGCACAGGATGGCAAAGCAACTCTAATTTCACGGCCAATATATCCCCAGTACCATCTTACCAGTTGCCTGTATGCGGTGTATCTCTTACGACTGAAAATATAATATGCAACATATTTTCGACTTGAATAAAGTTAGATTGTGTCACCTATTCTTGTCTGAACTTATTTATTTCAAGTTTTCTGAGTCAAGACCTTTACCATAAAATTAGATTTTAATACAATCAATGGTAGGCTAAATGAATCTTAAGTGAATAGGAACATACAACAACATGTTTTAAATGTCATAGTACAGAGTCTGTTCAAGAAATGGAAGAGTTTTTCGATTGAAGTTAGCTTTTCGTGATAATTTCCAGTATAACAGACAAATGATGCTAGCTAGGTTTATTCTTGAAAGTTTGGGGTGAAAACTGAACATAAGAAAAATGTCAAATTTTCTCAATGAAGGAGGGATTTCATGAATTTATGAATAACTTTGTTTTATATTTATGGTTATAAAGCAATCACCTTTCGGAAAAGAGACCTGATATTGGCGCCATAACTAATGTGAGAAAATTTTGCCGAAATTTGTTTACGTACTCTGACATAATTTCCTCGTGATTTCCATGCCCTTGTGTGTAGGCATAGTATGCTGCTTCCAGGGCATATTCATCCTTGCAAACTGTCACAAATCTAGGATGATTGATGATGCAATCCACATTGAGTTCCGCGGTATTATCTAAAGTCACACATATCTTTACAGCATCCACTCTTCAACTGTTTATTTACTGCTGCAATTTCCACACGCACACCTGAATAAATCAATATACATGATAAATATGCTTATTCATAATTATTGGGTTCGACACACACACACACACACACACATGTATTAATATATATATATATATATATATATATATATATATATATATATATATATATATATATATATATATATATTGTGTGTGTATTTATGTGTGTGATAAATGGTAAGACTCTTTTGCTACTTTTTGTAGCACAATACTGAAATGCACATCTCGTCATAAATGTATTATATTCATCTCATTGTTAGTTTCACCACAAATAGTTATGCATTATTTGCCACTAGTACAATGTAACTAAACCGACATGGAAAAAAAAGTATTAAAGAAAGTATACTATATTAGTAATAATAATAATAATAATAATAATAATAATAATAATAATAATAATTACCAGAATGAAGAGCCCAAGCGCTGCTCAGCTTGATCATGGACTGTTCTCTTCGGGGCCTTGATTCTCGTCTCGATCGAGCTGAAATTGTAACGGCCTCAGCGAGCAGAATCTTCTTCAGATTCATGAAGTTGGCCAATCTTCAAGGGGTTCACCTTCCTCAAACGACGAAGCTGAACATGTCAAATTTGACAAAAATTCGACAATATCGTCCCTATCAGCCATAATCACCACATACGCTAAACTTGAGGGACTTCCCGACTGCGCGTCACTTCCGGAAATCCGATTTTTTCACCGGATGTGTACAAATATTTCCCAATCGTTTTCCGTAAAACATCGATTTATGCTCACGAAATCATAATTTTCTCCTCAATGAGTTAAAACCTACATCTAAAATATACATTTCTGAGTTATAACGCGAAAAACGAACATTATGATGTAAAATGTGTTTTTGACGCTAGTAGACCTTTAAGTTAATGCCCTTTAACCAAGCTTAATTGTATGTATGGCATGCGTTATCCCTTACTATGTAATCAATAGCTTTGCTAAATTAAAAAAAAACGCACAAAATAATTTTTACCTTAATGTGAAAAAAAATAAAAAATTATAAAAGTAAAATAAAAATATTCTCCATTATTATCATGGTCTATTGTGTCAAATGCTGCAGACAAATCAAAGAGGGTGAGGACTGTAATCTTTCCACTATCTAAAGCAGAGAGAATATCACTAAATCCTTTCAGAAGAGTAGTTTAAGTACTGTGGCAAGGGCGATATGCAGACTCTATATTTCTAAAAAGAAAGACTGTGTGAATTCAAATTAGATACAAGTTGAGTTAGAACAACTTTTTCTAAGATATTTTTATATGAATGGGAGATTAGAAACTGGGCGGTAGTTCTTTAAATCGTTATGGTCAGGTGTTGCTTTCGTCAGAAGAGACTTTACAATGGCAGTTTTGAAAAAAGATGGGAATTTCCCCGATGACAAAGAGATATTAATAACTTCAGTTAGTGAAGACAATATTGAATCAAAGCACTCAAGCAGCAGTGATGTTGGAATTGGATCACGTTCACAATACTTTGGTGCACTCTTCATCACGATTGTCTGAACTAAATCAATAGAGACAAGTTCAAATGTTTCTAATGGTTGTCGCTTAAATTCTGTATCATGACGAGTCAATTGAAATTGTGTTGTCAAGCGAATAATCTCTAATGGTTTGTACTTTTTCACGGAAGAAATTTGCAAATAGGTCCGGAAGGTCTGCTGGAGAGAAGGTAGTTGGGAGTGGTGTACATTATTTCCTTGACATTAGTTTGTTAGTTATCTCGAAGAGCTCTTTGCAACTGGAACTCTCCATGTTGTTAGTACTGCAGTGGGATAATTTGCTAAATGGACTATGTTTGTAACGGTCTTCTTAGCGGCTTCGTGGATTTGTTTATGGATAGTGAGTCTGGTGGAAAGTCAAAGCCCCTCTGCTTTTCGGCGATGTTTTATAGCAGTGCGACGCTGGTCTCTAACACAGCTATACCATGGAGAACACATTTTTGTATTGATACTCTGCATTTGGTGGCTGGGGCATGTTTTTCAAGCAATGAACGCAGGCAGTTATCGAGTTGTTTTGCTGTAAGATGTAAGTTGTTAGGTTTTCTTGGATGTCATGCATTAATTTGGTTCTATTTATCATACGGAGGTTTTTCTTAGTAGCAAATAAAGGTGGAGTATTAATGACTAATACGTCAAGATGGCATGTAAAGCAGAGTTAATCTGATGCAAGTTCTTAGGGTACAAGGGTGGATTGCAGAATATTATCATCAGGTCTATGAAGAAACCAGTCTAAAATGTGACCAAGTTTATTGATGGGTTGGTTAACTGGCTGTTTAAGGTTGAAAACATGAATGGAATCTAGTTTTCATGAGACTTATCAATCATAATGAGCATGAACGACATAAGCACTTATTTGTCGGCTCGTTATGCCATGTCAGATCTGGACTTCAGATCTGGAAACTCTGAGCTAGAGTCTGAGACTGATTATCACGATTAACCAATCAAAACCGAGTTATCGAAAGCAACAGCCAATTGTGACTAGTCTAACTAAAAATAAAGTTCCAAAGTATAATAAATTCTACGACAGGCTCCATAGTCACGGAACTATCTGAACACTAAATTTAAACTCGTGTTTAAACGTCACAGATGTTGATCTTCTGCAGCTTCTCTCTAATTCAGGATTCTACATTTGTTTGTATCTCTATATCAAGTTTCCAGGAGACTAAGCCATTCCAAATATAATTGAAAAGTTTAGAGATTGGAATCAGATTTCAATATAGTTATTATCTTTTTGTGCAAGTGGCGGGAGCGTGAGGCGGTGGATGTCAGATAGTTTTATTACTACGGGGAGGTCAAGAAGTAAATAAATGTCAATCTGTCCTAGAAAAGGATCCCACTGGGTACGCGTTGAACACTTTGCGGGTCCATAAGTTACATAATTGAGTTGTACGAGTGGCATAATGTAATAAATTTTGAGTATGCGCATTTGATAGCGCCCCGTTTTACGCAATTCATAGATTTGTGTGATTATTGGGAATCGGCGCATTGGAAATATTCTTAGCCCGAAATAATTTGCCAATTACTAGGAGCAAACGTCACGGAGTCGAGTGTTAGTGAGTTTGAATGATGCCATGGTTCACTAGTAGTGAATGCCGGTCCAAAGCGAATGAGTAAGATAGTCCATATTAAAATCTAGTGGTGTACAATAGTGGTGTGGCTGAGGTGGCAGTATTTACGCTAGGAAACCGGTAAATTACACAATGGAATCAATAAGTAGGGACTTAGTAGATACCGTTTATGTCCATAGTGGAAAATGAGTGCAGTTATATTGGCGTAATGTGCATTCTTACTGAGATTTTAATGTCTTATCTTTTACGTGATTTTTGCTTTCTTTTCAGTTGCTTTTTCAATGAGCAGATTAGAATTTCATGCCATTTAAGCATGCCATTTATTTGTTTTCATTGTTCTTTTTATCTTAGTTTAGTGCAAATAGTACGAGTATCATTACCGATAAATCTCTCGATCTATTCAAATGAAAACTGCCAGGTCTGTTTGTATGCACATTCAAAAGACTTGATACGATTGTGGCGTATTCAAGTTATTAATTCATGCATACAATACATTTGCATTTGATGGACGCAGACTTTACTTTATTGACTATTTTATTGGAATAATTATTAATACAGACAGAGCTTGACGTGTGCCAATGACATTTTTGGTAATTACTTAAAATTACTTGACGTTTGCAAATAACAGCTTTATAATTACATATACGTTGTTTGACTTGTGCAAATGACAGATTTATGTCTGATGATATCCATATGCTAATTATCTGATTGAATATTCTAGCAATTAAAATGAATGTTTAAAGAGTTATATTTCTGCATAACTTGGATTATGACTTGGAAGGAATTTGAGGATGATGATGTGGAAATATGTTTCGCAAACACAAATCTGGTTGCTAGGAACTGGTATTGCAAAAATTGAGGGTGATTCTTACCTTGTTTTCATTTATATATTTATTGTCACTATTTTCTGCCTGCTTATTATGAAGGTTGTTGTCCAAATGTTATAGGCCTATTTCTGTATTTGATAAGATATATACATATAGATCTAGATAGAGGGCATTACTTTGTTTTGCCGATGTGTTACATGCCCATAGGTTGCATGCATTTCACATAACAGGTAACAATGATTATATTCTATATACTGTCAAACTAATTGGCATCCACTTTCTCAGTAGAGTGATTTGTTAATTATTTGAATCAATTTCAGTTTTATCTTTATTCTTATTACAGTATTTATTTATTTTTTATTTTTTTCAGAGAAAAGGTGTCAAGAAGGGAATTCTTGGAATCAACGTTCTGATTCTGTCTGTTTTTGTATTCGGCAGTATAATTATTATCGTAAGATCATGATAAGTCAAAGCTATGTACCCATTTGCTGACAGGTGTAATTGTTGCAATTTATTCTGAAAGATTTTGTATCACTGACGGTGTTGAAGAAATATATCTACACAGAGAGAATTCAAACATACACTCTATAATTTGTAAGGAGTTTTATTAATAAAAAAACTGCATAACTATACCGGCTGTATACAACTTACTAACTTACTGCAATTACTTGTTTTTTTAAAAATAAATATTCATTTAGTGATTGAACTTATGTTAATATTAAGAACAATTCCTCTGGTCTCGAAAACGCTGTTTTTAGTAGAAATGCAAACATCCCTTAAGTTACAGCTCCTTGGATGCTTTTGTGTAATGACCACAACTAATTAGGCATCAGAGTAACTGGTATCCATTTTAATGTCCTTTGCCTTTTTATCATCTTAAAGAGAACATATGCAATAAGATCTCAACGTGAAAAGTTCGTAATGATGATGCAAACATTAAGTTATGACATGATTGTTTGAGTATACAATGCACGATGGTCAGCTGGAATAAAAGCGCCATTAGCCGAAAACGTGGTATCTTATTTATTAAACCTTCCAATCAGAATTGTTTATGTTGATTGCTTTAAGTAAAAAAAATAGATAATCAGGCTGAGATTACATATAAGCACATATACCCAAGTAGAATGACACTTAGTACGGTTAATCCCAAAGTATCCAGCTATGGTGACACATATTACAGTTAATTCAAAGTACCCATGTAGGGGACACATATTACAGTTAATGATATATACCAAGGTGGCTCATTTTTACGTTTGTAAAAATGTTGCACTGTTGTTTTGTATTTCGTTTATTGTTTTAAGTTTGGAGACCCGAGTTATCACACATGAAATTGCCTAAAATGCAATTTATGAGTGTATTGTTGAATAAATCAGGCCATGTACATCTTACTTGACACAAAACTAGAGAAAACATGTATATAGCGGTCAAAACTTTACACAATGGTAGTCTTTTTTTGATAACGGAACATATATTTCGAACATATCCTCATATCCGCCAGAAAGTTATTATTGTTTTTGGCTGACATGGATGTGTGATTATGACTTGTTTCATCAGTATTCTCTGACGTGAATCATCCGTCCGCCGAAATTAACAGCTTTGAGGCAATATTTTGGATCAATTCTGATCAAACTTGGAATATTGACTTATATCTTCAATATGTCTGAATAGTTCGATAATAAACGAGACAAAAGAAGCATATTAATGATAGGATCTTGCATCTGACTGGCAGAGTTTATTAATATGCACTAAACAGCATTTCTAAACTGATTTAATCAAACTTATCAAGTAGGTTTAAATCATCAAGGAATCGGACGGGTTTAATTGTGACTAAAATTTACATAATAGTGAACTGATGTTGCATTTGACTGGCTGAATTTGTCAATAATTTAACGTCTTTCGATTGTCTTTGCTTATAATAAATTTCGGAAATTGGCTTATACAATCAGCGTAACCTCTAGTAGTTGGTGGGAGGGGGGGGCGTATCCGACAACTTAATAGAAGCATCAATTTGGCAAACCAAGGCTTCCTCCAACATCGAAAAAACACCAGTTTCTTTTGGAGACGCAAAGTTGTTGTCGCATCCCCCTCTGCTGCTGTGGGGTAAAAATCATTTTACGATTTCACAAACAGACTAATTTCTATAACCTCACCTCGTAAGTTAATCAAATTATTGAACTGGTCAGTGAGTTTAAAATTAATTCTGGTTAATGAGTTATTATGATATAGCCTATGATTAAAAACCCTGGAGGAGCTGTTGGTGCAAATGAGTGTAAAATATATACTTGCTGGGCTTGATTTGATCTTTCGAGATTTATTTGGTAACTTCCTTCGATAGCATCACATACTAACTTCACTGCAATCACCGAGGATATATTCACATTCTGAGGAGCGATATGTCGCCCACCACCATCTGGGTCATTATTATGTTTGAGGATGGATGTTTGTGGTTGTGATATTTTTTTCATGCGGCGAGTATTTGTTGCAAAATACTCATCGAAGAAGTCATTGGTTGATTTTTTTAGTTCATTTGCGTTATACCCAAGAAACTTGAAATCGGGTAAATCAGCTTCTGTGATATTGTAACCAGTTAGAAATTTTTGTTTATCTCCATTCTTATCATTAATTATTATCTGAACTATTCGTTTGTTGATATATTCCATGTTGGATACAAGCTGATTTAATATCTCAACATATTTTATGATCTCGCTGCGTGAACTCGTTATATCAAAAAGATGTTTTTGGAAACTCTGTCGTAGTCTCTCTAGTTGTGTTTTATGTAATTGATTAATCGCTTTCAATAAATCAATGACATTATTTAGAGTAAATACAATGGAAATGGATGAATCAGGAGTTTTCTCAAAACCAAATTCCCATTGCATGGTATTGTTATCGAGAAATGTGAATATATCAGTTAGTTTTGCATTTTTTATTCCAGGTAAATAATTTCGATATGATGGAGCAATTTCGTGGTATGATTGTACATCTGTGACATAATCAGATTTTTTAGGTTATGGTATTTGATAAGATGTCCGAGGTGGGGTTTCAGGCCATCCTACTATAGTTATGATTGAACTCTGATAGATATATACGACATACCCGGGTGAGTTGATCTCAATCGCGGATGATAGTGTTGGTTCATGAACTGTTATAGCGATTTTCGATTCTTTTCCAGCAATGGGTTTTATTCTGCGTTGTAATTCGTTATTAATTTGTTAAATTTGGTAGGACCCAGATGGTAGTACCATCGGGTTTATTCTTACTCGCAAACACCTGGGAATTATTCGGTTGTTGACCACCAAATGATTTTGATCTAATATTGGGCCAACTATGGTATACTCGTAATTTTACAAGTGCTATCTCCTTAACTGGAATCGCAGTAGGGAAATTCACACTGAATTCAGGATTCGTTGATGTTATTGAGATCATGCTGGTTTTCACCGGGGTGGTATTTTCCGCTATTCGTTGAAGTAGTTCTTGGGATGTTGCCATTGTTATTATACTCATATTATTTTTCTAATTTGGACATCTCGGAATCATAAACACATACCATCGATGAAAACTTACTATCGGATATTAATGTGTCATCGAGTGACGACGATATCATCGAGGATAATTGGGAGTATGCGGTTGACACAACATGGAACTTAAGTATGTAGTCTTGTAGTTTCGCTGGCTACACGATATTTTTTTTCTTGTTATTATTGAAATAATTCCAGCGATTGTTGTCGCCGCGGATACACATATTGGAACAGCTATCGGGGCAATCATTGTCACCGAGGAGAGTATTATACCTGATACCGAGTACACGGTAACGTCAACTGCGGTAAATCTTCGTCGGTATTTTTTTTATTTTTACTTGATACTCCTCAATTAGCGTTCTGAGTTTAGTTTCAAATTCTCTGACATGATCAGACGTTGCCAATGATGACATTTTATTTATTATAACAGATTTCAAATTGCGGGCGTTAAATTCGACAACGTTAAAAGTCCTATGGATTTTTAATTCAGTTGTTTACTTAAAGTCACTACAAATTCCACATACAATGTTACTAAAAACCTGGCCAAATTGTTATCAGTGGATATTATTGTGAATCGTTCAGTTGTTTCCTTGTCGATGATCGTTGATATCATATTGTTGACCCTAGATGAAATCGTTGATGAAATATTAAATTGAGTCGGCGACACTAGCGTTCATCGATAAATACATTTGACGGTCGTGGTGATTTTTAATATGTTAGTGGATGGTGTCCACGTAGATGATCCATGTTCGATAGCGTACATGTTATAAACGATATTTTTTTGTTCGAGAGGGATTTTTATTTTTTCAAGTTTTTCTATTATCCTCGGTAGATTCATCCTTGATGACATCGTTGGTCGTTTTAATATCTTCTCGAACAACTTCTATTCGCCGATTAATCGCTGCATTTTTATCGATTTGCGTCATAATACCAGCGAGATCTGTTTTGATTTTTTCGGGTTTAGCATTTTTACCAAAATATGTATCGACGGCATCATCGGTTTTTTTTTATGTTTTTACGTAACGTAGTAAATTGTTTGATATAAGCATCATAATCAGATCGCAACTTTGACAAATTATTCATGGAGGGTTTTATCTCCGTGACTTTCGGTGTGGTCACCGGTGGATTTCCAAAGAAATCTGATAAAGGTTTGTCAAAATATTCAATTATGCTTCTTTGTAATTCAGAAAACCGATATAATTTAGTTATATGGTCGTAGAATTCATCGCGTAGTTTTGTAATGGTTCTAAATTGTTAATTCTGATGAAATGAGAACATCTGGTTTGAGTTTACCTTTATCGGAAAATACCGTGATAGCATTTTCCATTACACCGCGTTGTTTAACTAAAATATCATCAATGGAAACATTACTAGTTTTCAATTTACCCTGACAGTCTTGAAATACAACTATATCATTTGGATCAACACGAGGTTTAACATATATATTTCATCTTCGATTATGTTTTTACATCACCGGTTGCAGATATTTCCGTGGTGGGTTTTTTCAGGCTTGATAGAGATGTCCCCCAAATATCAGTCATTATACTCTAAGATCTCTCTAAAAAGCGATTACACGTATATTCGTGTACGGTTTTATTGGGTGTTTTTTCCCGATAATGAAACAGTGTCGAGTACATTTAATACTTCTATGCCGCATATTGGTGGGTCATTCATTTTCTGTGTTGGTAGCGTAGAATACCAGATAGGAGTTTTTAATTGTTGTATATAATGCATAAATTCTTTAGGCGGCGCTAACCCATATGAATCGAAATAAACAATTGCACGCGGATCAATCGCGTATGCCACCCAGTGAGTTCCAGGTCCGGTGCTGTTATCGAGATTAATGATACCGGTTTCAGCTTTGTTTGGTTGTTGTGGTAATTGAGCTCTCATAAAGACACCTCTAAAGTTTTTTATCGTTAATTTTTTAGCAGCGTCGAGTAAATCAAAATTTGAAATGGGAACTATTGTTAGTAAATTGTTCCTAGTCTCAGGCCGTTTCCGCTGTACCATGAATACGGAGTTCCTGGTAGTCTTAGACGTTTTCCTGATCGTTTCTTTTTTTTGTATCCCTGTCCGGTAGGTTTCTTTAGTGCCATCCCTGCCGCTGTTTCAACGGCTCCAAGCGCGGCGGCTTTTGCTACCGCTGGGGCTGCTGCCGCAATCAACGCTGGTAACGCAGTAAAAATTGAGAATATACCACCTGATTGTATCATGTTCTTAATTACGGCCGCAGAAATAGTGACCTGAACACCTTTTATCTTTGATGCCATCATTGAAGTGTTTTATCTGACGAGTTGTCAGTGATAGTTTATTCTGACAACCAGACATCTGAGTGTGCTTCAGATATTGTGGTTCCATATTTTTTAGTTGATTCTGATTGCAATTATTTAATTTTGACCAAGAGTTTACGTAACACTAACATGACTATATGACATTTTATTTAATAACAGATTCATCTAATTGTTACATTATATATTTTCTAATGGTGCATCAACTACCCTCATTCGTTAACCAATACCTTTGAGTAGCATTGATTTGTCACTGAGTATGACAGCAACTGCTCTGTAATTCGGGATAGTGACAACACCACCAGCACCACCTGCAACCGGACGGGTTACACAAGCTCTGAAGTGTATGCCAACTACGGATTGTCTTGTTAAGTCAAGATGATCCAGCGAGAAGTAATAGATGGGATATCGTTTTTTTTTAAATCCCATTGTGATATTTGCAGACCAGTATCCACATTATTATCGCGTCCTATAAATGTCAACAAACGATGATACTCGCGTGCTATTTGGTTGGTTCCGTAATCAAGTAGTATATCCTCGGATGGTTCCTGTTGGCCGTTTATTCTCAATGATACTTCATTAACACCTATTTGACCAAATATCATATGGCTGCGTAATTGTGAGTTTAATCACTTTTTATCCTGTAACGCAATAAATATATGACGCGGAGCTCAAACACCTTGTTTTGATACCAGGTGCCATGTAAGTGTACCATCAATATTAAAATCCATGGTATCTGTTATTGTTGTTAACCATGATAGCAATGATTTTCCACCATGATCCATAAATGATAGTAATTTTTCTTCTGCGGTGATTGATGGTGTCATTACTGGCATCCACAATCATAGTTTTGATATAATGACTTTACCATCAGCAACAACAGCACCACGCCAGATTGCATCATTATCACTACCTTCTCGCACGAGTGCTACTGAATGCCTTGCTCCATAGATAATTTTTCTAACATTTCTGCAAATTCCGAAAATATGATGAAGTGGAATCGCGCATGAAATTCTCGACGCTGTCCTTGCAACATTGATACGCGTGTTGCCTACCCAAGTTGTGATTAGGATTAATACTTTTCATAACATTAAAGTTGCCAGCTGGTCTATCCTGGTGTTCAGGAGGATCGGGTCGTGAATCAACTGCAGTAGCTCTTGGTGTTAGCAATTTAACATATCGAATGTGTTCAGCGTGGTCAATGAGATCCTTAGAGAACATCATAGACGGACCTGCCGATCTTGTATAATCATCGGAGTATCTTGCTAACCCCACTATTTTTGTAACAACATCAACCTCACGTTCTATAGACTCGATTTCTCTTCCATCAATCATATATCTAGCCCTCTCGATACCATTATTGACAAAGCCAACTCGGATATTTGATTCATTTGCATAATGTGGATCATTAGCAGCGGGATTATTTGTTACAATTTCTCCTTCTACTTCGATAAACGCTTCAGAGGGTAGAATGTATTTGCTGGTATCATGGACCTGAAGTTCGATTCTTGATCGAAGATCCGGTTGTACTGCATGATAGGAATAGAATTGATAATTGCGTACAGATTCATTCTTGGGCACTGGGGCATCCATATCGAACGTTGTATCAGGAGCTGATTTGAACATATTATTATATATTTCTTGATCTAAATCGCGATCTCGCTCGCGATTTCAAACCACTTTCCACTTCCCGCTATCATATTTGTATTAATATTTCCCTGAGTGTCATACCGTGATGCTATATTCTGATCCAATGTGATGTTTATTATTTTGCAAATACTCGCGCGCATAATTTCTTTAGATGGTAGTTTCTCTAGTGACTTCGTCACCAATGACGAAGTCATTGTTGGTTTCTTTCGTCGCCGAACTAACGCTTGTAGTTTTTCTTTCGCCGAGGAAAATGCTTTCCATGCAACATCACCAGCAGCGCAAATACCCTTATCACGAATAACATCAATAGCTTTCATTGATAATTGTTTTGCGATTGGTGCTATTTTTGGAGCCATTCTTGCAAATAACCCTGCAATGGTATTGCCGAGACCATCTCCATAGTACGCTCTATAAACTGGCAATCGTGAATTTACTACATAGACCATGGTTGTTTTTTTTGTGGTTGTAGTGTATGATCATCTTATTTAAATGACATTTATCTAATGTGGTGATTTAATCATTGTGGTAACCGCCTGCTAGTTCATCAATAAACTCTCGATATGCACCAATATTTCTTATACCACCCTCAAATAGTCGTCTACAGATATCAGCGGCGTCATTAATTATTTCCGGTGAGCTATATCCAGCTCATTTCCCTCCTACGAGAACTTCTAATCGTGATATATCCCAGAGACAACGAACTAGACCCCTTCCTGAAAACCCCCTAATAGGATAGCACAAGACAATACAACATATAACAATGGATTATAAGTGGACACACATCACATACACACACGGGTCTGTTCTACATTCAAACTGAAGCCACCATAACCCCCAAAAAAATCACCCCGGGTTGAATACAAAAACACATTCACACCGTGTGACGGTGTGTGACGTATGGTGGTTTCACGATATGAATTTCGAATGACTTAAAGCCCCAATTATATAGAAAAGCCTTCTGATCGGTACCGTCGACAATAATGTCTGCTACGATGGGCCCCAGAACGAGATCCCAACCGTGTATCCTATACACTAGTGTTCGTAATCTACAAGTCTATAATTTTGAATATGATATCTGTCTATCTGAACCACACAAAAAAGCCATTCAGTCATCGAAAAATCCCATTGAGATACCTGACTACAACAATTGAGTTATCGTTGTTTCAAAACTATCCACACAAGCCCACATGAGTTATTCCTCTTAATACCATATAATAATTTAGATGTAAACGAATTGAATTCTGAATTATGTTTTGAAATTGAATTGAATTCTGTTTTGACTTTTTTAAGAAGAAGCGGATTTAGTTATATTCTCTACAACATATCGTACTTAGGGTATACAAATATCGAAATACTTTCCAGCTTCATTCATTTATTGAAATACTCTTTTTTCATTGTTATCTGGATTAAATGATTTTATAGGTTTCGCATTTTTCGAATGTTTACCAGTCCGTCCTCGTTTGGTGTTTTCCTTTTGTGTTATAGCTCGTAGATTCGATAAAGAACTGTTCCCACGATTTTAATCAATATCATCAACTACAAAACCATCTTTAATCAATCCATGGAAACACTCATATGCGATTTTGTGATTAAGAAGACTTTTCCCTCCAACACCAAATATAAGATACCCCATACCATTATCATACCGTACTGGCTTCTTCAGCCTGAAGTGTCTGACAATACCATCACGAGATGCTTCATAATTGGCAATCACAGGGTGTGTTTGAAATTCTTGGTTCATTTATATACTAAATACTATTAGTCTAATTAATTTTTTGGTTTAATTATTACTTGGGAATCTATCAATGTAGTCTTGAGGTGTTCTTATGATTTTGTCTTTGACAGAGTCAGAGTCATTGATGGAGTTTTTAACGGAATCTTTGATTCTATTATCATAATAGCGCTTTAGCTCTTTGTATCGCTTACCACCACAATTCAGACATAAATGCGACTTACCACGCACACCTACTCCACATCGTATGCAAGGTAAGGGCCATAAGCTTCCACAACGTACGCTTTGTAAATGATATCCACAGAATTCATTTCTGCATGATTTGTTACAAGCGGTTACTGATCCTATCATAAGCCATTTGCAATGATTCACATATAATAAATGTTTTATTTAAGTACTTGTTTTAATTATAATATGGAGGAGTTCGAGAGATTATCAAAAATTACTCCTTGGAAAAATGTTGAATTCAATGTTGATAGAGTCTCCACTGATGTACCAAAGCATCTAATAAGTGATAGAAGCATGATAGGTAGAATCCGTGATGCATTTAATAAATTCAAGCGCGATGGAGCATCTCACTCTTGGTCAGTTGATGGTAGTGTTGATGTTACCATGAACGACGAAAGAGCAGCAGTGATAATCTCACATCTTGACAAAAAAAAAGTATTTTTTTAGAGTGAAATTCATTATCCGCTCAGAAACGGGGAATTGGATTATACGCGACAAATTTGAACCCATCCTGAAAAATAAGAGAACTGTCACTGTGAGTCAGGAATCCAAAATAGGAAATCTGACTGTGATTGACAAACCGTATTACGAGAGATCCTATCCTGTAACAGCAGTAGTCTATGTAATCTATCCGATAAATGATAAACCAAGTATTGAGAAACTAAAACCCATGAAACTTTCACCGTTGACTTCGTCAAGAATACACTGTGTAGCAGAATGAATAATAGAGCATTTTACAAATGCGCTGCGTGGAAACAAATTGATGGATCTAAGACGCAAACAAATAAATGAATGGGGATTAACAGTGAAGGAGAGCTGAGCAACAATTCAAGATAAAGCCAAATTAGAAACATCATTATGATTCCCAATAACCGTAATGACGATAACAGGAGAGGTATTACACGAATCGAAATGGAATTCCAATCAAAATTATTAACCATAATGAACACGCGTGGACACCTGCGGTAACAATATTTCCGCGGTATAGAATCATAAAATATTACACGGGAAATTTATTTGATTTTATTTACGAGTTAAGTAAAAACGATCCTGTGTCAGTGTGGCTACTTCACAGTTTTGAAGACGAAGAGGGTAAATTCGATCAATTTGTAATACCCAATGGCGAATTATACCGTACTGAAGCCCTCCACAACGAGATGAATAAAATATCTAGTGGTTTTTCAACGGAACACGACGAACAATTACTAACAAACTGTTTTACAATTCCGTCAGTTGCAGCTCATTTCACGAGAAAGAGAAATCTATGGAAACCAACAGGCGCAGAATTTCTCAGATATCAAGTCAAGCTGCGTGTAATATGGCCATGGTGGATGATGGAATACAAAATATGACCCCAAAAGTATTATTTCCGTTGATATGATTGAGTGTTATCCAGGAAGTTTTCTCGGGTACGTTGAATGTTCTGAGTACTTCAAAAGATTTGGACATCCCACACACGAGATGACCCGTGTTGCGATTAATGGAGCACTGCCTGATTTTGATCTCACCAGATTCGCTCGTGTGATATCATTTGAACTGGCTAAAGGACCTCATCCATGCTGTTATGTTTGGACTGGTAGACACATCTCTGAAAAACACTGGATGCCAATAGTGTTATTACGGTATATGATTGATTCTAAAATGCTGATATCGCTGATTGTCAGTGAAGCAATTTTATCATATCGGAAACAAACTCAAGTATGTTTACCACAACCCGATAGTCTACATAGTATAATCAACGTAAACAAAAAACAATTCCCTGATCTCGACGATGAATATATCGTGAAATGGTCAAAAGAAATCTTTGAAGTTAGAAATAAATACGCAAAAGATTTCGGTAAGAGAATAATTGGTTAGTTCACATAGGGTGGAAAATACGACCACATTATATATGATGCTGAATACGATTTTATAATCGCAGATGTAACATCTAGGGCAGCGGTTTTCAACCTGTGGGTCGCGACCCCGTCAGGGGTCGAACAACGATTTGCCAGGGGTCGCTTACGACTATCAGTAATATACATTTTTACAGTTATGAACGAAAATAATTTTACGATTGGGTCGCCACAACATTTGGAATTGCAATTAAAGGGTCGCGGCAATAGAAAGGTTGAGAACCGCTGATCAAGGGGTATAAATATAATTCGTAAAGACGTTTTTTCATCCGATGTAACCAAATTAGGTACAATTGTTACTTACACAAATGGAGGAAATCCTCAATATACGTACTTAAGGTCGTCTATTCTGGCTTATACTTCTATTAATTTACTTTCGATGATAATAGATTCCTGACACCGCAGTTGGAGTCGCCACTGATTCATTTTATATAGACATAAAACATAAAGAAGCAGTGGCTGAATTCACTAATTCAGACGAGAGTTTGGGATCATGGAGAATTAAAAAGGAAATACTGCGTGATTATTCTAAATCAGCAGAAGATGTTACGATTGAAAATAATCACTTGAAAAATAATCAGATATCAGAACTATTTGTTCCGATCCAATATGTAGATATAAAAGCAGTTACTTAAACGGCTGTGGTAGGTCAGGGAAGACGACTCGTGCGATTGAATTATTTCGAGGGAAATCAAACATGATTCTGCTAACATCAACACACAGACTTGCAATAGAGATGAAGAGCTGAAGAGCGAGGAATTAAAATATTCGGTTGAAATCCTAAAACGAGTTTTACCCCATAGCAGCAGAGGGGGGCGCGACAACGACTTTGCGTCTCCAAAAGAAACTGTCTTTTTTCGAATTTGGAGGAAGCCTTGGTTTCCCAAATTGACGCTTCTATAAAGTGTTTTCTTATTTAAAAAAGTAGTACGTGCATATTTTATTTTTTTGTAAATGACTGTTCAGGCTTATTCTCACTTGAGAGTAGTTACCGCCGATGACATTGGAACAAATGATTATCTAATTTGACATCTTCATTACTTCGGGAAATGGGAATTTAACATTAGGATACCACAGTCTGGAAAGAGGATCTTGACGCTAAAGATCCGAGTGAGTTGGGAATTGGAATCCAGCATTTGGATCATACTGGTAATGCCAGACGCATTAAAGTCGACAAAGGCAGCTGGATAGAATAAATCCCCACGTACACTGTAACTCAATGGCGTCACTAGGGTTGGTGTTACCCGGTGAGGTCCGCACCCCCCTAGTGACGCCACTGTGATCGGTTATCCGCTTATGAAATCCGACTAGACCGAGCAGTGTGTGCAATGTAAAATTTGCAATTTTTCTTTTTGGTGTTATGCCCCTGAGATGGTGTCACCCGGTGCGGTCCGCACCCCCCGCACCCCAGCCCCTAATGATGCCACTGCTGTAACTTATCAATATTTTGGCAGACCCAGATTTGTTTTGAGAGTCTATAGCATAAACGAAGATTTTGCTTGTAAAGACAAACACACGGTTAATTAAAAATATTTTATATGCACCCTTATCCACTAAGACTCACTTACATATATGCAAACTTATGTGTACGATGAGGTAAAGAATGGGGTAGAGCAGTACGTTTATTTTTACTGACCTGTAACCTGTAACCTGTAACCTTCACAAAGACAACACCCACATATTCAAAGAAGCAGATGACGGATAGGACTTATGTCAGAATTTTTTTTTTAAAAAAAAAATACTAGTACTTTGAATTTCCTTCTAAGAAGTGTTCTGTATTTAGTTTAATTCTGTATTTAAACGTGAATTATGTGACATTGCCCAATTTTTACTCCAGCATCAGAGTGGGTGAACAGACCAACTTTGTAGGCGTCAACGAGGTCTGTTCACCCTCTCTGCTGCTACTCCAGTTCAGTAACTCAGTACCCAAACTGCGATTGTCACTTAAAAATGTTTCGCGACCATCACTCCAATGTGGCAAGGCGTATCATCCTATTTCTTCCTTTCTACTGAATATTCGT
The DNA here is from genome assembly GCA_029339505.1 of Unio delphinus. Classification (NCBI taxonomy): domain Eukaryota; kingdom Metazoa; phylum Mollusca; class Bivalvia; order Unionida; family Unionidae; genus Unio; species Unio delphinus. Next base: position 1,441,239 of record JAQISU010000007.1, on the reverse strand, counting down.
AAACATGTTAGATCCCTGCTTATGTCCTCTCTCGTCATGTCCATCGTCCTGTATGCATGTGAGATAATCTAGACTTTAGACATTAAATATTATCAAAAGATCCTGAACATCACATACTTAGATCACATCGCTAATAAGGAAATGTGAACTAAAATCCAAGATGCATCTGGATCCTATGCGGATCTGCTAAACACTGTGAAAGAACGCAGACTAAGACAGTATGGTCATGTCTCATGCTCAATTGGCCTGTCAAAAACCGTTCTACAGGACACAGTGGGAGGAAAAAGAAAAACGAGACAGACAGAAGAGGAGATGGGACGATAACATCAAAGAGATAACGTATAAACTTCGCAAAGCAACAAAAAGGAGTGGAGAACAATGCAAAATGGCGAGAGATTATCTCAGTTATTAGTGGCCCCCCTACGACCAATCAGCTTAAGGGAGGAAGATTGTAATGATGACGTACAGTGTAACATTCAAGAATTCGAATTACTGTGTTCTGGTATTAGAATTTGCTGCGTTTACCACTGACTTGTATCCTTTTGTTTCTTTTTCAGTTTAATCGACAGATCAAAGATCAAAGTTTTATACCGTCTGCCTCTTTTTGACATGTTCAAATCTCCCATGCAAATCAAATATTAAAAGAATTGCTAAATTGAAGGAGATAATCGACATAATATTGAACTACTGACTACTGACTACACTACTAAAATAATGCATACAAGTAAATTAATGTAAATAATATTTTTCGGTAAATAATTTTTCGTGACAGTTCCTTTTTGTTAGAAAATGCGAAGTGAATTAAGCGCATGAATTAGAGATTTAAAGAAGTGAATTTAGGCACACGAATTTTAAAGAAAATTTAAAATAAACGAAAGATTGTTTTTTTCCTTTGCAATATTAATATTTTTCAATATTATATTCTCAGTGTTGATGTCTAAACCAATTCAGCCTAAATTATTAAAACGGAAAGCTTTCTTTTACGAGCATGTAGATGATTTGTTTGGCTCATACGTTTTCTTTTATACAGTACTCGCTACCAATTTCGTAATTAGCAATAACAAGGATTTTTATTGTCACTACTCTCAGAGAAAGTAAAGAGTGGTTGTAAAATATACTGACAAAATTGTCATTGTTTTTATTACACATACATTTACATAGACACCATACACGAATTTCAAATGTTTGCTAGACTATTTCCGATTTCTTCCTGAAAATGTATAATTGAATTATCAGGAGATAAAGTAACTTGTTGCTCTGCGTGCTTTTTCAAACTGCGTTTACTGATCTTAAAAAACATATTAACTGTTTTAATATTCCATATAAGTTGTATCATTGTCAGTTCTTGTTGGTTGTTGAGTGTCATTCACTTCAATTGTCATAACAATACTTTCGGACGAAATTTATCAATCGTTATTCAATTTAACAGAAGTGGATGGTACCTAAAAAGAGTTTTAAAGCATTAATTATCTCAAACCTTTTCTCGTAGGTTTCTTTGTAAAAGTGAGTGTCACGTTTGCAATTGTATATATTAGTGACCATTACCAATCTCGTACCCTCCCTCATCTGTTTTGCATGTTTGGTCGGTGCTGGGTAATAACGGAGAGTGTTGTGAGCACATCTAGCCAGTTCCCTCCACTTGTCTCGATCATGTGCCAATGCCTGTGTCTCCGCAAAACTTTTCCTGGTCCATTTTTTGATGTTGTCATTCCACTTTTTTCTCTGTCTACCTCTCCTTCTGCCACCTTGTACACTGCACTGTTGTGGATAGACTGTTGGCTCTAGTGACATGGCCATACCATATCAGCTTTCTCTTTTTGACAGTGGTGAGGAGGTTTTCATAATGGTCAACTTTGTGCCTGATGGTGTTACGCACTTCTTCATTTGTGATGTGGTCCATGTAAGAGATGCCAAGGATGGTTCTGTAGCATCTCATTTCAAGTGCCTGGATTCTTCGTTGTAATTCTGAATATGAATACAGAAAGATTGAGATGACTAGTGCTCTCAATAGTCTGATTTTAGTTTTCAGACAGATATTCTTGTCACTAAAGTAGGGTCTTAGCTTTGACATAGCTGCCGATGTTTGTGCTGCTCGTGGCAAAATGTCTGCTCTTGATCCCTCTTCGGCGATTATCCAACAAAGATATTTGAATTGGCCCACTGTTTCAAGTTCCTTTCCTCTGACTTTAGTCTTGGTTGAGAATTGTTTGCCACTATTTGTCATCAGCTTTGTCTTCTCGGCACGTATCTCCATGTCCAGTCTGGAAGATGTTTCATCCAGGTTCTTCTAAGGTGGCAAGCTCATCTTCACTGCCTGCCAACCCATCAATGTCGTCTGCAAAGCGTAGGTTGGCAATGTTACGCCCTTCAATGCTGACTGTCCCACAGTGGTTTTCCAGGGCTTCGCTCTTGATACGCTCTAAGTAGATGTTGAAAAGTGTGGGTGACAGGAGACAGCCTTGATCTACTCCAACTGTTGTCTTGAACCAGTCCCCCACTGAACCTTGAGCAATTACTGCACTGGTAGCCTTGGCGTACACCTGCTTGATGGTGTTGGTCACCTTTTGACCCATGTTGTACTTCTTCATTGTGGCCTACAATGCCTTATGCCAGACTCTGTCAAAAGCCTTTTTGAAATCTATGAACACATGATACATGTCTCGTTGATATTGTGAGTACACATTGTTGGCCATTTGCTTGTCTGCTTAGATCGTGTTGCAGATTTTTGTTAGTAGCTCTATCACTGATTCCCGACCATTCTTGGTAAGTTCAGCTGGGATGTTGTCTACTCCAGCTGCCTTCCCATTCTTCAGTGCTCTTATTACTGACTCCACCTCTTCTTTGCGAATGGGGAAATCATCTTCATTTGTTGAGACTGGAACTTCAAGCACCTCTGGGTCTCCTGGACGGATGGTTGTAGAGTTCTTTACAATACTCAGTCCATCTTTTTGCAGTGGCATTTGAGACATTTTCCATTTTCATTTTGAATGGTACTGACTCTTGGTTGCTTCTGTCTGGTGATATCTTTCACAATTTGGAATAATTTTTTGCCGTTATTCTTTCTCAGACTGCTCTCTATTTATGTGCACTTTTGTCCAATCCAATCTTTATTGCTTTTGTCAGGTTTTTCTGATATTCTTGTTTATTTCTCGGTGCTCCACTGTCCCTGTTGTGTGTCTGGTGTTCTTGAGGTCTCTTCGTGCATCACACAGGTTCAGAATCTCTTCTGTAACCCAGGGCTTTTTCTTTGAGCGATGAAGCCCAATGATGTCTTTGGCAGCTGTTGTCATTACTGATTTGAAAGTGTCTGACATCACTTTAACATCAACATCCATCGCAAGAAGTGGAGCAAATTTTCCTCCAATTTTGGCTTGGAATGACTTGCAGATGTTAGGGTCGTTCAGTTGTTCAAGGTTGAATTTGAGCCTGATTTTCTTTGGCTTGTTAATTGTCTTCCGCTTCACTCGTAAGTTCATAATGACAAGGCCGTGATCACTCCCAAAATCAGCACCTGGGACGTTCTTGTTTTTTCTCTATTGATGCCAGATCGGTAACGGTTTTGAACCAGTATGCAGTCGATCTGGTCATGATGGGTTCTATTTGGCGCATACCATGTCCAGCATTTGGAAGCTTTATGTTGGCCCAGGGTATTGGCTAGTACCAAGTTGTTGTAGCTTGCGAACTCGAGCAGCCGTCTCCATCTTTCATTAGTAAGCTCATTGTAAGAAGGTTCACAATGATCATCCCAGTCTTTTAGACCATCAGTCTCCTTATATGATCAGGATGTCTTTTTTGCTTACCATGTTTATTATACCCTGGAGTTGTTGTAAAACTCCTCTATGTCTTCATCATGATGATCAGTAGTTGGAGCATAGACTTTGATAATTGTGATATTAAAGGGAGACGTTTTCAGACGAATGGAGATGATTCTGCTAGATATGGGGCGACATTCAAGCACAGGTCCCTTGATGGTTTTGTTTACAAGGAAGACTACTCCATTTATGTACTTATCCAACTCTCCACTATAGTATAACATATGCCCATCTTCAGTTTGGTGTTCTCCTAGGGCTTTCCGTCTTACTTCACAGAGTTCCAGGATGTGCCATGTGTAGTGTTCCATCTCATTTGTCAATTTTTCGAGTCTTCCAGTTTGCGCCAGACTTCTAATGTTCCAGGTGGCGATGGCAATGCTGTCTCTAGCTCTGATTTTATGCAAAGTACCAGTAGCACACTTTTCACATCCGTCCTGGTGGACAACGGCAGGCGCGGTCTTTATTGACCCGGGAGACGACCGAACAGGTATGGTCATTTCAGATTTGTCCAGCATTATCAGTGTGTCTTGGGCAAAAGTTGTCTGGCGGAGCCTATCCCTCTCCAGACCAAGTAGTTGCCAGAAGGGGATGTAGTACATCGTCCAATTGCCTTAGGGTCTCCACTCCGGATTTTCTTTCAGGGTTTACTCCCTTTGTCTTTGACTAACCAAAGCCAACCTGCAAAGCAGTTGGAGACTCGTGAATGGGCGGGTTCGTCCATTTCCCGAGCGGATAAAACATCTGCTACTGCCCATAGATATATAGGATTTTTATATGCCTTTTAAACAAAGACAACTTTTATCCTGTTCCATGTAATCATTACCTGTTCTGTTTAATTTTCTCGCAAAATTTGTTTAAGATCAACATAACAGAATACAGCCCCAAATGTGGTTATATGTGTTTATTGTATTACATAAATAAAGGATCTTTCGACAATCGAAAATAAAATGCAGGTACAAGTTTGAGAGTGATATAGGCTGTCATTGCCTGATAGGAAGTTTTAATTTCGTCATTACTTTAATATTGTGTAATTAATTAAATGTTCAGTAAAGTTATGAGAAACATAATTAAAATTAAAAACCTGCAAATTGAAGGCCTACATCTTACTGTATAACAAGGAAAAGGTCCACAGTACCTGAGTATATATGAATTCCTAGCACATATGAAAAGATCAAATTACTTTTGTCTAAAAGAATACATCAATAGGAAATGGCTACTTTATCTAGATAGAAATATACATGAAATGGCTGCTTTATGTAGATAGAAATATACATGGAATGGCTGCTTTATGTAGATAGAAATATACATGAAATGGCTACTTTATGTAGATAGAAATATACATGAAATGGCTGCTTTATGTAGATAGAAATATACATGAAATGGCTGCTTTATGTAGATAGAAATATACATGAAATGGATGCTTTATGTAGATAGAAATATACATGAAATGGCTGCTTTATGTAGATAGAAATATACATGAAATGGATGCTTTATGTAGATAGAAATATACATGAAATGGCTGCTTTATGTAGATAGAAATATACATGAAATGGCTACTTTATGTAGATAGAAATATACATGAAATGGCTACTTTATCTAGATAGAAATATACATGAAATGGCTATTTTATCTAGGTAGAAATATACCGGAAATAGCTATTTTATCTAGATAGAAATATACATGAGCTCTCACACTAGTGTCTGCTACTATGATCTATATCTGATTATGTTCATTAAAAAAACTTACAATGGAATATTTTGGCAAATCATCACCATGTTCATTTTTAAGGCGGCGTAAATTAGCAACAATTCCCACAAAGGGGCCACACCACTCCTGATACACATCAACAACTGGAAATCAAAACAATATCTAAGTTATAATAATGTTCCCACTAGGATTCACATGCACCTCATGACATAAGTTGACATAGGTATACCTCCAAGACTTATAGAACTGGCTTAAGATCACGACAGATTTTCATATGACGAACTTATACCTGATGATAAGCCCAGAATCCCTTTCATATGATGTTGGCAGGTTGTTAATTAAGAAAGATGCTTACCAATGATAAGTGATTCACCCCCAATTTTTAAAACTCTACAAAGCTGGCAACCCAGGCTTATCATAAGTGTTGTTCCCAAAGTCTACATTCACAGTTGCAATCATCAGACTCAACAACTCCAGTGAATTTATTTGTTATTTTTTAATTAGAAAAAAATGTTGCAATACCATCTCAGGCAATTATTACAAGCTACATTCTATATTTTTTTCCTTTTGACTGGGGGAGATACTGTAAATCATATTTTCACAGAAGGGTTTGGGGGCTTGTTTTTCTTTCAGCAGATTCTTGTTTATTGAACTGTAACATTTAAAATTAATGTATACATCAATATAATAAAAAAACAATATGGATGTGCTTAGAATTAATATTGAAAATGTAGGAAAAAGGTGTGACAAGAGAAAACTCATCCTACAGTGCAACCATAATAATTCTTAAAAATGAACCACTAAAATGTTTGATGAAATGTAAAATTTGCCTGAAATGCCCTCAATCGACATGTTCTTGTTAAGAGTCTCACTTGACACATATTTACATGTACAGTTACTTACTACTGCAAAATTAAATAGGGCATCGCCCAAATCCAGTTTTATACGCTTGAAGGTACCAACCATTGCGGTTGTTGGCCCACACCAATCCTGTTATACATCTATCACTGAAAGAGTACATTTGAGTTAACCTAAAGCATGACGATTTATGTTTGCTTAAACATAAAAAATGTTAGTTAAGTCCAGCCACAATGATCCAATGAAAATTCACAGTTACAGACAGAGTGAGCCAGCTGTTAAATACTGTATTTTTGTTTGTTTCTGTACACTTTTATCAATGAATTTTCACTTGAGCAAATAAAATATTTATAATACAAGTAATAATTATACAGAAAACAATTAAACTACATGCATGAAAAAAGTGTTTTGAATTACAAATTAAACAAAGAAAATCAAAGAATTGTATGGATATTACAAACTGCAATAAAATAAAATAGGCTTAGGTTGAACGATCTCATGGTATTTTAAATTATAATTCCAAATTTTGATAGCTACTCTTGAAGTAGAGAAGCTAGACCATATTTATGTATATTTTGCATTCAAAAGAGCACAGGTATTACTAAAGTGATGATATTAAATATACTGAATACCATAATGTAAGGTTCTTTGTTAAAATATTTGCAACTGAAGACATCTGTGACTTTTGGCATTTGGGGTTTAACAAAACGTTAAACACATTCTAAACCATGCATGATGGCAATTATTTGAATATTTATGGAGGAAGAGCCTAGAAAGACCCCAGGGAGAACCACCATCTGACATGAAAATATTGGGAAGACAACGTAAATAAAACTCTAAGACAAAATAAAAGAACTCGGATGAGACTCAGATATTCCGTTACCAAATACACCAACACTTGCCACCAAAGTCAAACCCTATAACAGCTAACCAGTCCCCAGCTCAAATACCATGACATTGGTCAACGACCACAAAAACTGACTTTTATCTTAAAGTACAAATTTACAATCATGAACAAAATTAGTTATTCAATATTATTTATTAAAATGAGACTTACAATTTACAATCATAACAAATTAACACATAATATAGCTCTATATGATTACAAGAGTAGGGCTATATTTAAAAACAGTTGATATATGTTTAATGGTTCTAGGTGCTTTGACCACAGGTGCTTTGACCATAGGTGGTTTGACCATAGGTGGCTTGTCCACAACGGGGGCTGGATCATAGGTGGTTTGTCCATAGGTGGTTTGTCCACGTGTGGTTTTCATAATAATAATAAACTGTTATTTAGAGTTTAAAATTATGGTTCAATTAATGAAATTTTATGTGACAAGTTTCCTTTGAGTTGCCAATAAGTGAATGTTAATTAGTAATTGACATGTAATAAATAAAAGTCAATAACAGCTTGTTTTCGGTCCACATAAAGGCTGGTGCCAGGCCTACTCGATCTATTATTAAACAGAAAATGAACACAAATTAGACAACAAGTCCAACGTTTCACAAATTAAGGCTGTAGATCTACTAGAAAATTACACTCAGTCCTACAAAATACATACCGCATATAAATGATAAAATCAAATCAAAACATTAATGTCATGCAAATATTATAGCTAATTGAATAACAGTTTTATGGTTAACTAAATGACAGATGTGCAATAGCACGCAAATATGTCATTACATCTGTTTGACCATATGTCTGAACAGCACGTTGTACTTTTTCATGCACGATCCTGTATCGCTTCTCGGCTGGATGGTTTGCTCCTGCGACACCTTGCAGGAAAGTTGTCTTCTGCTTCGTGCAGTCCATATGCAGACCGTCAAGGAAACGCCACGTTATTGGGTGACTACATTGTAGGAGAGACTTAAACTGTGATGCCATCCTTCGCAAATGTTGTTCGTTCGAGCTACAACATCGCCTCTCGTCTGCATTTGATTCCAAGTTTCAACTGGAAATAAGGCAGGTCTGTAGTTTTCTCCACGACCATGGATGCGACGTCCTCGGATGTAAGTGTGCTCGAAGTATGTCAGCACCTCGTCGATATTGTTCATTGCTGGCATAGAGTCTGATAACAGTTCAAACCCTTCTGTAACATCTTGGACTGGTACATGAGATAGGGCGGCAAGACAACGAACAGCGATACGTACATCGTTACTAGTTTCATATTCCACTTTCAGTCCAACCTCATGTACCTTTTGAATTACGCTTTGAGCAAGATGGAAGTAGCAGCCTGTAGTACGAGCATCAGGAAATTTTTCTTGAAATGCTCCCATTGCTGCCATTTCAAAATCGGCGAGAACAAATCTTGAGGAATCGGTCGTACGTCGCACGTGTTTTATTTGCTAAAAGACAGTATAACGCAGCTGGGTTGATGCCGTTGACAAATTGAAAATGAATAGTGTAAAGCTAGAAAAATAAGCCTGGCACCGTCTTGAATGTACCATCTGCTAGCCACACGGACGCACGTGCCAAGCCATCGATCACTTCGTGTCATCAAAGTATGATAATACGATCATCACCAGGACGCGAATCAAACTGCACGAAGTGACTAAAACGTTCTAAAATCTCAAAATCGAGATCGTGTAGAATCGGAGGCATTGCTCTGTCTTCGTGGGCGTTCGTTTTCTGTCTGTGTTTCCTCAATGCTCTTGATAAAGTAGTTTTCTTTGGTAATGCGTGTAAAACATGATCGGCGAGAGTTGAAGTGACTGAAGTTTGTGTTGCAGCTGGCGTAGCAAGAGTATCCTCGAGTCTTCGTTTCATTTCTCCGACAGCTCGTCTTGCCAAACCGTAACTGATGTTTGCTTCGTGTGAGTGTTGAGGAATCTTGTTTCCAACAATTACAAGATCACGTGCCACAATTGTAGCTTTGTACTTACAAGTGCGATTCTTCGTACATCGCCAAACGCGTGACCCATTCTTCAGTTCTCTATGAATCCAAAATTCATGTCCGCGATACAGTAAAGTTCTATTACCTCTTTTTGACGTACTATACTCTCCAAGATTCTCCATGATTTTGACTTGGGTGGGCTAGATGACTTGTATTTATACATAAATACATGTAAAGTACCAATGTAAACAGAGATTGTTGCTACCTCTATTACCATATGTTCAGACCTATGGTCAAACAGATGTACTGACATATTTGCATGCTATTGCACATCTGTCATTTAGTTAAATAAATAATGTATGGATTAAGTGCCGCAACTTAAGATATATATATATATATATATATATACGCAACTTACTGTATAATCCCTTGATAAAGTTAAGATTACGCAACTTATAATCCTTCAGCAATACAAATTTTAGTGAATAAAATGCCGCAACTTATAATCCCTGAAGATATGCTTTACGCAACTTTATGGTCAAACCCCCTGTGGACAAACCACCTATGATCAAATCCCGGCTGTGGACAAACCACCTATGGTCAAACCACCAAGGGTCAAAGCACCTGTGATCAAACCTCCGCGTACCTTTTTAATGAGTTCGAAATGTTGTTGGTTAAGAATTCATTCTAGATTAAACAAAAATAATTTTGGAACATTGAAGACACATATACACATATACATATACAGCTCTGTTATAGAAAATATCTAATAATTATCAGAAGACGAAAGTGTTTTGATTATTTTGCTACAGCAAACCTTACGAGTTTATTTTCTGGTCGTTCCCTGAGAGAGATAGTGAAGCAGACAGACAGGCAAAGACAGACATCACGAGTGAGGGAGAAGGAGGATCTGGCAAGACAAGTGTGGGATGACTTGGTACATAATGCCTTGCGTACTGAACAAAATAGGCATTTATGCTATTTAGACCAGCTGATGCCCAAATGCACAATAAACAAAAAGATGGATATCAATGAAATAAGAACTAAACAATCATCTGGAGTATAGAGATATTAAAAACCTTAAATACTGTAAATAATCTTTACCTTAAGTTATATACAATCAACCTATGTATTACAATGGCCAGAAAAGGACCATCTGAATACCTGTGCTAGAATGCGTTTCTCATATATATATATATATATATATATATAGATATATATATATATATATATATATATATATATATAGGTAACTACTTGGCCTTTAACTATATATAACCTTTATAAACATATAGATTTTATACAGATATATCTCTTATATACATGTAAATACTGACCTTTATTCACAGATATTCCTTATATTCATGTAAATACTGGCCTTTATTCACAGGTAGTCCTTATATACAAGTACATACTTGGCCTTTATACACAGAGAGTCTTTATATACAGGGAAATACTTGGAAGCTATACACATATTCTGCATACATAAATAAACTTGATATATAGGTGAAAAAACGTGGCCTTTATACACAGACAGTTTTTTTAATACAGGTAACTTCTTGGCCTTTATACACAAATAGTATTTATACACAGATAATATTTATATCCAGATGGTCGCCCTAGCAGATTTGAATGTTATGTACAAGAGAAATAGGAATGGATATACCATTCCATTATAAAATATGAGTCACTGAGATAATAAAAAGAACAATGATTTAAACACTTTTCAATACAGCATAATACAAAAATGCACTTTAATCAATGCATTCCTGATATGTAACATTTCTATACGGATTCAAACAGGTCATGGCTTAAATTGTACGAATACAATTTGGAAACTGATTCTCTACAACAGTGCACGCATGCGTAATGTGGAGCAAATATTTCCAATGATGATTTGATAGATATTTTGCAGTAGGTCGATTAGTTCAAAAGTCTGGATTAAAATTTCTACAAGGTCACATACATCCTTCCTTGATTCTTGTGAAACTAAATTTTCACGAATATTAAAAAATTGTAATCACGAAATGCCAAACATTTAAACGAGTACATGAGGAACACAGTCTCTCGTACAGTTTATGCGAAATGCAATTACGACTTTGTACTAAATATCACTACTCTCTACGTCATCGTATTTTAAAATTACTTTGCAAATCACGATTACTATTAAAACATCATAAAATGGGAATTAATGTTGAATAGGACGCCACTCATTTCAAATTTTGTTTTGCTCCATACTTGTTTCCTGACACATTTTTTTCAAGATACAATTGTCAATAAATCTAAATGTCATCTTAAATGTTCACCAAAGAAGTTTCTGACAAAGGGGAGTGTAAATAGATCGCAAAAGTACTTTGCCTAGGTCTATATTCTACCACCTACAATATTTATTGACATATTTGAGACCATTCAGCTTGTTCTGTTTACTCATTAATTTTAGACAGAAAATGGACACGTTCTAGCCATTGTGCAACAATTAGGTTAGTTATATACGAAAAATAAAGCATTGCTTCAACTACGAGCGTATTTGTCTTTTGGGCGAGTAAGACAATATGGCGATACACTATGCGAGACGAAAACATAGTTGTTCTGATAATTCCCCAATTTCTTGACAATTGGTTCTTTCTTTAAATCATTTGCTCCTTCCCATTTCCTGAATAATTTCCAGTAAAGATACCATCGCTTACGAATCGGTATTTCCTTTTGACTGTTCAGCAAAGATACTTCTAGCGCTTGAACACTCCAAAAAGACCAAACTCTCTCTCTCTCTCTCTTTCTCTCTTTCTGAATTGCTCTTTAAACAGCGATGATTATTATTTTTACTAATGCGGGGATGCACATAACACACAAGACTAATATCTCTAAGTTTTGTGCCCACAATAAGCTTTTAAATGAGAGAAAGACATTCACACTAACTACATAAATATAAAAAGAAGCTCAAAATCAACTGTTCAATCCAAGTACTATATTTTAGTACAAAAGTTCTTTGTTGTTTATAGGTTATGTGAAAGCAAAACGTTTTCCTGGTAGTACTTTACCGAGTGTTTCATCGTAAGGATTTGTTTTTGATCACTCATTTACTAATTTGCTCATCATGTTTCAAATGCATTATTCCTGCTGAGATCGCCTAATTGCCGTAAGATATCCATCACTAATGTCCTCCAATGACGAGTCCCCAGCATTATTAATTTGCATTCTTTCTGAGCAATAGTTATGATTACCAGTTACCTCCTCATAGGCTGATTCGTCACTCGGTGTACAATTCTGAGCATGAAAAATTGATAAATCTGAATTGCTATGAATAGTACTGGTGTCGCTGGAACTCGATTCATGACTGTTTGAAGAGTTTTGAAGCGTGAGGTTTGGCACAGCAGAACTCTTTTTGGTCGTTTTTATGCAGTTGTCAGAAGTTGTTTTATCAAACGGTACTTTACGTTTCTTCGTCGGTGAGGTTCTATGATTATTTTCATTCCAATCTTTAACACAGGTTCCAGTTAAAGAATAATCGTCTTTGTTTGGTGTTGTGGAAAGATTAGGAGTCCTACTATACATTGTGAGATAATCCGTTGAACTGGTACCCTGAGAATCGTGTGTTGTTAAGGTGCATGCGTACGTGTCTGACTCTGAATCGTTCTCAAAATCTATAGAAACGTCCTCCTGACTTGACACGGAAGGCGGTAAGGTATCCATTATCTGAGAACGATAAAGTAATTTAGACCTTATTTCAAGACGTGCTATTTCACGTGTATCGTTTTGATTTAAAGAATGCTTCCCTATTTCCGAATCAGATTTTACTGATGGTTCATTGCGTCTTTCGTGCCGTCCCCGTTTTGTTCTCATTCGGACCGGCGAATTCATGTCAGATAATCGTTGATCAGTAGTCAAAGATGAACATTCATGCTTTTTCAATGTATTATCAGCGGCCTTCCGAAATATGTTGGTGGTTCTTTCAGACAACCGGTCATCAGAAAGATCTGTTTCATCAGGATAATTCTCGCTTGAGGAATCGGATACACTGAGAATCCCAGAAACACGTTCTCCATTATCATCTGAACTGATGCAGGGAAGAGGTAATGGAGCGAACGACATTGTACCTCCAAATGATCTAAAAAGTGGCATTTGGTGAAATATTCGTCGTGGCACATCAGGGGGCATATCAGAGGATGGTTCCAAATCTTCTTGATCGTGGTTGGTAGACAAGTGTGTATGTTTTTCGTCATTCATCTTGCGGTGTAATGGCCACCTAAAAGAAGAGCGTTACTTATGTCCATTATCAAGTTATTATATACGTCTGAAGACATTACATTAGCAATTACTTTTGCGGCTATTTTGCACAACCAAATGAATAAGACCCCAAGAAAGGCTGATATCGCTCATAAAGCACATGCCTTTGTTGAATGATACCCGTATTCAGCTTTTTGGAAAATACTGTTACATTAAGGTAATTCCAAAATTTGTCCACATCAAAGAAAATTAAAGCTTCCAACAAGAACTCATCACTGAAGCAGCTGAATGATGTTGTGATGACAAATTTCCATCGCTACTACTACTCAAAGCAAACGCTCTATGTACGAATTCATCACTTTACAAGAAAAATAAAGTTACATGTACCATTCCAATCAGGACAGTGGCTGTTTGCCGTTGACTTATAATAGATTTCTTGTAACTGTGTGAAAGCATAAACAATATATCTACACTGCTTCAGCATACCCATTCTCAGTAAGCAGCACACTTATCAGTGCCAGCCAAATTGACCATAGTTCATTGCGACATCAATTGCACAACTGGACACGGAGTGCCAACATACTTAACACCTTCATTTTCCGAAGTCTAGATAGATCCAGACACTCTTCATCAAAGTGTACAAGACAATCGAAATAATTATAATCTATGAAGTGCCAGCCAAGTAAGACTCGAGCTCTTTACACCTTCACATGCACAGGCAGATACAAGCTGCCTAGTACCAAACTATAAAGTACATCTCCAAACCAGTATTTACCTGGATACAAATAACGTATAGAAGACAACGACATTGATTATGATAATGAAACTTGTTTCAAGCATAATACAAAGTCACTATGTTCTTACTGACTTGAAAGTTACGATCAGGAATCTTCAATGTAAAATTCATCATCTAAGATTATAAACCGAAGCGTTTGCGTTAAAGAGTAATATTGGACATAATGACACTTTGCCGAAGACCTAAAATTAAACATATAAATACCTCAACTCAATAATCTAAATATACTGAGCACTATCATCTCAATGATTAATGGAATAAAAGAATCATATTCTCATTATAACTGTGTAACTTCCAGAATGATAATGCTACTGAGAATATCTAATTATATATATATATATATATATATATATATATATATATATATATATATATATATATATATATATATATATATATATATATATATATATATAAAGCTAATACGCAATGTTGAAAGCTTCGCAATTGATTCTAGAATAATCTCAACTATAAACAACATCAGCGGTTTTGAAACTGACTAGGAGTTAGCTTAACCTGCCCTTTCGGAAGTGAAGATAGATCACGTGATGTTTACATGAAACTAGAATTTCAGAACTGCTTTTTGTCCCTGATGGCGTTCATAATGTGTCGAAACGTTGAGGAATTGCCAATATTTTGGTATTGTATTCCCGCAATCTGTTAGTACATAAAAGTATGTAATCTGATATTTCTTCATAAACGGCTTCCTCAAGTCAAATCATTGAGGGATAGAAGTATTACTTCTTAAATTAATTGAGAACTGATCGACATCATTGTGGTGGTCGTCAGTTTCCCGGATAAATGAAGCATAAGAAATTAATCACAGATAGTCAGATCTAATGATCTAATAAGGCTGAAACGTTTGCAAAATGTTCTCAACAAATACATTATATACTAACCGAAATAATCTCTTTTAATTTAAATAATTAGAAACGCACCCGTTCTTCCATTCTGAACATTAGGCTTATATGAGTGTGTTTTAAAGCTGCGCTCTTCTAGTAAATAGCGCGATGTAAGTTTTAATACACATTTCAACCGTATTATAACTCTCACGTTGCACCAATTCATTGTTTATATAACCTATTATCTTAAATTAATCGAAAACTTTGTTTTCATTTTAGACGAAGGCATAAACATTTTTTACTGTCATGCAATAGAGAATTTAAAAATGACGAGTACTATTTTGTTTTCAAAAAGACTTACGTTTCTTCTATTTGACTGATCAATTCTGTAATAGTGAGTCGTACGATTTGTTCTCTGTACCAGCATTTTCGAAGTATCTCATACAACCATTTAGGACAGCTATTGGGACGTTCTGGTACTTCATCACAACTTAGGACATCTTGTATCTGAAATTCCAGAGGAATTACGTTTATGAAATTGTACAATGTACTTATTTCAATAATTTAAAGTTTCTGTATTCCCAATATATGTTATTTTATACGCTTGCAAACATCTCAGTGTACGCTGTACTTGTTGAGTAATATAGAATCTATATAATCATAAGGCTTGTCCGAGTGGGGAGACAAATAATGTAACCCCGTGGCTGGGATTTCATTGTCTCGGTCCAAACCCCAACGTAGGTTTTTTTTCTCACCAAAATTATCCTTTAAAGTAAAAAGAACTCTTTAAAAGTGTGCACGTCGCAATGTTTACATGTGGCGCATGAATATAAATAAGCTAATGAGGGCTGTGGTGTGACCGTTGCGTCCACAGTCCACAGTACACAGTTTATACGCGTGAGCAAAGAAAAATAACAACATAAAACGTCGCATAGTAATGAGGTATTATCACAATTAATATATGGATGTAATATGAAATTAACAATAAATAGTAATAATTGATTAGAAAGAAACTGTTTCCTTTCATCATTTCCAATTTTGAGTACCCCACTCTCCCGTATAAAAGACCCTCGTCACCCTCCAAATATATGGACCACAGAGGAAAACAATGTGCTAAACTTTCAAGTTCGCGGATTCTTTGAAAATTTATATTTCTGTCTTGGAAATACGGCAAGTGATGCAGTGAAATTTGTTTATGGATTAGTTTGTTGAGGTATAAATGATTCCTTCTGGCTGGTAAGTGTATTATTTGTCAATAAATATTGCAGGTATATTCAGCTGGAGCACAACGGAGATGCTTAACAAAATTATAATAGAGCATGTTTGACATAAGACATTTCTGGATGTTGCTAAGCTTTCCGTTGTTCTTTAGAAAGTTGGTATGCTATGAGGTGTATAGGTATATAATCTTATGTGCATGGCGCAGTGTTTTCCAACATAAGATAAAATAACACCATTGAGAATTTTATCCTATCTGTAGCACAGAAACTTTTCAGGTCAGCTTCATTAAATGTAGCTAACAGTATATACAATGTTTCACGCGAAGTGTTTACAACAAATTCAGTTGCTTTAGCTGCAGTTAATGATCTGAAAATGTACTGAGCTAGTCCTGCATATAGGATAAACTTGACCATGCTAATTTGAACGAACTAACATAATATCAAAACCTCGAAATAGTATGCGTCTGTGTATTTGTATCCATCAAAATGATTTTGTTTTGCTCTGTTTTTAAGACAGATTGGCCTTAAGTAACTATGTTTTGGTTATATATCATTTGTTGTTGTTATTGCTGTTGTTGTTTTATTTGAGAACAACTATGGCACAGCAGAATACAAGAAGGGTGTCTGTTGTTAAAAGTAGTTCTCAGCGCGTGGACACCATGACTGAGATGATTGGTCTGCGATGACTAGACTGAGATAGGAAAAGTAAGGTTAGCAAAACAGCTAGATTTCTCTGTCGCTTGGGTGAGAAATATTAATCTCAGTGTAGACATTGGACAAAGGCAAGATACATCTTCAATACTTTGCATGAAAGTAATAGTTCAGATAAATTAATAAATATATCACGATATATGGCATTATTTGTACGAATCATAAGCTTTTACGATATTTTGTTATTTTAGTGAAGGACAGCATTGTATGAACTTATTTGGATGTAATATACGACTGTTTCTGTTTTGTGCTATCCATATTACGGTTTTGAGGGCATATGACATTCTCAACGTTGTGTATTTTAATCTACGTGTTAGGGAATCTCAAATTTACATGCCGTTAATGTTTTTACAAAATTAAAGTGTCCCATTATGTAATTTTATTCACGAAGCTAGGCCTGAAGCATAAACCACTGCCCTCTAAGATTATCACTTACACTATTAAATTTCAACAGATTAATTCCGTTATAAACTTGTACTCGTTGTTGTTCTCTACGATACATAGGTTTCTTTTAAGAAGTTTAACAATGCAAACATTTGGTATTCAGCTCTCTGAAATAGGATGAAGAAATAGTTACAGGCATATATATGTTCATTACTGTATGAAAAGTCCAACTTATTGCTAAAAACATTCAATATACGCTTTTATATTATATATATCTTAATTTGTCCAATGGGAATTTAAATATTACATTTCATTGTTTACATTATCGTGAGAAAAATATTTTTAAAAAACTTAAATTAAATTCATATGAAGTTTAAACTACCTAAAAATAAAAAATAAAAACAAAGGAAGTGGAAAAGGAATGCAACTATCAAAAGACTTCACAACAGATGGAATATGTTTTATACTCTATTTAAATTTGTCCATAAGAGTTTTTGTGCTGAGTATTATCTACATGTATGTACCGCATTAGTAGCTCTAACATAGGTGCTAACATTGCATGAAAAATATTTCCGTGTAGGAACTTAAATTTTTTAGTCTCTTTCAAAAGAACTCCCATAAAATGTCGAACGAGTCCACTTCCAAACACTGTCATGTTTGTTTACATCAGGAAGGTATATATACAAGACATGCAAACTGACTTTATTTTATCCTTGAATCGTCGAGTGCATAATACACAGTCATGAAATTTAAATACTTCCTATTTTCTAACTATTAAATGCACTACAAACCATCATAATTTATAGGAGGCAGTGACATAATTAAGGACGAATGCTGATTGTGTGTGCCTTTGCAGGATAGTATAGTTAGACATTATGACGGACAGACTTCATCCATGTATAAACATTTAGATATGACAAATAAATACTAAAGAATATTACCATGTTTTTCGTATGAATGGCAAAAGGGATGCATCCAAGTTCATTCTTAACAGGGCTAGATAGATGGAGATCGAGCGCTGAAAACATCTCGTATGCTGTCATGGCAACCATATAAACATCTGACTTACGTGAGTAAGTTTTGTCTCGAATGACCTCAAGTGGAAGCCTTAAAGCAAAAAAAAAATTAAACTTCATAACATAAAACACTGTCTAAGTCAATATAGCGATAGTAGATACAATAGTACATATCACCAGCATGCGTTCAAAAGAACAAATGTCATTTTAATTCGGAATATGAAATTCTTAGAATACTAGTAATAACTGTGCATTTCAATTAAACTGTCATTAGGATACTTATTTGTTTGTTTGTTTGAATTTTAACGGCGCTCCAGCACATTTTGGCTATTTAGCGCCATTCAATAGGTTGTATTTATACATGTTAAAATACTAAAGGGTTTTATATGGACCAGCGACATGGAAAACCAAATAGTTCAAAGTAAAATGGTAAGATGTTGGTAACAGTAAAATATGAAGCTTCTCAATCACCGGGAGATGTAAATGGTGAATGTTGATGAAAAGATGTGATAAAGAAAATCCGTATTTGCATTAGATACAAATATTCTCGGTTATGGCATACAAGTTATAGTTTTACTAGAAGATTTACTTCCTTCAGGAAATCTAAAATACAAGTGATTTGTATAATATCGAAAAGTTCCTTCATGCCATGTACATTATAGTATTTATCACGCGTAGGTTGCAGGTCGGAGCACTCGGTCATAAAGTGCTTAACAGTGAATGATTCATTGCAAATAACGCACTCTGGTGGATCTTCACCTTTCAGTATGTGGGAGTGGGTAATGTATGTATCACCGATTCTGATTCTTGCAATGACAACCTCCTCCCTACGGATAGTTCTGTAGGAAGGAGTCCATTCTCCCAGGGTCCGTTTGATGGCATGAAGTTTGTTATTGAGAGCATCATCCCATGGCACCTGCCACTTCTGACGTAGGTACCTTTTGATACAAGGTTTTAAAATCAGTAAACGGTAATTTAAACTCCGATGGTTCTTGGGATAGAGCCATCTTAGTAGCCCGGTCTGCTTCTTCATTACCTCTAATACCAATATGGCTAGGTAACCAACAGTATACTATATTGTAAGAGGTACTAAGCTCCGAGTTTTTGACGAGAATATTGACTAACAATGGAGTATCCAGTTTTTTGTTGTGTAGCGACTGTAGCACTGATAGTGAGTCATAGAAGATAATGCAATTTAGAATGTGTTTTTGTTCGATAAATTTCAGAGCAAGGTCCATTGCTGTGATTTCCGATGAAAATATGGACGCATCGTTTGGCAATCGCAATTTGGTTATGTGTTTGCCACTAACGAAGGCTGCAGCAGCCTTTTCATCAACCTTACTTTAAATCTACTTAAAGCAATTGCTCACACTGACTGAAGTGCTGATAAAAACAAGGCATCCTCAATTTGTTTAGAACATTTATCCGCTCCATACTAGACTATGGATGCGTTGTTTATGGTTCAGCTAGGAAGTCCTATTTGAAAATGATAGACCCAATTCATCATCAGGGAATAAGACTCACTCTAGGAGCATTTAAGATATCTCCATGTGAAAGCTTTCTCGCGGAAGCGAATGAACCACCTTTATCGCATCGCAGAGAAATGCTTTCTGCACAGTACGCTCTCAAATTAAGATCAAACCCTCTGAACCCTGCTTTTTCGGCTGTTTTTCAACCAACATACAAAACTTTATATGAAAACAAACCAAATGCCATACCTTCATTTGGCATAGGAACATCATCCAGCCTTGACAATATCAAAATTAATCTCTCTACAGTTCAGAAAACGTTTGTCTCGAAAACACCACTTTGGCTCCTTGAGCAATCCAAAGTGATTTTTACGTTACACGATGGGATTAAATCTGAGACAAACCCTGCCATATTCATGAACTCTTATAATGAACTTCTCAACGATTTTACAAATTACACTAAATTCTATACTGATGGATCAGTAGGGTACATTAAAATATAATATACTATCTACATTCTGTGTATTCATCAAAGTATTCAAAGTATAGGAGATCCCGCTTTGTGAAAATATAACAACATGTGTCCAAAACTTAAATTTTAGATATTGTTCCAAACTATAATGATGTTGTATGACCTTGAAAATACTCTCAAGTAGACCTACCAGTTAAATCTGTCTTTAAACACATCATCAAACAGCCAGTCCTCATTCGGGTCAACCAGCTGTGCTGTTCTGCCTAATCTCAGGAAACAAATCTGAAGAGAAAAAACGTGGCAAAATATATATATGGCGTTATTCGATATAGTACGAGACTGATCCATGGACATAGACTTCAGACCTATACACTTTTCACAGCCTCCCAACTCTCTTAACAACTAAGCATCTCCATTGTGCCCCTGTTGAATTAAAAATATACCTGCAATATTTATTGACAAACAATGCACTTACCAGCCAGAATGAA
Organism: Unio delphinus; assembly: GCA_029339505.1. Taxonomy (NCBI): domain Eukaryota; kingdom Metazoa; phylum Mollusca; class Bivalvia; order Unionida; family Unionidae; genus Unio; species Unio delphinus. Next base: position 1,420,406 of record JAQISU010000007.1, on the reverse strand, counting down.
TCGTTTATACATCAACACACTAATCCATAACCAAATTTCAGTACAGCACTTGATATATTTCCAAGACAGAACCATAAATATTCAAAGAATCCATGAGTTTAAAGTTTAGCATATAGTTATCCGCTAAAGTCCATTTTTCCAAAGTTATACAGGGACTAATTTTTTCAAAATTGCAGCTGATAAAATGAAACAGTTTCTTGTAATAAATATTAATTATTTATTGTCAATATCATAAAGCATCCATATATTAAATGTGATAATACCAAATTTCTATGCGACGTTTTATGTTGTTATCTTTCTTTGCTTACGCCTATAAACTATATACTTTGGATGCAACGGTCACACAACAGCCCTCAGTAACATATCTGCATTCATGCGCTGCATGTAAACATTCGGACGTGAATACTAGTGAAGAGATCTATGTACTTTAAAGGAAAATATTGGGTTAGAAAAATAATCTACGTTGGGGTTTGAACCGAGATGAGGTAATTCCAGTCGCGGGGTTACATTATATGTCTCCCCACTAGGGAACACCTCGAGGTGGGATAAATAATATTATCCCCATGGACTTGGATTTCCGTGTCTCGGTCCAGATCCCAACATAAATTTTATATATCTCATGACACCTTGTGACGTAAATGATTTTGCGGGCTACATAATATGTCAAGAATGGCTGCGGGTTAGAGACCCCAGTTCTAAACAAAAGTTTTATTTCAGATACTATTTATACACAACATTAGATACATATGAATACCTCTCTTTGCAATAAGAAGATTTGTTTTTTGTTTTTTTTTTTTTTATGGTTTAACGCCATTTCTCAGCTATACATGGCGGCCAGTATTAATGGTGGAGGAAGAAACCCCGGAAAGAACCACAGACCCACGAGTAGCTACCGGCAAGCTTTCTCACATAACTACATTTGCCGAATCTTAGACTCGAACACACGCAGACAGAGGTGAGATGGCAGTGGTCCGTAACGGACAGCGCTTTAGACCACTCGGCCACTCGGGGCCCCCCAATAAGAAGATAAGAAATAGTACTGACTTAAACTGTCTAGCTCCATTTACTTATATATAAGTATAAGCGTTGAAAACGCGCTTTACTACTACTAGCAAATACCACTACGTTTGAAAGTCATGAACAGAACCTACATCAAATATGGATAGTCATATAATAGAGTTACAAACAATATAGGTATAAATTACATCATGAGTTAGAGCATATATCAAAATAGTATATCCATTATATTATTTGAAGAAAAATATTTGTTTTTAGATTAAAGAAACAGAAATATCGTAAACATTACTTTGAAATTATTGTGAATTCATTTAAAGACATTCTGGATTATATCATTCTGATACATTAAAACTATTGGCATTCATCGGAAATGTCAAGACTATTTGTACATCAGCATAGTCAATATAGGAATTCATTCGGAACACTAATTGTGATAGAAAATTTAAGATTATTTGGGACTTATTTCACAATAATTCATGTTTCTCTTAAATATTCAGTATGAAATATAGGGAAAGAATAGGTTGTTGCATTATGACAAAACTTGTTGATTTTGCAATTTCCATTACATAGTTTAAGAACATTGTGTCGTAACATCATCACTTCGTACCAAGATTATTCTGAAATTCATTAGGAACGTTCGATTCTTTTGAACATAATATAACGTTTCAAGATTATTGTAGCTTCGATTCCTTAAACTGTTAAGTTCATCTGACATGTTCATTTTAATAGCTTTGATAATTAAAATATTTGCTAAGTTTTTCCAAAAATTGTTGGTTTTGCTGTACCTTTTTTTTTACTAAGTTTATTATCTTAAAGTCATGACAATATATATATATATATATATATATATATATATATATATATATATATATATATATATATATATATATATATATATATATATATATATATATATATATAAGTAGTAATAGGGGGCACTATAGCCTCAATGGAAAATCCAGTCAAAAAGTGCTTGGGGCACTATAGCCTCAAGATTTATAGCCTCAAGGGAAAATCCAGTCAAAAAGGGCTTGGGGCACTATAGCCTCAAAACAGCATGGGGCACTATAGCCTCAAGGGAAATTGAACATAGTGGGTCTATACAGCCTCAAGGGAAATGGAACATAGTGGGCCTATCTAGCCTCAAGGGAAATATAACATGGGAAATAAAACAAGGGAAAGAAAGGGTGGCAATGAAAGCTACTATCTTTTCGAGACTTATGAGTGGCCCTGAAAAGGGCCTTTGGATACTTCTTCTTTTATTTTCTGCCTTTGTTCCACCACCTTTTGATTTTACCAATAATTCCCTTCTTCTTCTTTTCGTCGGGAATCCAGTCAGGATGCCCCATAGCTCTAAACTTCTCTTGTATCTTTATCCAATTGTTACTTAATCTTTCAAAGTCCTCTTTCTTTTTTTGGTTTTCATTGTCCTTTCTTTCCTTTCTCTCCTTACTCCAGTTATCTTTTATCTTCTTCACTTCGTCTAATAGTTCCTTTCTCATCAGTTCTTCAGCTTTCTTGAGCGGGTCCGAACCCTTTTGGACATGGGGGTACTCTGTCAAGATATTATCCAAAAAACACTTGACGTTTTCGACAATATCTATTACTTGCTTCAATGTCCCCACTCTTACATAGGGTGGATTAATGCAGCCTCGTAACTTTTTGGCTTCTTCTTCTAGCATTCCTCCTAAGAGCTCCCTGGCTATTTTCAGTCTTTTTGCAAAGTCCAAACTCTTCGCAATCTTCCATTTATGATGTAGTTTTTCCACTTCATATTCCCCGTCTAATATCCAGAAATAGCTGTGTCTTAAATTGTTGAATAAACTTGATGCTTTTGCCATCTTCTATGGTTATTCCGTGGAATGGTTCTAATGTCAGTCACTTTGAGTATATATATCTTAAGCACGGACGTGAAAGTAAACACCCCCTACATTCACTTGTCATATTAGATACTATCCACAAACCCTATCATTTACTATCCAAAATCACACCCTATACTAACCACACACACGGGGAAGCAGCCAAAACACACCCTATCATATACTATCCAAAATCACACCCTATACTAACCACACACGGGGAAGCAGACAAAACAAACCCTACTATATACTATCCAAAATCACACCCTATACTAACCACACACACGGGGAAGCAGCCAAAACACACCCTATCATTTACTATCCAAAATCACACCCTATACTAACCACACACACGGGGAAGCAGCCTAAACAAACCCTAGTATATACTATCCAAAATTACACCATATACCATCTAAATAGAGTCAGTGTTTATAATCACACTACTCCTCTCTCACACCCATTGGCAATTGACATAGTATTTCTTTTCTTGTTATTTGTGTAGCCCTGAGAAGGACTGTTTTTAAAACTTCAAATTGCACCTGGTTAATGCTGGCATCTCCCAGGTCTAGCCCCACACACACATCTCCTACTCCAATCATTCTCCCAATTCACTCTTGTGATTGGGAGCGCAGAGGGAGAATGAGTGGCTTCACTATCCCAATCTTCTGTTTGAGGGATAGTGAAAGTCTCTTCATTTCTACCTCTATTCCGCAACCGTGGATGAGGCTGTGGTTGTTGCGGCTGAGGCAGTGGGGGCTGCGCCTGTAGTGGACGAACTGGTTCTGGTGAAGGTGTCCTCACTATAGGCTTGACTTCACTAGTTTGCCTCATCATGCGGTGAGGCAAAATTGACATTTTCATTTCCTTCTCCTCTTCTTTCTTTTTCCTCTCCTCCTCTTCTTTAATTCTGGTCTCTTCTTCTTCGGCCTCCATTGCCAGTTCGTTCAGGAGACGTCTAGCATTCTCCAGATGCAGTTGAAGTTCTCTTAATTTCTGTACTCTATTCATCTTTGGTGTTGATGCGCCAACGATGGGTAGCCAGACTGACGAGTGCTTTTTTATATATAGCACAAGCGCGGACGTGATGGAAAACACCCCCTAGATCCAAAAACTTACATTATCCCTATCATTACCAAAAAAACAAAACACGCGGACTTAAAAGAAAACACCCCACACTTTTATACTTGACTCATATTAATTATACATTGAACAAGTTATTTTGAAAAAATACGTTGTGCTTATAGACGCACTTCAAAACAAAAGTTAAAAGAGACAGTGATTATAGACTCACTTCTAATTTTTTTCTAACTTCCTCACATACCATAAGCCGATTGAATGATTAATTCTTTTCGAGAATATTGGGTAGCCCTGAAAAGGATGTTTTTTTGTGTTTGTGTGTACGAGGAAGGATGACAATCTTTTATCGTCTAAGATTGCGTCCTCGTTTGGCTACACGATAGGGTCTGCTTCTTCGGAAAGAGAAAGAGAACTCTTTCGTGTCCACACGACAGTCGACAAAACGTCTGTCTGGTTCCTGCTGATGTTGTTGCTGTTGCTGATGCTGCTGATGCTGTTCTCTCTGTTCTCTCTGCTGCTTTTGAAGTCGATACTTCTCAGTCCATTCTTCTTTCTCTTTTTGAATTTCCTCTCTGAAGAGTTCTTCTATGAGGTCTTCCGTTACTTGTAGCATTCTTACATTCTCAATCTCTTCAGGCTTTGGCATCAGATTGTGTCTGATACGATGCAGAGTGACATAAGCTTCGTTCAGCTTAGCTAGTCTTGAGCACATCTTCGTAGTAGGATGAGTCAAACAATGGATGGTCAGACTGGAGACTACCCCTGCTTTATATGGTTCAAGCGCGGACGTGATGGAAAACACCCCTCTGCGGTTTAGGGTTTTGAAACGTTTAGATAGTTTGATGTGAGGGATAGAAAGAAAAGTCAAAGAGCATTTATATGAATACAAATGTAAAACAAACGACAGACGCATTGGTTTTCAAAACACAACATTTTTATTCAAATAACAAACATTATTTCAAAGAACAAACATTATTTCAAAGAACAAACATTTTTTCAAAGAACAAACATGTTTTTCTTCCATAACACTAATACATTATCTTTGACATGGTTGACAACGTTGTGAATTAAATTGAGATTTCCACTGTTGGAAGTCATTGGGCGATTGATGTACACTACGTTTCCTAGCTAAAGACAACAGATAGCCATAATGGTCACAAAACCATCGATCTACTTTGTCATCGTTTCGAGACGAATGACGATCAAAATAAGTCACTAAATGTTCTAAAGAATATCCAAGACTGCGATGATGCAGATAATAGATACAATATTGTCCACACACCATAGAATCTGTGCTTTGTAATTTCACATTATTGAATCGTGTCGTCTGGGCATTTCTTCTCATAAAGTCAATGATATCATCTTCGAAAGGAGGCAATCCATACGAATCAAAATACTCCGCACATCCCTCTTGAGGAAAGTAGACTGCTACCCAGTGAGTTCCTGGAAGATGACTGTCATCTGTGTTGATGACATAAGCTTGATTCTCTTGAGGTTTGCGATGAGGTAGTTCATCTTTAACACACACGACAGGATTCCAAGAAGCAGTGTAAGAACTACGGTTCAAAAGATAATAAAGTTCCCAAGTATCCATTTTTTGTTTTGTGTAGCCTTGTTTTTTTCTCTCCTTTCTTCACAGGTGATGATAAGTCATCAATTCAATCCAGACTTTTTGTTTGAAACGGTCTGACAAGTAACTGATGGTTTGCTTCGTCTCTTTACTTTTGGCCAAGAGAGCTTCGATGCGATCGATTTCTCGAGCAAACAATGGAGGAGAGGAATGATCACGTAAGCCTTTATACCACTGAAGTAACACGTCTTCTTCGGAGATGAGACTCCAAGCTTCGTTCAGATAATCATCCAATTTTTCTTCTTGACTCATCATCATACATTTATCGTGTTGAATTTGACTGGGATGATCGATTTGACATCCATAACAATCTTTTTTAATCATGTCCCTCATTTTATCTTCCAAGTGTTGTGCAAAACAAGCCACTAACTGTTGTTCCTGTTCTGGCCATCTGGATTGCATGATCACTACTTCTTCTTTTTGGTCTTGGGGTTCTGCTTTTTCTGTAACCTCCCATTCCATGGATTCTCCACTATTCAAAGAAGGACAAGGGTCTTCCATAATGTCTAATAGTCTAGAATGACTTCTCTCAAACTGTTAATTTCTATGGTATTATCGAATTCAGCATACAGAATGATATTCACCGTTTCGGGAAGAGGTGCTGCAAACTGAAGTTCCACACGCAGTTGCCCAGATTTTATAGGGTGGAAATGGCCCTCGTCGCTGCCTTGGTCTGGAGTGAAATCAAAAGCCCACAACGTGTAACCTCTTGCATAGTCGTCGTAGGAAATACCGTGACTGGTGTTGGTTCCTAACTGTCCTGTGGCTTCGTACAGCGACAAGTACGACCTCAAGTAATTTTTCTGTTCGCCAAAGTCGGGTTCGAAGGGTCTGGTACACAAAGTTTTGCCATCGCGACTGACTTCAATTTTGGATACTCTACAGTGCTTAAACTGGAAAGGATTTTCATCGTGGGCACCATTGAGGGCTGCATTGCTGACGATACCAATGAATAAACGTTTGGGTAACTGTCCTTGAAACAGATGATCTTCAATCTTAGATCGGAGTCCAGCGGCAATGGTGAAAGTTTTGACTTCCACGCGTCGTATCGGATACTTGGCTGTCGTTCTGCTCAAAGTGTGACTGATATCATTCCCCACTTTAGGTAACACTTCCACGCGACGTACGTATAACCTGGCTTCTTGGATAATGGTTTTGTATTCGTTGGCATGAGCCATCAAATGGAAAGCAGTACTACTTCGATTCAGTCTCAAGCGAATATCTACTCCGTTCAGCAAATACTTCTCTTGAAACCACATGTCCAAATGCAAACGATCGAACAGTTCTAAACTACGTCCTTGCAAAATTTTCTTTCGACGGTCGTTAAAACCTTCATTGTGAGGATCGGCAGGAGCGCTGCCATCAGCAGCTGCTGCTACGGGCAAGGCTGTGTCGTTAAACTTATCTGCGGTGTCAGGTTTCCATACCACGCAAGCATCTAGATGAGTGTTCTTGGCTTCTTTTCCGTACGTCAAGAGATTTTCGAGGTACGCTCGGTAAGGGTAAGTATCCATGCTACTGCTGATCAGTTTGTTATTCATGTACAAATCCACATCGCTGAACAAGGAATGCATGAAATTGTTGACAGGAGCTACTCTATCATTGGCTCCTGGATTGGTGTTGTCCGTTTTGGTTACTTTCACTTTCAAATACAAGTAACTGTTGTTGAGATCGATGTAATCTTCGGGTTGTCCTTTGATTTCAAACTCGATGGGAGCTGAATCCGTCAAAGAGGAGACGGGATGAAATTCGACCCATTGAGCTTCTTGCATGGTCATCATCGTGGGTGGCATGGCAAAGAGATCCAGTTCCGACTTGGAACAGGCACAAGATTCTTGGTGCATCATTTTTTCTTTAGGTTTTTTTCTTCACTTTTAATAATCAAAAATGTCTAAGTCTCGAGCGGTTCTTTTTTTCTTTGTCTTTCTCACTTTAGAGGTACGGAGACTTTTGAAAGGGTGTCTTCGTCGACGCTTTCTACCTTGTCCTTGCTGTGTCGTCAGGGAAGCAGGAATGTCAGACTCGGTACCGTTCAGGGCATTTATAGGACTTTCTCGTCGACCCAAAATCTCTTTACCCGTTTCAAGCAAGGCATTTTTGCCTGCTCTCAAAAAAGCTTCTTTAGGGTTTTGTTTGTCAATGAGAACATTGTAAAGAAAATCTTTGCCGTGAGTCAATGCGGCATCTTTTAAGGTGTGCAATCCTCGTGTCACCATTGGTTTTAAAACAGGGACCACGGAACGAAAGGCTGATTTAAACATATCTCCTAAACCATGTCCTCGTTGTCGAGTGACTCCTTGGTACACAGGATACATCACTTTTTCAGTTGTTGGAGAATCGTTTTTGAAAATGGAGTTTCACTGTGACTTTCCCTTTGGTAAATGGAATATTTTGACCTAGTTCTCCTTTTATAGTAATGTTGACACTGTCGAAATACGACTTACTGACGGGTAAATAATGAGGATGCACAAATTCGCGGTGAACGTGATAGGTATTTCCACCTTCCTCGTCAGCGGTAGTAGTATCTACTTTGAAAGGAATGACACGCAGTAACGGTACAGAGGTGTGTCCTACCACGTTGTACTCCACCACATCGGAGTACACAAACATCCAATTGAGTCCTTGGTTCATTTCTACAGGGGATCGAAAATATTTGGTAAAATCCAAGTTACTGGATATGCCTGGTATTTCTTTTTTGTTCGGGAGCATCTTGAGGTCTCCACCTAAGATATCAAACAATTCAGGACAAAAGGTAATGGCTATTATTTTCTTCTCTGAAAATTTGATCATGAAGCGGCGAGCCACTTTAATGTACTCAAAGGTAACACTTTCTCTGATTTTGTCCAGGGGTTTACCAAACACAACATTGAACTTGCTTGCAATCGAAGTCACTAAATGTTGACCGCTAAAATAGTAGCCTGCAGGAATGGTCAACACATGAGTGGACAGATGTTTAGTTGTGGGTCCATCTGATTTCTTGTTGTCAATGCCAGTGATACCTCGTTCATCTAAGGCTTGTTGCAATTGCTTGTCGTACACTTCAACTGTGAAAAAGTTTTGATTTTCGACGACGTTTTTGATTTGTGTCGGGTGTATTATTTCTACTAAAGCTGCTTCCCAGTGATCATCTTGATCCAAATGCATGGCTTGAGGTAATTTAGACGTGTAACAACACAATGTGTTGTTAGGAAACACCTCCATGGAACTGTCACTGGGTAACGTTAAGTAAAATTGGTTAATAGTGTTGTTCATATTTCCAATGTTCTTCTGTCCGAGGAGTCACTCGAGGCTAAAGGAGTATCTAAAAGAGGATTGTGATGGGAAGGGTGACTGTCAGGAGAAGGACTAACGTTGGCCGTCAGACTCCCAATATTGTTACTGTTGTTCCCGTTGTAAGAGTATTTCAGGGAAGGATTGGGAAGAAGATACCCGATGCAACTGCTGAGTAAAATGGTCCACAATTGTTTGTCTCCTTGTTGCAAACTCAAATTAGCAATGGCTGCACCAATGACACAATATACCACAAAGATTTGACAGAAAAAAACGATGTGCGTTTTAGGGACACGTTCTCCACACCACACCCACAAGGGTTGCTTTTGTAAATCTTGCAGAGATGACGTGGGTGAAGGAGTAGTCACTGTGGTCGCTGAAGCTGTATTGAAGGGCATGATGGTCACTTCTTTTTATAGTCGATGACTTGCGAAGCGTCAATCCAAGAATCAAAACTAGGAGGATATCCTTTCCAACGTACTTTGACTTCTTTGACACGACGTTTTCCTACTTTACGGGTTCTTCGTTCGAGAATGCTTTCAATGTCGTACACGTCGTCTTCTTTTTTGGTAACACGTTGTAACTCAGGCAAGTAAAATGTTCCTTTTAATACTTCTCCGTTCATGTCTTCCAATTTATAGACGGTAGGATGACGATCGCGCACTCGTCCAGTAACACGAAACAATTCGGTGGTCCAGTTGGGTAAGTAACCTTTGTCGAAAGTGCGTTTGGTTTTGCCAATGCGTACCCAATCTCCCGAGGTTAACACTTCTCTACCTTTCTTGGGGACAGCCCTCGTCCGGGACGTACCAAACAGCCGCTCAAAAACAGTGACTTCGTTGTCAGGTGTCACCTCTTGTGGGGAACGTCCAATGCTTCTATGGTAAGATTGATTGTAGGCTTGGACTAAGTGTGGTAAGACGTCGATGTACTTGAGAGTGTGTTGATGTGTAAAATATTTCCACATGCGTTCTTTCAAGGTACGTTGAAAACGTTCCACGATACTGGCTTTGGTTTCAGGATTTTCGGTGGTGAAAAAATGAATGTCACGTTTTTTTTAATTCTCGTTGGAAAGCTTGGTTCAGAAATTCGGTGCCTTTGTCGGTTTGCCATCGAAGAGGGTGACGACCACTTTGTTTCAACACCAGTTGCAAAGCTCGTACTAACTCTCCGCTCGATTTGGATGTCAATGGTACGACCCAGGCAAATTTAGAAAAGACGTCGATGACACAAAACAAATATTTGTAGCCACGATTGTAGGTGGCTAAATGAGAGACATCAGCTAAATCGGCTTGCCATTGATGATCGATGCCTTCCACTTGAGTGCGACTTCTGTGAAATTTTCGTCGAATGGGTTTGTGTAAAGTGTACGTCGCTTGTTCTTGTAACCATCGTTGTACTGCTGGTAAACGGAGCTTTTTCAGGCGAGTTTTGGCAGCACGATACAATTTCTGAATGCCTCCGTAACCTGCAGGGTGAGCTGGATCGTAGTAAATGCTGGCTAATACCTTCTCCATGGTTTTCGTTAATAAGGGACCCACTCTTCGAGGATATTGCTTTGGGTGGGACGAAATGCGGGTTGTTTGGAAACGGTTTTACGTGTCCGATGTGCCGCAGGAGTTGACGTCGAGGGTAATGGTGGTGGCGGAGGTAATGGGATAGCTTCTTTGGCCTTCTTTTCTTTTCTCATTTCTGGTTTCCTTTCTTTCTTTTTCACATCTGTCGAAGAAGGAGTAGCCATCATCTTTTTAACCCAAGTTTTGAGTTCTTTTCGTGGGGAAGTGGGAGAAGGGGTCAATAAGGAAGCGGTAATCTTACTCGAAATGGGAGTAGCAGTAGGTGTTTGAAAGAGATCATGGGGTTCTTCTTCCTTGGGTAATGGTGGGGTAACGTCTGTTTTAACTGATGTAGAGGGTGAGGGTGAGGGTACCGGGTTATTCATTAGAGCCTTAAAATCGGACAAAGTGGGTTGAGCTGTTTGTTCCACAGCTTTCTGATGAAAGAGTTGTAGCCGTTTCAAGAGTTGACCGTACTTTTGTGATTTTTCGGTTTCGGATAAATCGTGGCGATGGATCAAGGATTGCAATTCGTGTTGTAATTGCGACATCTCAGCCAAATTGGGATTGGGTGGTAAATGGGGGGATCGTTGTTCTTGCCAATGATGGTATTCCATCCATCGTTTGTAAGGAACCAAAGTTAGTTTTCGTCCTTCCATGGGCTTTCAAAGGTTATGTCTGAGATTGTGGTGCTCCATAGGGTCCTTTTATCTTCTACCCATTCCTTGAGTTAACCCTTGGGTCATCCCTTGTATCAAACCTGGTATTAAGCTTGTCAACATAGGAGCAAGAATGGGTAAAAATCCTCCGCGTTGCACCAACATCTTTTTCTTTTGAAGGACGGATATTTTCTTTTGAACCATTTGACGAAGAACGTGTCGATGTTTGGCGAAGCATTTTTTCTGGTGTGGAGACAAAGGTATCGTGCCTTTCAAAACATTCAAACAACATTCACACACGGTATCGATGACATCTTTGGAGGCTGTTTTAATGATTTGTTTTCGCATGGGCGGAGAGGCTTTGGACAGGACGGACAACACGTCTCCGTGTTTGGCTAAACGAGGAGGTAGTCCTTTCCTTTTCTTTCCTTTGTGGGGTGAATAAGAATTTTTTTTGCGAGGTGACATCTTTGCTTGTTCGTTCCAGAAATACACTGATGTCAAAGACTTGGTACACACCCTCTTTTATCTTCTTTTTTCTATTGGCTTCTCCAAAAGGTAACGGCATGCTTCGCTAAATCCTCAAAAGCAGGGCTAAAGATACCAGTTCGGTTATTAGCTGCTTTGTCTAGTTTCTGCATACCTTTAATAAGACCAATAAATATGCCTCCCCTTTGATGACTTCTCTTTTTCTTTGGATGACTGTGTCTTTTTACGGGAGGACGTCGTTGTTTGGTTTTTGAGCGTTTGGTAGGATGACGAGATTGTCTTTTTCCTTTTCCTTTGTGGACGGTAGAACGTCGAGGGTGATGGTGTGCACGTTTTTGAGGAGGCATCCTTGAGTGTTCATCAGTGGTACAGAAAAAATACTGATTGACGTCGTGGTTTTCAAGTCATATTTTTATACTGGAATGCGTCGCCACTGATTATCTTTGCGTCGTATCAACTTCATGGCAGGTAACACACGTCGTGAAGGAGTTCGCAATGGACTCAATCGGGACAGTTCTTGTTTGGACAAATCTAGTAAACTCTTTAACATGCCAGATCTTTCTTGGACTTTGACTTTGGGGGCAGGTACTTTATGAGCAGCTGCTACTGACGCTAATGTGGACGAGGGTGTCTCCGGTGGAGGAGACGTTTTGGGAGACGCAGATTTCCAATGTTTCATCAAATTAGGAAAAACGGGTGTCAAATTGGGTTTGGCTGGCATCACCCGCAACGGAGAAGTGGCAGCCCCTGAGGCTACTGGCAACGTAGTCCCTGCCAAACGTCCTTGTAGATCTTTTCTTACAGGTCGTGGTTGACGAAGGTAAGGTTGTGTCCTGGCCGAAGTGCCTCTTTTGCGGGTGTCCGCTTTTTTCTGTGGACTTTTCTTTTTCTGTGCTTTGGTCTTGGTACCCTTGTTCTTTTTCTTAGGGGGTTGTTTGGCTTTTTTTGTTTTCTTCTTGGGGTGAACTTTGGGAGTATTGGGATCCCATTTTAAAAGGGAACGAATGATGACACCTCCTAGAGAACCACTACCTCCAGGTTTCAATATGATTTGCTTTTTGGTGTGAGTGTCGATGCGAGGATTGGCCAGTTGCGTCAAGGCTACTTTGTTTCTGTCAAAAAAGCGTTTGGTTTGATGTGGAATGTGAATGATGCCTTGCAGTATTTGACGTGCTGTCACCGTAAACCATCGTAAGACTTCTTTGAGACTGGCTTCTAAGACGTAAGCACGTCTTTGTGGATTTTTTTCGCGACTGATGCCGTACAAGGCACGAATCAATTTGATCGGAAGATGAGACTGAAGGGACGTCATGTTGACGATGTATGAGACCAGGTCAAAGTAACCCAAGGTTTTTATAGATTTTTTTAGTGCTTCATAGTGTTATGTCAACGAGGAGGACGTGTACACGACAGGTCCTCCGTCTTGACACCAGTCGTGAAACAGATCGGTACGAAATCGCAAATAATCAGGGGTAGTGGGTTTTAAATCCACGAGTAAATAGGCGTGTGGCGTTTGAGTGGCATCATCGTACGCATGAGTTAGCCAAGGTGTTCCTAACTGTTTGGCTAAAACTTGCACTTGTGATTTATCTCGAGGACTTTTAAACAAGACCACGTAATGAGCATTGAGACTAATGGTACGATGGGCTTTACTTTGTTGAAATAAATTTTGTGTAATGTAAATGACACTGGCATTACGATGATGCCCTTTACGTGTAAACCACAGTTTAATTTCTTCTTCGTCTTCTCCTAACATGTCGTCAAAAATAACCCAATGAGTTTGACTAGGGTCAGACACGATCCCCTCGTCTTCTTTAGGAATGCCTGCTACAAACACAATGGAATCACCTTGACTTTCTTGCAAGAGGCTGTATGCCGATTGCCACTCTTTGTAACACCACACGATGCGTTGAGGTGGACGATCGATCAAATGATGTTTATGCTCGATCAAACGTTTGACAAATTCGGTTTTGCCTGAACCGCTCGGTCCAGCAATTAACATGTTAAAAGGATGACGAAGATACAAGGCTTTCCAACTAGCCTGATCTAAGTGTTCGTCAATGACTTTGAATGTGGAGGAGGAAGGAGTAGTAGAAAGAGTAGAGTGAGCCATAGTCGTGTAGTGGTATGACAGTATTGACACAAAAACAGACAAGACAAGAGGTTTTTATACTTTTTTCAAGACACGTTTATTTGAATGCATGTTTAAATTTGAACAACACGAAAACATAAAAGCCAAATGGATAAATACAGGAATAAAATACCTAGGCAAACGATCAAAGTGGCAAATAAACAAGTCCCTGTACAACGTGGTTTGGGTAACGAAGGTGTCCTAGAGGTAGTATGTAATGTTCTTATAGTCTCCTCTACAGGGGGTACAGTCACATAGGTGTCTTCTCGAAAGGGTCTTTGTGGGGGAATGTCCATGACAGTTCTGTCTTGAACAGAAGGATTGTCTTGGGTGATAGATTCTTTTTCTTTTTCTTCTTCTGGTACTGTTACTAACACAGGATTAAAAGTGACTTTTTTCACACGACGATGAATTTTAGGAACACAACGCTTGGGCATAATGGGATACTTCGTTTGTCCAAGCCTCAAAATCCCAACTTTTCCAGTCACGTACATCTGTCCAATGAGGGTGTAAATCACAAGCTACACACACATCTTCGTACACTGCTTCCGTACGTAAAAGTTGACGAATCTTTTTTTCTTGGAAAGGTCGAGACGTATCCAGATGAAAACGTAAGGCTTTGAACAGAATAAGTCTCTCGTGGACATTTAAAGGAACCACCATACTGTCTTATTTTTTTGATAGGTAGTGTTCGTAAAGTGTCCACAAGGAATCGGCAGGTAAACGAAATCCCAGAAAGCAAGTCACTAAAACACACACGACACGTCGACTCCAATTCATAGGGTATAGTTCTTGTAATAAGTGTTCGTAATCTTTCACCGTGTGAATCTTCTCATTGATATCCTTCCACGGAATCTGTTGGATCACCAATGATAAAGGTTGTGGCATGGTTGTTCTCTTTTATACTTCTTTTTTAGGTCAAAGATTACAAGTGTAGATTCAACCCAGAATTAAACATAGAATTAAATTTGCTCCAAAAGCGAAAGTGATTAATATAACGTGTAATTTCGTCCCACTGCCATTCAGGGTAACGGTTAAGAAGGATCAAAGCATCTTCAGAGGTAAACGTAGTAAATTGGTAACAGAGCAAAAAAATACCCTTAATCCAGAGAAATCTAACACGTTGGTTAATTTTTGTCACTTGCCTCTTGTGAATTTCACGACACAAAAGTTCTACAGTCACCCATTGCGATTTTTCTTTAGCAAGGCCTTGCCAAACGTCCTTGTAGATCTTCTCTTGCAATTCGTGTGGTAATCCTTGAATATAATGTTTTAGAGAGGGTTTATATACTGGTCTAGGTGTGTTACACGACATGGAGTAGTAGTGTCACTTCCAATCACTAGGTCCCACTAAAGGTAGGTATTGACAATTCGGAGACCATCGAGCATGTTCCAAGTAAGCGGAATCTTTATGTTCCCACTCGTAAATGGATACACCACAACTGAAACACTTGACTTTATCCCCTTCGCCCAAGTAGAAAAATCAAGCTCTGGCTAATTCTTCAGGAGTTGGTCCAGGCAGATATTTTGGCCATTTATCTTTGAAGGTTTGGAATCGACTTTTAAAGTGGCAGTATTCAGGTAAACTCATCGGGAACGAATATTCGACTCTCCTCACTTCTGTTCGATTCAGGTACGGTGAAATTCCTAGGAGTCCACGATAACGTGTCGCACCGCTTTCGCATCCCTCAGGTTTGACACGCACAGCATCACTTTCCACGGTAGATATAGGGGTAGTAGTCATAGCAACGTTCCCACGATATCCAGCTGAATCGCTAACGTCACAGCGTCTGGCATCACTACAATCGTAGGGTTCACCATCGCACTCTGTAACGCAATTACAGTGCATACCACAAGGACACTTACAGTTTCCTTCCGGGCATCTTCCGTTGCAATGCATGGGTCTTATCCATCCAGTACTTTTCACACTCGGGAAAAGTACATTTGTTTTACAATCCCCAAATTTGAATGATGTCTGTTTAAATGGATTCATCTTCTTTTCGCTGGGTCGTTGTAGTGACAAATGAATTATTGATCGTGGACGATATCCCTTTTTATATGCTGCCCAATTTCGACGTGACCGTACGGTAGAGTGAAGTGATTGGGAAGTCGTACTCTCTTTTGGTACACGATTTGGTAGACTTTTTCCAAAGGTCGGCTAACAATTTGGTGTGTGGGTAAACGGACAATCTTGTGCGGTTCGTGGGTAGTCACTTGAAACGTTTCATCCTGTCCCGACTGCAAGGCTTCTTGTAGTACGTCAAAGTTCACCACTTGACTGGTGCGATAATTAAGAGTCAATCCTTTCACTTTACATTCGGTGTGCATTTTTCCTTGGGGGTCTCGGTATTCGTAGCCGTAATTTTTAGGACCGCCACTTGCAAAACTTAGAATCTTGTCGTCGGGATGTTCATCGGTCCAGGCTCCTAAACGGTCTCCTTCGATGACAGGGTTACACTGGTTCGGTCGGTGAATGTAGATGCAACTGTCTGTGTCAAAATACAACACGCGATCTCCTAACAGTTCTAACACTTCGTACAATTTTAAGCGAGCGTGG
Organism: Unio delphinus; assembly: GCA_029339505.1. Taxonomy (NCBI): domain Eukaryota; kingdom Metazoa; phylum Mollusca; class Bivalvia; order Unionida; family Unionidae; genus Unio; species Unio delphinus. The sequence continues at coordinate 1,404,161 of JAQISU010000007.1, read as the reverse complement.
GCTGTCACGTAAGCCGCAATGATGACATTTCCAAATTTGTCGGCTTCTACAAAGTCTAGTTCTTCTTCGTAATTGACTAAGATCAAGTCCTCACGAATGACGTCCACGTGTTTGATGACTTTGGTTGGGTCGTGAATCATCTGGAAGTAGCGAGACGGATCGGACAAATACTCCGTCTTGGGTAAAGACGGACGTTGTGCCATTTTACCCCACAAACAATTGAGCATCACTTTGGCAAACGACCGCCTTCCTTCGTTTTTCTCGATGTGGTCTAAAGTGATACCTTCCTGCTCCCGATATTTTTCTTTGAATATCTTTTGGTCTTCGGGAGTGTGACACCAGGAAGGATAGCCACTAGCTTCTTGTTTTAGTTTTAAAAAGGCATCCACGTAGTCTGCAAAAATACCTTTCTGTCTCTCGTCGCCCTTGCAGTATTGTTGTGTTTTGGGAAAGTGGTAAATTTCGTACACTTCTAACAGTTGATATCCCAGGTCCAGAGCTTTAAAGAATTCCACGCTCACCCACGTTCCTGTCAAGGCACGTTCTTCCTGAGTGTGATGACAAGGTTGGTCTTGGTTGCACGTTTCGGCACATGTGCGACACAAAGGAAACATCAGTTTTCCTTGGCAATGGTGAGGTAAAACGGGATGGTACAAGTCTGTGGGTGGTAAGACTTTACACTTGATCAATCCTTCGTACTGTCGAATGTGGTCCAAATCAATGTGTTCTGTCATCAATTCTGGATGCCCTACGGGAAAGTGACAATATTTGCACACGTAAGGATACAACGAACACACGTCCAAGTATTTGATTTCTTCTCCCTTCTCCTCGTCCGCTTGGTACAGTAAACAGGTAGCATTCGTTCGTCCTCCGTACAAACTATCCCGAGGGTTCAGGGGGTCCACCCACTTGTAACTTTCTACGATGCGTTTAAACTCGGGATCGGTTTTCAAACGCTGATCGTACTCGTGTTCCCACATTTCCACCACCTGGTATCCTTGCTGTTCTAACTTCAAACGTCGCTGACACGTGGTCTGGTACAAGTCTTCCATGGTTCGTTGTAAAAACTGATTTTTGGTGTTACGCTGAGGGTAGCATAGGGGACATCCGTGAAATAAACATCCGTTAAACTCGTACACGATCTGAGGGTTTTCTAAGTCCCAACCATCTACCGAATACGTTCCGATGGTCTTTTCGCCTCCTCCGTTGCGAGCGTGTTGGATCCATTTGTCTTCACTGTCGCACAAGTAATGGAGCCAGCGTAGGGCTTTAACCGAGTATTGACGTTTGACAAAATGTGTCGTTTGAGGACTGATGACCGCTAGAGTATTTTCGGGCATAAAGCGTTTTCGGTACACTAAGGAACATGCTTTGGCAATGGTACAAGCTTCTTTCAAAGGATCGATCCCTCCGTATTCCATGAACAGTTCTCGAAATTTTCCACAACAGCGTCGTAAAATGTCCACGTCAGATCGACAATACTTTAACATTTCTTCTTGAAAGTCAAAGGGGTCCGAGGCGTGAGTCTGGTACCAAGCATGGAAAGCTTCTCGTTGTTCGGTGCGCATGTTGTCGGGGTCGTAGTCGTCAACCTCAGGCAAATGGGGTAGAATGACATGTTGATTGGCTTCGGTATTTAAAAAGTGTGGAAAATAACCTTTGGCCATTTCTGTCATTCCAAACGTTTTAGGCATGCGACTCAAAGGCATGGCCAAGTAACACATCGAATCTTTAAACTGTACTTGTCCTACTTGCATAGAAATGATTTTGGCTCCGTTCAAAGTCACTTGAGGCCGTTCGGTACTTTGTTCCGCATAGTATCTGAGCAGAAATTGCCCATCGTATCCCGAGAAATTGTGAGCCATGACCGTGGCATGGCAATGACACTCTCCGTAACGTTCGATGTCTTCTGGACTCCACGTTTCGTCGATGGGATTAAGGATCCATTGGGCAAAATTGACCAAGGTGTTTGACCCTCGAAAGATTTTTTCACGTCCTCCAGGAATCTTGCTGCAGTAAGGGCAATGACTAAAGATAGGTTCTTGGATGCACTGCTCGCACGCACGGTGAGCCACGCAGAAATTAGGAATGTGAATACCAGTTTCTTGCATGCATTCGAAATCAAAAAAGATAAAATTCCCTTTCTTCTGGGTATCTTTTGGTTGGGGTTGATATTTTTGAATGAAGCATTCGTGCTCCAAGTCCACAATTTGGCGACAAATGTGACATCGTTTCTTCCCTCGACAAACGTGTAACTTGACACTATTGGTACGTATGCCTTGTCCACAAGTAGGGCACAATCTCAGAAGCTGACAAGCATTTCTCTGCTGTGAACCTTGCATCTTCAAATGTTGTTGGTAACAGGTAAGACTGACAAAAGTGCGCTGACACACAGGGCAATGCACTCGTACTTGTCCTTGGTCCAGACAAGGTTGAGAGGCCAAACATCCCTCACATTTTGATCCACAATGCTTGTGTTGTTCTCGATTGTTATAACCATAGTCACATTTTTCACAGTAGTAACTGAATTTCAGAAATCCAGTGATACTGGTAATGGTATCAAAATGACCATCGTGATGATAGACGTGAATGTATTTTCGGTCTTTGAAATCGTGGCCTCGAAACAAAAGAGGTCCACGCACTTCTTGAGGGTGTACTTTCAAAGTGTAATGTGGAGACAAGACGTCTTGCAACTTTTGCATTTCTGGAATGCCACAAGGAGTGTCTTTGGATATCCCCGCTTGCTGTAACAGAAGTTCTGCTTCACTTCGTTGTTTGGCTCGGTCCGATTGTCGAATAGTTTTCCAGGCTCTTTTCCATTCTGTCGTGTCGTTCTTGTTGGCATACGTTCGTCCCACGACGACAGCACGGGCTAAACACATCTGGTCTTGAGGATTGTTAATTTGGACGAGGCTTCGCTTCATGCTGCGAAGGCTGTCGACCAATAATACTTTTTTGCGTCCTGTCCCCTGGGGAAGAGACACGTGGGTCATAAACAGTGTGGCTTTTCCATCGTCAATGTGAAACTTGTCGTTGGATTGTTGCACATGTTGAATTTTGTCGATGACTTTGGAAGGTGTTAATTCTGATGGGCTAGTAAACTCGATCCAAACGGGAGACTTCAAATTATCGTGATGAATAGAAAGTCTCAAGCGATCGTCTTCTTTGGCTTGACATTGCTGTTTCAGTGCAGTTAACACAGAATCCCTCACCTCAGTAATGAACCCTTCTGTATTCTCCAAAGGTACATTGGCCTTGAAATCTTTAAACTTTACGGCATACGTGTAAGCCGTTGTTCTAAATTTTCGAGAGGAACGTTTTTCTGTCTCTCGAATGTAATAGTAATTTTCAGGGTTTACTAAGGGTGGTGCACTTTGCTTGGACGTCGATTGTCTGGGTGTGGATTCGGGCTCACTCATGTCATCTTCAAAATCACTGGCATGAATTTGAGCCAAGACTTCAGCTACTGTGTTAGGCGATACATTACGTTTCTGTCTCTTACTGTCTTTTCCTTTCTCCACAGCATGATGTGGTCTTTTCATCTTGTCTGCAAAAAGTCAAATGACTACCTTTTAAAGACCATAACCCCTATATATTCATGTTCGATCCGTGCATATATATATAAAGGGTTAGTGTCTAACCTTTCAGTATTCCTTTCACTCTCACATTGACCAGAACGATGGAAGAACCTACACAAGTGGAACTTCTCATCAGAGCTTTACGTGGGGTCATACGAAAGTTTTCGTCAGACCAGCCGACAGCCTACTCTCCCTCCTATCGAGATAAAAGTCAAGATACTTGCTATATCTGTAAGAAGAAAGGACATTGAGCTACAGAATGTTCAGATCGTAACAAAAATAAAAAAGGCTACAATAGAGACAAAAGTCAAGATACCTGTTATTATTGTAAAGAGAAAGGACATTGGTCTCCAAACTGCCCTAAGAAACAACAGGAACAGGAGGAGGAGGAGGAGGAGGAGAAGGAGGAGGAGGAAAGAAATTCTGAACAGGAGGAGGAAGAGGTACCCTCCCCCAAGGAAGAACTGCGTCACGTTCACAAGAAAAGAAGACGAAACGAAAGTGAAGAGGAAGAAAAAAAAGCTGTGACAGTAAAGAAAATGAAAAAACAGAAAGAGTGAAACAGAAGAAAACCTATGAACTTTTTTAAAGTGGTCTTGTGTTATGTTATGTTGTGATTTTGAATTGTGACGTTTGTACTAGAATAAACTAAAGAGAAAAAACGTAAGTGTCTCTTGGTTTTGATTTGATAGTATAATTACCTACACTCACACATTCATTCACTCACACGTACATCATGGGTTTTTAAAAAAATAAAGGACTTTTAAGTTTTCATTGAAATAGGCAATTGACATAGTATTTCTTTTCGAAATAATTGGAGTGGTCCTGAAAAGGACCGTTGGTGTTTTGTGTGTTTAAAACAAAACAAACTCAGAAACGGGATGAAATCCTCTTGAGCTGTCTTAAGCCTTTGCCACGGCCAAGGCCTACTTCGGGACTGGTGGTTCCTGTCAATGATTTGGTAGAAATCACTAACGGTGGTAAGGTAGACGTAGTCACAGAGAGATCGGGTTGTTTCGCTCGAGAAGGTCTTTTTCTCTTCGGTCGTGATAAAGAAGTCTGATACATTTGTTTCAGCCTCCTTAACTCAGCTAAAATATCTAAAAGTACCGTCGTAACCGTTTGATTTTCACTATTTTCTTTCTGTCCTTGGTCTTCATTCTTCTCCGTTGCTGCTGCTGCTGCTACTGTTTCTTCCTGGTGTTTTCTTCTTGCTTCTTCTTCTTCCTGCTGTTGCATAAGAAAAGCTTGTTCTTCTACTTTCTGTTGTTGTAAAAATCGCTCCAATGCTTCTTTTTGTCTTTGTTTAAAATCATCGACGTGTCCATAAGAAGATACAGAAGGCAACGAAGGTTCCGGAATAAATTCTTGCGATGTTAAAAAATCCACAATATCCCAGTTAAAATCAACTTCTTCTGGATGTAGATTTGTCATGACTTTAGTAGTCACTGTTGGTCCATGACTTGCTGTCTCTACTCCTGTCTCACTCCAATTCATTGTCTTCTTACTGTCCGCCATGATTGACAACTCTCTTGAATCGATTGACTGCGCACAGGCGCTAGTACCTCTATATAGAAAAGGTGACGTCACAGACTGCTCTCTTCCGATTGGATGGCTGTGTCTGACTTTTGTAACGCACGTTTGGATTGGTGGATACACTCAATCCGTTTCAATCCGCTCTTCCCCTATAAATAACCGCAGTACACGGCATTCGATTCACCTGTTCTCATCAGAAGATGTGGACTAATGTTGAATCGTCAACCCTTGTGTCAAGTATGCTGTTTAGGACTGACATACCCATGTATGTCAGATCATCATGGAGTGTCATTCATAGGACGGAGACAGCCTATTGGAAGAGAAGAGTCTATGTGGAAAGACAAGGTTGCTTGAAGAGAGTTCTCTTCTATGGACCCACAGTAAGGAGAAGTTTAAGGAAGAGAAGAAGATCTGTGAGATGTCCTCTGTGTTAACAAGACAACGTTAACATTACACATAACGGCCCTTTTCAGGGCCACTCATAAGTCTCGAAAAGATAGTAGCTTTCATTGCCATCCTTTCTTTCCCTTGTTTTATTTCCCATGTTATATTTCCCTTGAGGCTAGATAGGCCCACTATGTTCCATTTCCCTTGAGGCTATATAGACCCACTATGTTCAATTTCCCTTGAGGCTATAGTGCCCCAAGCTGTTTTGAGGCTATAGTGCCCCAAGCCCTTTTTGACTGGATTTTCCCTTGAGGCTATAAATCTTGAGGCTATAGTGCCCCAAGCACTTTTTGACTGGATTTTCCATTGAGGCTATAGTGCCCCCTATTACTACTTATATATATATATATATATATATATATATATATATATATATATATATATATATATATATATATATATATATATATATATTATTTTTATTGGTTTGCTCGAATCTTCTATATGCCGGAGATTTCAAGCGTAAGCTACTCTCACATATTAAGAGAAGTTTGTTTCCCAAAATATCCTAAATTACATAATAATGCCACACGTGGAGATACCTCTTGACAGGTGATCGGTCTAGGGTCAATATATGTAACTATATAATGTAAAATTAAGACTGTTGAGGGTTCGCATTCAGGTGACATGTTCTTGGGCTAAAGTAATTTTTTGTGACTGAATCTTTCATAGTCAGTGTCCACCACAAAATATATATCTGAGCTACGTACGCTTCTTTTGCTGCGTTTACCTTTGTGTCTTCGGTGACGTAGATGTCCCGAGCAGTTATACACCGTACTATCCATCCGTGGGAATGAAACCTTTCAACACACTTTGCGATATTCAACACAATCTCTATGTACTTGTCAATATTCGTACCATATCTTCGCCTCAGCACAAGATTATGCAGGGTATCTCCATTTGGGTAAGTATATTTCTGGAATTTAAGACAAGTTTGAAATAAAATGATCGGAGCCATCGTCATTTGAGATAATCTTTATTCGAAGCAAATTTATGTTTTCTGCTTACTAAGCAGTACATTCAGTCGTTACCTATACAATTATGTATTGTATTGTTATTTCTAATTTTCCTAAACAAGTCGTTTCCTCATATGTTACGTTTCCGAAACCATTCCGTTGTTTTTTTATTTATTATTTAAAAAGTCACCGTGTTCGTTTCGTCAGTTTAATGGTCTAACTAGCAGAACATATAACAAAAGATTTTTAACGAATATTTTTTACATATGAAAATTTATTAAATACGATTAATACTTACAGATACTTACAGATTCTGGTAGATTATTGCACTGCATTTTATTCAACGAGTTTCATGTAATATATTTCTTGCCAAATAAACACGAATTTAAGCCAATGTTCTTCACTAAACGATTAAGTGATTGATAGGTGGCGTGTTTGAGAGTCATGGACATTTTAAAATCTAACGTTTTAAAGTCTATAAATTTGATTGTTTTGTGTTAAATTACATCGTTGTTCACCATTTTTCATATAAATGTTTTGTAGCTCTTTCAAAGCCTGTGTTACATTATAAACCTGACATTTGATGCAGAAAAATATTCCCTCACCAGAATTTTGCCCCCATTTGTTTCCATCTTCACCTCGAGCTTTAGAGCTCCCGAAATTCTCTTCAAGTCATCATTGTAAAGAACGGTTCCATCTTGAACAGGTTCAGACACATACACCATGCCCCTCTGTACGAAAGAAACGTCAAACACAGCATTCATATAGATAAAATATTAAAACATTAAATTCTGAATTTTAAATTTAATAATATAATCAGAGTTTTCAAGTGCAAAGTATTCATTTTTAATTTATTGTACATACCATCATTATAACACTGTGCTGAATATAATGTATCAATAAACAAGATCTATTATTCTTCGTTAGAATGGTAGCTTTGTCTTTAAAGTAAAATTTTAGTTCCCAAAATATACCATATGCACTGATATCGGTCCCAGAAGAAACACAGTGCGAACATTTTACTCATGACTACGACGAACTAGCAACATAAATGCAAAGTTTTCGAAAGATTTATTAGGATGAAGCGTACTTTTTTCAAGCACTGGTGTGAATAAAAATTAATAATGTCAGAAAGGTTTTATGAATTCTTGTGATTGGTAGTCCAGAATCTAAATGTTACAACACTGGTATAGAACTAGAGTTCAAAATATGACAAATGTTGATTAAATGTGGACTTTAGATATCGAGGTAAAAATATTGTATACCCATTGTATCTGAGGCTGGTCATCTGAGATGAGGTCTAACTCAGTAATTGGCAGGACAGTCTTTATATTTAGGCGACTGAATCTAAGGTTGACATACGGTACTACAAAGAAAGAGTTATGGATGCAATTGAAAAGCACTGATTTGAAATGTACAAAAGTAGACAAGAAGCTACATAATTTAAAATAGGATAATTTCAAGCTTACGTAACTTTACTTACTATGTAAATAGTAACTAAAATTGTTGGTTAAGAACGTTTAGACATCGGTTTGAATTATGCAGTTAATGTATATTCGTTTCTTAAAAGGCGTTTTCAAACAGCCCATTACACAAATGAAAAAAGGTTTATTCATTTGTGTATGAACGAAGGTCTGTATATATGTATGCATGTATGTATGTGGGTAGTAAGCTACATCCTTTCAGGCCTGTCATCTCCAGTAATGCTTATAGAAACTAGTAAACTTTTTCTCAACATTTCAGAAATCTCACCTTTTGACGTCTGGCTGATTATACACTGAGGAATTCCCTGGAATGCAGAGAAATTTGAAACAATAAGTACCTCAAGGAAACATTTGATTAAAAATTTGTGTATGTCGTATGCGTGGATAAAGTGTGTGTGTGTGTGTGTGTGTGTGTGTGTGTGTGTGTGTGTGTGTAAAGGTGATAATTATTAAAATTTTAGAACCATAGCCCTTTCTAAACAACGTGTATGAAAATTTATAGATTATAACTACAGTTGAAAAAAAATGGCTATATAGTTCCGATTCTCAAAATAGTTAAATATTCACGGAATAGAATAACTGGCTAATATTAGAATAATGACAGGTTAACAGAGTATTGAAAAACATGACAAAAATACATTTACCCCGAGGAATAAATAGATATATTAGAACCATTCGTTGAAAGAACAACACTACCAAAAATACAAAATGGACAGGTTATTGAACAATTCAAATATATCAAATGATGATTCATAAGATATGAAGGACCACTTTATTCTTCAAACTTTTTAAGATCAACAGAACTAAAACATAAAGAAGGATACGCTGAAGTTATATGATACTTTGGAAAAAAAAGCAGAACGAAAAATGATGGTCAATGTTCTTTATTACATAACACAATCCGTACACACTCTATGGTTGGGCGATTCGCTAATACGTGCTGGTAAAACGTTAGATTGGCAACTGACGGATGCTTTGCATAGTTTGGTTTCATTGCGTTTAACGCCATCTTGCAGCACATGAAAGGCTATATATAGCGGGCAGTATTATTTAATGAAGGAAGAAACTGTGAAGAACCAGCTTTCTGACATACGTTCGTCGAGGACAGATAAGCGGACATTTCTAAGATGTGTAACTGATATGAAAATGTTGGTCGAGGACAGATTCGCTGACATTTGTTAGATGTGTATTTGACATGAAAATATGAGTACCTTAGTCCAATCGGCTTCCCAAGGACATGCACTTGAATGGCAGTCGGGCAAATGGAGGAAAATGTCTTCGAAAAAGCATATGTTTGTAATTCGTGGATAGTTTAGAACAGATCTAGAGAATATATTGATAAATGATTACAAAGACACGCTTTTCTCATGCTTTGCCCGTTGTTTTTCCATCTCGTGCTAGCACCTAGGTCCGCCATTATATAGTAAAATCAGTGGGCACCTTGGAAATTCGTGTGAAAAATGTTTTCCTATACGAGGATCCATCGTAGTTCTCCTACTCACATCTTTATTAGACTGGTAACTGTTGCATCCATCTATGTGGCAACTTTATGATTGGCATTTGAAATATTGCGACTGACTGAAAATGAAAAATGTCGGCTGAGACATTGTTAGGCCATTTCAGACAAATGGCATATTCTTTACAATGTGAGTATTTGAATGGATTCAACTTGCCTTTAGGACCAATATTTTCATTTCAGTGTTGTTCAGAGTTCTTATATTTCCTAGCATCTTAGACTCACCGCAGCCATCCAAACTCCTTATCTTTCATGACAAGTGATAGATATATCCACATTTTCCCATTAACCCCAGCGGAAGAAACGGAAATGTTCACCGAAAATGACTGATTCAAACGTGTTTTAGCATTTTTTAATAATTGAAAATGTATAGCAATGAATCATTCCGGATATTTAATAAGTGGACTCTTCTTTAATTGTGCATTTTTAAACGTTTATCCAGGCTGGGTATGAGATGCCGATGAAAAATACCAACGTCCCCGTACATTGAAAAAGTAATGTGGTACGGACCACCGGAAACACAATAACGCGGTAAACAAGTTCAATCAGTACCCACACGACTGTTTTGTCGCTTTGCGTGCAAAACCTCACAACTTGTGAACATATTAATTATTAAGACCGATATTAAAATTACAAACACCTATTTATAGCTCATTTTCAATCTACAGTCATATGCCAAACGTTACACACAATAAAACCGCTTACACATATACGCATGTACGTGTGATTGCATTCATATATAACATACTAAATGACATACACTGAGAAAATACCCGTGATACATCTAGATTAATATCTATTGTTATGTAGCATCAAGATTCGTGTTGATTTATGCATACCATTTCTGGTTCAAAGTCCTTTTTGTTACATCTGTCATTCTGTGCCATTAAAAAGTTTGGATATCTACGTTGCTTTTGACTCCAATTCTGTGTGATGATTCCTGTCATTCCTAGGATAGATGGATCGATAGACAGATAAACTCTAGATTATAAGTTTTATCAAATAATTTGCACGGTAATAGCACCATAAAAACTACAATTGAAGCAATTATCAGAATCTGCTATTCATGCATAGGACATAAGTACATGTAATTTTTAATAACTGCGTTAAACAATATGTAACTAGAATTCGTGACTGGATGGTGAGGGTATAAAAGATTTTTTTACTATTTTCAAACTACAAATTTCAATAGAGGAATATAAAGTTCAGTATATGTCAATAAGTCAAAGAAGTAAAATTAAATGTCAGACTTCTGATACTTAGATAAATATGTTTTCCATGAGACAACCATATCGTGAGCTAAAATGTTTAAAAGCAAATGATTGAGTCTTCTAGCAGTCGTGTTGCAACCCAAAAGATGTACAAGAATACCTCCTTCTTTACGTAAGTATCCCTGCCAGAGACTTTGCTTTGTGCAATTCACTGGCAGATCAGCCTTAATGTACGCGTATACTTATGTAACATTCCAATAGCTATATAAAGATTTTCCTCTTTTGTGACATGATTTACAAATAGCATCTGCAACGACAGCAAGCAAATCAGCTGCAGACGAGAAGCGGATTTTGGGATGAAGTATTAAAATAAAAATGCAGTTTTGTCGAAAAAGAATGGCTACTCGTGTGTCAGATTCCGTGGATTAAATGATGCAGAAAGGTAACATGATCTATATACTTAAAATGTATAAAGCAGAGGTGTTTTATAGTGCATGGATATAAAATGTAATCTAAAAACGTAGACTTCACTTTAAATCCTATTTGAAAGAGAAATATAAAGCAGTTGTATATCAAGAGCGAAATATACCTGGTGACAGAGGTGGTTCAGCCTGTATAATGGAACTCAACTCATCTTCAAGTTTGTCCAATGTGATTCGTGAATTGGGGTCCTCCTGCAGACAACGCAGAATCAAGTCGTACAATTTATCAGGGATACACGGAAACTGGGCAGGCTTGAGATGCCTGTATAGTACCTGATAAATAAAATACATGACGCTTTGTATAATTTCTATCATCTATAAATCCGCATGAGTATAACAGACAGCGGTCGGCTTTGAATGTCGATAATATGTAAACGGGTTGTAAAGTCTCTGTGGCACCAAATCGTCTCAGCAGTTTTAGGACTGATCGTTGATCTTTGAACGAAACTGGAAACTAAGTATTCTGTTTGATAACACAATAAAATTTAAAAGACAGTACTTTGAAATCCAATCCAGGGGAGTTATAAGATTAAGCCATGTATAATATTCCAATTTGTCTTACGTTTGCCAGAGTTGGATCGCTGTTGAATTGATGGCAACATTTGTTGTTATATTCGTTTTAGTTGAGCTGTTACTATTATTTTCAAAGAAAACAGGTTTGGTAATTGTTTGTTATTATTATTGCAAATTTGGTTTTAAACATTACTCCATCTACTTCAATTCCATGATAAAATAAACCGACGAGCAGAAAACAATCAACAGAAAACAAGAAAATCTTGCAGAACTAAGGCAATAACACCTTCACCATCTCCGTAAGAGATAAAGAGAAGCTTGTTGTGAACACCAACGTGGAATAAATACAAATAACAACCCCCTTAAATAACAACATCAGACTGCTAAAAAAATACTCCCTCAATCACTAGCGTTATAGATACATGTTATATTATTTACAATCGTCATTTCGACCATGGCAAAAGATAAGACAATATCTCACCAACTCCATTATCATATCAGTTGTCTTGTCCGAGTGCTCAGTAAATGGCCAGCAGCCATGAGTTAGAACTTCCCACATGAATAAACCCACCATCCATATATCAGTTTGTTGGGAGAAATTTCCATTCATCATACTCTCTGGGGCCATCCATCTAGTTGCAAACCTGGATTCGTCACCTGTGCAAAAAAATATCCCATATCAATTTTTAAAGGAACTTTTAATGATATAAAGAAACTACGGATCAGCATATAGAACACAATCTAATGGTAGATCATATATCTGTGACTACTTTATTACCTAACCAGTTTATAAATATATCTGAGTAAACTACAGATGTGTACCTATCTCCTTGTGCTGAAATTAATTTGCATTGCTGTTTCAAAGCCATGGTCATTTGGCAAAATAAAATAACGTTGATAAAATTATATTTTTTCGTACATAAAACATCATGGAAAACAATTTAAAAAATGGTCGGAAGACATGAACAAAATATATTGCATCTTACTTCATACCTTTTACTGTTCTTATCTTTGCCAGTCGAAACTGATGGAGTTTTACGGAGAGAGATTGATGTAATATGACACATCGACATGCTGTCAAGTCCCTGTGTAAAATGGCATTCATATGCAAGAACCTGACAGCGCTTACAGTATCTTTGATCATGAAAATAAGGTTTTCAGATCTGATCCAAGAAGCTTCGTTCCTATGATTCAGAAGCCACTCAAGGAAATTTGTGTTTGGTTGATTGTCTAGAATGAAGAAAAACGGAAGTGGGAAATATTGGTATGCCAAGAGTTTGACAATGTTCCCGTGGCCGCCGCTGCACTGAAGTTTTTTCAAGGTCACAAAAGTGTTCCAATTGTCTGCGGTTTGATCTCGGTCAGCTTTACTTATATAGTCCTCTGAGAAGAGTTTAATAACGCAATGCTTTGTTGGAATAAGACAATTAATTTTCACATCAATAGCACCAAACTTGCCAAACATGACTCTCCAAAATGGTTGCCCGACGTTTGACGACTTTCCGATTCCATCCTCCCTCAATCTAAGTCTTGCTAAAGAAAGACTCCTGGTGATATAACCTCTACAGATTTTCTCATTATTACCTTCCAAGCCCAAAAGTTCAATACCATAAAAACGCACAAACTCTTCCTTATTGAAGTACAGTTTTTCAAGTTCAGTCAACAGCATTTGTTTTGTGAGCGATGAAGCAGCGGCACAACTTTCTATTATGTTTTTCATAACGTCGTGCGTCTCCTTGTTATCTGAAGAAAAGAAATGTTTTAAGTGATACAAACAATAACAGAAGTTTATCCCAAACAAAGCTTCACTCATAATGTAAGGCAAGAAGAGAGGACCCAAGTAACTGCCTAATAAGGCAATATTTGTACGTCTTCAGAGTGAAACATGTTTTACTGATGCAGTCTTATTTTTTATTAGAAGAAAAATGTGTGTGTGTGTGTGTGCATGTGTGTGTGAAGCATTTTAATGTACTTCAGAAACAATTATGGTTATATAATTCTGATTACAAGTTATAACATGATTCATTTTAAAATTGCCAAGATACAAATAAATATATCAAACCTCTCTAGAAGGTATTTAAAATATAAAGGTAAACACGATTATAATCATTAACATATGAGTTAGAAATTTCTTATTTAAGTCGATCTTTAACAAGTCCAGTATCTTTTTTCACAATGCTTCTTATACTTGTTTATTTCAAAAGCCTTCTTTTTCAGTGTAGAACTAGATACATTTAACAAGAATGCCTTTTACTCTCAATGATATTTACTAAAACCTGGCAATGTTTTTACCATTGAGTTTGTACTATGTGTACGTGCATGTGTATGTGTGTGTGCCCGCCCAAACATTTTCGTTCGGGTATTATTTCTTTTGAAATTACAATGAAATTTCACAGCACAATACATAAAGTCTATTTTCTTCTGAAATAACTATTTTCTACCTCGTCATCTCTTGCTGCTCGTGATCTGGGTTTCTTGCCTTATTGACCGAAATGGGTTTTTCTTCACTGTCGAATGACCACTCATCTTCCTCCTCTTTTTTCTCTGGATGGTTCTTTATTTCTCTAAACAACAAGTTTATTTGCCATTACAACACTTTTCTCTTCTCCTTGTATTGCTTTAATGATGCGGGTATTATGGAGCCCAAGGTCCTTTCTCGTGACAGATATAGCAAATATCTTGACTATCAGATCGAATGGAGGAGTAGTTCGTCGTTTTCTCAGTAGTATCCTTTCAAAGTAGGCTACTCGAAGCTCACACCAGAAAGTCAGTTTGCTTTGGCTCTTCCATCTTGACTGTTTGAGAGATGAATACCCATTTATTATTGTCACAAGAAAGGACATTGGTCTTCAAATGGCTCTAAACAAAAAGAGAACCATCCAAAGATGAGTGTTCTCCGACACTAAGACACTAGTCCTATATATAGGGTTATCTCTGAACATTTCGATGGCATTACCAGTATCAGCGGATTTCTTTATTACGCATATTAGTGCGAGAAAAAGTGGTTATTGATTTGTCAACCGGGAGCAACGCATTCATTTCGGCAAGAGAATCCGGCTTATTTAGTTTCTAAACCCTGCATTCGCGAAGGAAATACACGAAAATTTTTTCGGCTTGACTGCGTGCTACTAACTACATCGCATGACGCAAGGACGACAACAAAAAAGCTTTTGCCAATTATTAAGAATATGCTTTAGCTGTGGACAACTCGTGCGCACCAACGATCTCAGGCTCACGTTTGTCCAGGAAACAAACGATGTCATGAATGTTAAAAACCAAAAGGATGAAAAGAAGAAAACGATGCGTGTATATTTCGCAGGGTTTTTTTAATTTTAAATTCATTCATGAGACTTGCATTCACATTCCTGATTTATACGTCTTCCATCGAGATGTGCATCCAAGAACCAATCTTATATCAATGTTCCCACTGGTGCAAGATTCAAGGAAAACTAGAAAACTCCTTTGAAGTCCCACACTCTTTCCGATCTTTCCAAATGGATAATAGACCATCTCGACGACATCTGTAATGAAGAATGCATTTAACGTTACGGTGAGTGCCATCGTTATTCCACTGTGATAGTACACATTTGCTCGGGATACGATGGACATGTATTATCCAGAATAAAGCAAAAAATGTTCTCAAATGACATTGAATTCATGTTGAACAAGTACAAGATAAGGATTCCATGAGTTATTTGGCCACTCCATTTAGTCGAATGTCTACGTTATTTGGAATGACATAAATGGGTATTGTCCACACGTTCGTAATAGTAAAGCCAGTCAACATGCTGTGCTTGCGGTATTGTGCGACGCTGAGTATTACGACTCCGTAAATCTGCGTATCAAACAACCAGAAGATTTCTGGCATTGGTAGAATTCATAGGATTCTTGACCTTCGACGTTCATGAAGAAATGTTAAAATAAATGTTAATGTATTGTCGGTCCGATGTAGACATTTTACGCCATTGCTGTAGAATTTTTTTTTAAGTGTTCATGGTGTATGGATGAATCAGATCTTTGAAGGAAGCCTCTACCATTGCCAAAACATGGTCATTAGAGTAGCGCAACCGATTCATGTCCGAGAACAAACTAACCATCATACGATCACAAATTTCCAAGTCTATCAACATTAGATAATCGGCCAAAGCTCTGTGTTGGTTACATTACCTGGCCATCAAGGAAGACAAATGGATCCACTAAGCGAGAAACGAATGAGGTGAATAGTGCACTGGAAATATTTCGTTATATGATTGAGATTTAGAAAACACAAACATCGTCTGGGAAATTCATCAATGTCTATTTCACGGATACCGTATATGTTACTATGAACAAGACTTGAAAACAAAACGATCAATGGTAGGAATGTGTGTGTGTGTGTGTGTGTGTGTGTGTGTGTGAGAGAGAGAGAGAGAGAGAGAGAGAGAGAGAGAGAGAGAGAGAGAGAGTGCGTGCGTGTCAGCACAACTACATTGACGTTTCAAAACCGATCCCGAGTTTAGTCGTATCACCCAAAGTTATTGTGTGGTGGCCAAGGAACCTCTGAATCCCCGCGACGGTTTATTTGGATGATGAACTAATGTCAGACACTTGCTGTACGACTACAACAAATCTCAAGGACAAGAAATCAAATACCTTAACGTGTCTTTGTTGTATCCTTAAGTGTGCAAACATTGTCACTTTCCAGCATGACACCATCACATGTCGCCAAAATACATGGACCTGATACGTATTCGTCTATACGAAAGCTTGATCAAATGCAAAGTCTTGCACCAACCGTCTTGTACCATCGCGTCGTACCCCACCATTGCCTAAGAAAACTGATGCTTCCATTGTACAACACTATTGCCAAAGGCTCTGATAACAACCAGCTTTGTCATCTCACATGGACTAATCCACTTTGACAGGACATGTTTCATGCTTAGGATCTGAAGAAACCGTTTTCTTAAAGTCTACTAAATTTACCATTGTTCCAACACAAAAATGTACCAAACGCACTTTTCAGGATGCAACATGGCTTTACGGATCCCATCCATCTCTGTGCAAGCTATTCCCGATGCCAACCATCAAAGAGGAATACACATTACCCATGGTTTTTGCCTGTCTACTGTTACTTTAAAAGTCGATTCCAAAAGTTCAAAGGGAAACTCTAAATATCTGGAAGGACCTAACCCCAAACATTTACACTGAGCAGGGTTTCTCTAAATAGGAGAAGGAGATACAGATTTCTGAAACAAATCCGTACATAGTTGAACCATGATTAAAGTTAGATCTATTAGATATCCTGTAGAACCACAGAAAGTCCTACTGGTAATCGGTTATTGCCACGGCTTGTATTTAGTTCATGACTTTTTCGCAGTTCTCCTTAAGGTGTCTAATATACGGAAAGAAAGGTACAACCATTAATAGATTCCAAAACCCGTGTGTTAGTTATTTCAGAGGCTGATGAAGTGTTATTGACTCCATCAATAGGACCGATGATATTGAATATCACCTAGTCCTGCTGAAGTATTGTGGACGCGATCAATAGGAAAACTGATAATGAATGTCATCTGGTCCTGCTGAGATATTATGTACTAGATCGAAATGACCTTGTAATTTTCTAAATGTTAACGTTTTTGTAATCGTCAGTTTTATAGGATAAAAGTACGATTTATTTCGGGGTTTTCTTTAACGGCCAAAGCTTTTGGAATAGTTATCAGTGAACGAAGTTATTGAGAATGTTTCAGACAAAGAGTTTGACATCTGTTTAGGGTGGTTAACTACTGCTTCCAAACACATATATCTGTCATGGAACTTTTGTAAAGGAAATGACGTAAACGAAGTCTGAATAGCTTTAAAAATTGTATATTATTCTTTTGTTGAAAATTGGTTGTTAGGGTTGATTGTGTGTTTGGTCTATTCCCACTCACCCAGGGTCCTTCATACAGGTCGATGATTACTTAATAGCAACCCCGACCTGACGACCAAATTAAATAGTACTCCTTGAGTACATAAATGCCTTGGGGGAAGCAGCACCGTTCCTCACCCCCCAGGAGAAATTAAATATTCAGCTTTGCTGGATACTTAAAACAGTGCTACATGCCCCTAGTGGGAGACAGAGCACTATAATTCAACTTCATCATTATCATCTTTTGTTGAAAAAGAAATGGTATAGATAAATAGTATATTATAAAGACATGATAACCCTTATTTTAACGAATACTCTGAGTGGTTGAAAAATGACCAAGGTCACACACGAATATGAATACTAGTATGCCAATACCATACTCACAGATCATGTTTTGTATGGCTCGTATTAAACCAGTCACAACGAGATTTGCTGACAGATGTCCTCTGCGTTGGTGATAGTGCTTATCATTCTTTCCTGTAAATCTTTGCTTCAAGTTTAAACTGCACAGTTTGCATTTTGTGCTCTGAAGGACACGAGTCGTGCTTTTTTGTAAAAGTGTCGAAATATGACCGGAACTGTCAGGCACTCTGTTCAACTAAAACGACGAAAAGTAGATAATAATTTGATACATTCTGTGGGGGGAAAACAATCAGACAGATACATGAGTGATCTAGAATTTTTTTTAAACATATTAGATTTTAAAAGTAACGTTGAGTAGACAATATGACATTAATTTGGTTTTAAAAAAAAACAACAGAAAAACTTTTTGTTCCTCCCAATATATCAAGGCTTGATTTCAAACGCAGATGAATCATGTATAACGGATATACCATTAAATGTATTTCACCAACTTACGAGCAAAATGTCTCATTAGCTGCCTATCAATGCCAACCGATCAAGATTACCAAGTCTCTAATATCACGAATGCATATTTTTTGCTCTAAAAGTACGAAGAAATGTATTGATTCCAACTCATAGTTATCACAGAGATTTATTCCAAATAAACCATACCTTATATTCAGCGGGAACCCGCAAAATAGCCATGTCTCTGTTACCATAAATTAAGATTGTAATTAATGTTCAACCAACTATCCATGCCTCTGTTGCCATAAATTAGTATTTTAATTAAGTTCAATAAGCCATGTAAACAAGTCAAAATCGCTCACTTTTGACGGGTAAGTCAATATTTTAAACAATAGATTACATTTCAATACTAAATACGATTGCTATGCAAAAGTTGAATAACAATGGAAAGTAGAAAGCAGTGGTCCAGTCTACATGTGCGACACACTTTAAACCACTTGTGCTGCAATAAAAGGCAGATTTGATCTCAAGCTATTAAAACAACAGTTACAACCCTGAAAGGAACTGTGGGTTAATGGACGCATATTCACAATAAATTCAATGTACTGCAACATTCTCAAACTGAATGAATATTTTAACAGTTGTTTTGTAAATGTTCAAAGAAGGAACATTCGATTATGACGCTATCGAGGTTCCCGAACCGGTTATAAGCAAAGTTGGATTTTACAACCAGACGAGAAAGTGAAGCGCAGTTCTCAAACACGCTTTGAATATAAACAGTTATTCAACCGATAAAATATACATTTCAATTTAAATGTTTCGTTGATCCAGAATTCTGAACAAGGAACAATCTTCACAATGGGTCAGCTAGGCAATAAGTAAACTAGCTGGCCATTGCAAACATTATCATTATGGTCTTGACCGTATCAGACGTTACCAGTACGGCCTTAACCATTGCAGACGTTACCAGTACGGCCTTAACCATTGCAGACGTTACCAGTACGGCCTTAACCATTGCAGACGTTACCAGTACGGCCTTAACCATTGCAGACGTTACCAGTACGGCCTTAACCATCGCATAAAGTCATATACGAGTTGTATTGTGGAAACAATTATGTTTTAAGTTATCAACGAGTTAAAACAAACATATGTATTGGTCATGACATGCTATTTTTCGACATAATTTAAAAATGCAAATATATTTGTCATGACATGCAACCTCTCGACACAATTAAAATGAAAATTGATTTGCCATGGCATTTGCCTCTCGACACAATTAAAACATTCAGAGAGATTTTCCACGACAAGCAACCTCTCGACACAATTAAAACATGAAAATAGATTTGCCATGGCATGCAAACTCTCGACACAAAACATGAAAATTGATTTGCCGTGGCATGTTACCTCGCCATACAATTAAATCATGCAAACTGCGTTGCCAAGATATGTTGCCTTTCTACCCAAAAGTTTAGGCGTGACAAATAGATCTGAAATGACACAATAAACTTCGACACAAACGTTTTTTTAAATAAAAATCTTACCAGATTCAGAAGCAGAACAGATAGAACAATCAGCTCACTGTACACCATTTTCAAAATATTGCTTTCAATTATACTCCTGTTTTCCTCCAGTAGCATCGACTGCTCCCATTCGCCAATTTGAAGGATGCTTTGACGCAAACAGTTTGCTTCGAGACTGTGTATGAAACATTTTAATGCCCAAAGAAGACTTTTCGATGATTCATCCAAAGAATTGCACAAACTTTGGTCAGGGAACCCAGAGATATATCGCTTCAAAGTAGCCTTCACATTAGGGGCCTCTTTATCCCATTTTTCGGGATTGGAAATTCCCCAGAGGTAAACTGTAGACAGAAGAAGAACCATGACATACGAGAAATGTCTAATATAACACTGGCTTAGATTATTCCTAAAAGAATCCCAAACGACGTCAGCACAGTCAAGGAGCTGATATCCTGGACAAGAACTGATGCGATGACGGAAAAGCAGATCTACTATTCTGTTTAGAGCTAGATTTTGAATCTCATTACATTTACAGCGGGACAGTTTGGCTAGTCCTATTGTGTTGTACTCTTTGTAATACTGTGGTATGACGCATGACGTGATGGTGATGGCAAAAGTTTCTCTGTCACTGTCAGACGAGTTGTTGAACCACTGAACCAAGCTATCCGTGTCTTTCGGAACATCATGGTTACCTTCAATGTAAACCAAAAACTATATATACATACATATATATATATATATATATATATATATATATATATATATATATATATATATATATATATATATATATATATATGACCAGAACTGTTTAAAATGTATATATATGTGATATATATATAGCATATGTATAGTATGTACACCACATAATGATATATCACGAGATGTATAAATATTTTATTAAAAGAAAACGATGCTTGATACATACATACATACATACATACATACATACATACATACATACATATTTACACTTTAAATGGATTTACGATATGCTCCTGGCAACTGTGTGTTTCCGAGTGAATGAACTCACATTCGTACATTATTAAAAACTCTCTCTCTCCCCTTGCCTCCCTCCTCTCTCTCTCTCTCTCTCTCTCTCTCTCTCTCTCTCTCTCTCTCTCTCTCTCTCTCTCTCTCTCTCTCTCTGGACAGCTTGATTATTGACTAACATTACCATCATTCATCGTATGACAAGCGAAAATCCCCAACACTCGTATTTTCATGGAGTTTCACCCGCAGCTAAGATAATCCAGAGAGAGAGACAGACAGACAGAGACAGAGAGACAGAGACAGAGACAGACAAGCAGACAGAGACAGAGACATAGAACTAATCGACATTTTGATATTTAATAATTAATAATTGATTTTAAAATAGTATAATAGGTTTCAGAAAAGAAAAAAGAGGGTTTAAACACAATACACTATGTGTTTCTCTCACTCCAGATGAGTGCTTATTTTGTCATTTACGCACTAAAGGAGAATGTAAAAGGAAAGGATTCCAATGAAAATGGATACCGTTTTAATATCATTTATAAAACAGGGACTATTAATACTTTTTATCGTTATTTTTCTTATCACATTTATAATTAATGAGCGAGAAGAAATTCTGCATTAGTTTAACTGTGTGTGTATGTGTGTGTGTGTGTGTGTGTGTGTGTGTGTGTGTGTGTGTGTGTGTGTGTGTGTGTGCGTGTGCTTGTGTGTGTGTGTGTGTGTGTGTTATTTGGTTTGGTGTTGAACAGTACAGCAGCAGCACAAGTAGGTTATTTAGTGCCAAGAGAATTGTAGCAAATTGCCTTGATCATGGACATACAAACTGACCCAGACAGATTCGATATCAGGACTTGAATCCGTAACCGTTTGGTTGCGAGTCCTGCACACTCGCCACTGTCATATCGCGAACTGCACAAGCATTCATGTAAACATTTAAATTGCACATTAGGTTACCTCCCTTACACATGACACACACACTCTCTCTCTCTCTCTCTCTCTCTCTCTCTCTCTCTCTCTCTCTCTCTCTCTCTCTCTCTCTCTCTCTCTCTCTCTCTCTCTGGTCAGTTTGACTTAACTAGTAACATTGTTCTTGTTCATCAGTCCAGAAACAATGTCGTATGACAAGCGAAAATCATCAACGCTCGTCTGTTCGTGGTTTCTCGCCGATATCTTGCTACAATGGTCGATCGATAGATTTTCAGCCGAGAGACCATAGAAAAGTAACATATAAATGTCTGTTGACTTTTGAAATAGCCAATGAAAACGCGGTATAAAAAATCTGAAAGTAAATCATTTCTTTTGCACATATTGATGCTGCTCAGCCACATAGCTCAGTCTCCCAAACGAGAACATATAAGAATGTCTGACCCATAAGCGGTGACTGTCTGATTTTTATGTAGGGCACTGGAGATCCGATTTGAATCTAATTTTCATGAATTCATTAAGAAAAACAATTAAAATACACTGAAGCGACATAAATGTTGCATACTTTTATAACGTATAATAGGAGGTTTAGCACAAGGCAATCACTGATAGGTATCAACTCATTGGATTAGTTTCATAGATCCATGGAAACGACAATATATCATAGAACTCAACTGGCTCGCGCCAGCATACCACCCTACTTAGTATATACTTATATATAAAGATGGAAGAAGTGATGTGGAAACCTGGTTTACTCATGTAATTAAATAAGTACAATCTTCCGCCACTTACCCGACAGACGTTTGCCTACAATATTCAAATATCAAGAAAGATCAACAAACAAGAGCTGATGTTTGGACTAGTATAGGTAATCAGCTGCAGACATATGTATTTGATCATGACCGATAAGCTTGGCCCATATTGACTGGTCACCGGTTGGGCACCAAAGAGACTATGGCATGCCCAGCTACCTTACTCTATGCTTATGTGTTAGTTTTAAACTATTGGGCTTCCTCTAGCAATATATTGGACGGGTAACATTGTATTTCCCAAACACGAGGACCCTGGTCAATATACATGACGTGTAAGATAGTGGTTCCCAAACATGAGGACCCTGGTATACATGATGTGTAACATAGTGGTTCTTAAACATCAGGACCCTGGTATACATGATGTGTAACATAGTGGTTCTTAAACATTGGTACTATGGTTAATATACCTGACGGGTAACATTGTATTTCCCAAACATGAGGACTCTGGTCAATATACATGACGTGTAAGATAGTGGTTCCCAAACATGACGACTCTGGTCAATACACATAACGTGTAAGATAGTGGTTCCCAAACATGAGGACCCTGGTATACATGATGTGTAACGTAGTGGTTCTTAAACATTGGTACCATGGTTAATATACCTGACGGGTAACATTGCATTTCCCAAGCATGAACACCGTAGTCATCGTCTGTAGGATGCAGACTTTCTCCATGAACAAATCTTTTCGTTTGCCAAGATATCCGCTCCTTGGTAGGGCCAGTTTTATCGTTTAATGTCTCAGCCGATTCGCTGTCAACCACTTGTTTCACTTCAGTATTATCACTCTGTATTGGTTGTGTGTGGTTCCATGCTTGATCGTAATAAGGACTAGTTTTAGCCTCAGTTCGTGGTAGCGGAAGTGGTGGTCTTTGGATATAGTCGTATTGATTTGCAGGAAGAGATTCATACATATTTTCGTTGTTAAAAGGTGGCCATATATATTCATTCTGTAACGCTCGTTCCATATTTACATCTTGTAACGGCAATATCAGTCCGGAGCAATGTCAAGTTAAGCATTCATAATATAGTTCAGTTATGAATGCTTGGTTTTTTTTGTTGTTGTTTCTTTTAGGTATATAACTTTTTGATACTGTAAATGAAAAGAAAATGTACTTCAAGAAATTAGGTTTAAAGGAGTTATGTAAAAATATGGAAGAAATAAACACAAATATTAAAGTATATGTGGTACTACCACATGGTCCTAAACAAGCTATATTAAAATCGACAACCATCAGGTTTTGTAAAATTCAACAAATAATGTATTTATCTCGAATCCCAAATGAAAATTTAAACAGTACTTACAATGTTGAAAATTTCATCCAAAATAGTCGTAAAACATCTATCACAAGTCAAAATGTATGAAATTGTATTGCAAACGCTGGACATTATTTAACGATGGGCGTCTTTCAAAACAAGCGGGAAGCATGTCGACGGAACGCAGTTTCATGCTTAACGTAATGAACACGAATACTACAATCTTGTAATTTCATGTAGGCAATACAGATAAAATAATTGGGATTAAAAAAAACTTTGACACTCTGACCAAACATCGTCTGTTCATACTTAGAATTAGTCAACGTGGCAGGGTCCAGTTTCGTAAATTGGCCCCTGGCAAATTTCTTAACTTAAGGGTATGGTGTGAGTTTTTGAGCTACTACAGTGTAATAATTAAAGATATAGATAAATTTGTGAACTAGGTGTTTCAGGCTTGTGTTTATTCTTGAAACTGATGTCAGACATGTACACGTTCCATAGTTACTCTGCAGTATGTTGATAGTGAAATACCAATAGTCGGCTAGAAAGAAGAGCTAGCCCCCCCCCCCCCCCCCCCAGCAGTAGACACGTGGGTTCAAGGCAAGTAGAATATCTCAAAAACGGCATGGATGACAACTATTATGAATTGCATCAAGCTATTTAGTAGACAATGTTTTTCAAAATTTTCATCCAGAGAAAGGCCTTGCGTTTGCACTGTGAGCACCACATGCTGTCAAAAATGGCCTTCGGATGTGAAAAATGCATGTATAAAATTGTGGTTGGGGTACATAAACATTTTATTCTAAGAACTTCAGTAGACTTGTCAGGTCAAGTGTGTGATATGATTATGTTGCGCTACATAATACCTATCCAGAAATATGGACCTTTTTGACCTCACTCACGTATTATATTTTTAATGAATTTTTATATTAGGCAGGTGCATGCGACATTAAATTTGTGCATAAAAACTGGACCCTGCCCCCCAACAGGTAACTAGCTTTTGTTCACGATCGGCATTTCGTATAGGAGTAACAAGATGGCAACCCCTTTTCCTCCACCTTTTGGTTAATAAACTATGGCTAAAGATGGCGACTCTCTGTGTTCGTTATATTAGTTCTATTGAACCAAGTTTAAACCTTATTCGCATTTTGGTGGTAGCATTGATGTCACACTACGACAAATAAGGTTGCCCAAATGGCTGATCAGTTATTTAGGGCAACCTCCAATACATAACCCAGAATTGTATTCGACCTTAAACAAGAACTTTGGTTGCTAGTCACGAGATTTCGTTACAGTCAAAGTCAACCCGTGAGACCACTACAGTTCATTCTATAAGAACATTTTCACAATATGGCATCAGAACATAGAAATTTATTGTTATGTATATCTCGATTTTTTTAACGCCTGGTACACGATTTTAACTATAATTGATGTAATGTTTATTCATGATTGTAAACTGTAGCGTTTATCAATAGTTAGAATATGGTCCATTGTAAGATGTTTCGAACGCTTAATTGCGTATGATATATAAATAGATGTTTACATGTGAATTAACAGTGTGTGTGTGTGTGTGTGTGTGTGTGTGTGTGTGTGTGTGTGTGTGCAGACACGGCACAAACATTGCGATGGCCGCTTCTTGCGGTTACATCAAATTAGTTGTCTTCCGGCAGCAACAATCTCATGTTGACTAAATGGAAAAAACAAAAGGCGGCAGGAAAGGGAATTGTGCTTGATTTGTTTGCAGCACTACTAAAGAGCAAATTAGAGTTTTATCACTTTTGCCATTTGTTTTATAATGGTAGCCACCTTGGCAATCATTTGAACGTGGTATAGGTACTGCCACCATCCAATGTGATAAAAGATCTGATTCTTGTGCATGTTTTGAAACGCGCTTTGTCTGAGCGTGAGTAAGAAAATGGCTTCTAAACACGTTTTTCTAATGCCAGTAAAAGAAATGGCATCGAAACACGTCTATGTACAATGCCAGTAACAAAGTTTAATGCCAGTAACAAGCTGGTTTCGAAACACCGTTTTGTGTAATGCCAGTAACAAACTGGCTTCAAAACAAGTTTTGTCTCATCCTTTAACAAACTGGCTTCGAAACACGTTTTTGCCTAAAGCCAATAAACAAACTGTCTTCGAAACATGTTTTGTGTAACCCCAGTAACACACTGGCTTCGAAATACGTTTTTGTTTAATGCCAGTAACAAACTGGCTTCGAATTAATTTTTTGTCTAATGCCAGTTACAAACCGGCTTCGAAACACGTTTTGGTCTAACGCCAGGAACAAACTGGCTTTGAAATCACGATTTTATATAATACCAGTAGCAAACTGGCTTCGAAACACCCTTTTGTCTAATGTCAGTGAAAATCTTTTTTCGAAACACGTTTTTAGCTAATGTTAGTAAGATGGTTTCGAAACGTGTCAAGTATAATGACAGCTTCGTCGTGCTTATCTTTCAGAAATATTACTAGCAGATTGAAGAAACCCAATCTCATGCAACAAATGGAAGTCATTATATTAATAAAATCGATATGCCCTGATTACAGAAAAGACAAAATCTAGGATGATCAAGACCATTTCAGACGGTTGCATTGAAGCCTGTCAAAAATGGCAAGTTCTTGTCTTATACACTAAGGTTAAGCACATAAGAGTTTATTTGTTCTTGTTGCACCATCAGCACTAAAGCAGATTGGGTTTTACAACATCTAGTTAAAAAAAACGAGTGCTAAAAGTGTTGACATCATCTCTGGACCGTTAAACAAGTATCTGCAAAATATCACAGACATGGCTGGGCCAGATGATAACAAAGACGCCGCTGACAAAACGTATGTCGACGACAGTTGCTCTGCAGCAAACTTTCTTGTTACTGGGTGGGTCTCATGCTAGTTTTCCACACGCAGAAGTATTATAGTTATCGAAGATTCTTGGTTTTGAGGCATTTATTAATCAATTCGGTTTGGAAATTCTGTACCATTTTATCGTCATTGAAGGGTGGCATCATGGATGATTTTATCAATAAGGTGACAACAGGATCACACTAAACAATGAACCACACTGATAAAACCAAGTGGTATTCAAATCATAACCTGACAAAACATTCGGACTGAAAAAATATTTAATTGTTGAGGTACTAAAAGGTGCAAACAGAAATATTGGCATGTTGACAGATGTACCAGAAGACAAGCTTGTGTGGTTTGCTTTTTGAGAAGCAGACCAGACATATCTTTTAAATTATAAAACAGCTAGCTAATAATTGTCCAAGAGCCAAAAGGTTTTAAAATAACTGAGAATGTTAGCAATACAGGGTTTAAAGTAGCTACTACGGAGATCAATGCAATATTAGAAGCAATAAGCAATGTTGGTGTTTTTCAAGCGAAGAAACTAGCTTTTGCATAAATCCCTGCTTCTTTGTTTGTATTCCCTACCGATTTCAAACACGAAAATGTATAGTTTCATTTAAAAAATGCATAGAAATTAGTCATTTTATTCATTGATTTATAATTTTAACCTGACTGTGACCAGAATGGTCCATACACTGTCATCGTCTGCGCGTTTCATGCTTAACGGACTTTCCAAACTATCATGATGCCATATTGCGTACGCTGTGGGCAAGACTATTTGCCCTCATACAACAGAGTGATGTAATTCATCCTATTCGGTAACTGCCGGATAATTCCGTTTATTACCTTAAGATTAAGAGTTGAGAGTTATATCCCTGTGCTTAAGTACATAGGAATTACACCGCTTGTTAAATCCACGTGAAAGGCAAAGTTTGTTGTTTTCATTTCTTTACTTTGCTTAATTCAACATTGTAAATATCAGTGCACTGACGACGTAGTATTTGCTTGAGATGTACATACATGCGTAGTCGCTCATCCATCTCTTCCTGAAAATGGACTTGTCGTGGAACTGGAAAAGACCAGCGAACAGAGTCGTATTATACCCTGAAAACTTCCGTTTAGTACGAAACGCGCATACGAATACAGTGTTAGCCACCACCACCACCCTCGGTTATAATCAGGTTTAAAATTATAAATCAGTGAATAAACTAAGTTCTATGCATTTGTTTATCCCATTTATGCTTTGGTTTAAATCAGAAGGTAGGATGCAAACAAACAAGGAGGTATATTCTGACCATAATGAAGTAATAAAACTGTACGTATGACTGGATACATCCCAACGTTGTTGTCAAATATCACAGACCGCAACGGATTTATCGTAATTTGTTGCGTTTGACAGCAACATTGCTAACCTGCAGCCAGGATACAAGTATGCGAGAGTTTGTGCTCAGAACGACTTAAAGATACAGTCACAGTGTCCTATCGCGGTTACAATATGACACTTTGAACTTGCGAGTCGAATATATAAAATAACTAGAAGCGTCAAGGGATTTATCAAACTGGACTACATTTTATACTGGCACAACTAAAATTGATCCGTCTGTATATACATTTTATACTGGCACAACTAAAATTTATCCGTCTGTATATACATTTGATATTGCAAATACTGGCACAAACAAGTTCATTTTTAAAACTAATTTGCGTTTCGGGTCCGCCATTCAGCCTTACCCTGAGTTAGTTTCATATCTTCATGCTCGATGATCCTGTGTAAATTGTTTGTGACTGCCAGAAAAATTAAGGAATTTACAAGTGGTTATTTGACTATAATAATAATAATAATAATAATAATAATAATAATAATAATAATAATAATGAGGAATTTGTACATACCTAATCTTCTTTAGAAGTTCTAAGCGCTTTACAACATCTAAAGTGATATAACTGCAAAAAAAACAACCAAATACCATGAAATTGGATAACATAATAAAAATGCTGAAAATGTTTAACTTAAGAATAGTTAAAAGCTGAAAATAATATGTATCACGTAGACAGAACGTTTTGCACCGATAAGGACTCAAACATGCTTGAAACAAATATAGACTTACTGATATCTTGATGAATTTCACTCGTCTACTGCCGATATAATTATTAACACAAGAAAAATCAAATAACGTATCAGCCAATAAAAGTGTCAGCGTTGAAAGATCACGATCACATAAATGACTAAAAATATACGAATAAAATATGTCAGGAGAAAGAGTTTTAACATTAAGCGGCAACTGCAGAGTACAATCTGAAAATGTATTTTATGAGATGGTTTGATACTATTGCCTGAAGAAGCAGACGATTAATCAGATCAACCGCATCTGCAACTAGATGAGGTTCAGGCAGATGAAATGCAAAAGTTATCAAGAAACACAAAAATGATGAGGAACACTATCGCACTTTGAAATATGAAATCCACAATCTTTATTTATTTCAGTCTTGCATAGGACAAAAGTTAACGGCTGGCTTTTTTTAAAAACAAAATATGTACATTGCTTCGTTTAGTGACACGCTTGCTGAAATATCTAATAGCTATTTTTATAACGTTCTGGTCTCAGATAATAACACTGCTAAGCATATTAAAAACCGTTTTTTTTAAATATTTTTAATATGATGCTCTATGAAGACTAGCTGTAGAATAATGCATTCGCGCTGCTTGATCTTATAAAAATTAAAATAGAACTCGTAAAGCTTACAGATGCGATTAACCATAATGATAGACGTGAAAGAATGCAGCAATGTGACGCCAATTTTCTTTTAGCGGCAAATAACATTGTCATATAAAAATATACTATGATTAATAATTTCGACGCGGCATCAAGTGATGTCCCTAAATTACCATTTGGCTACTTTGCCTGACTAAGAGAGCTTTCAGACGATCGACAAGCAAAACTGAAAAGATGAATGTCTGCAATGCTTTTTAATATTAGAAATCGTTGTGCAAACGCTCTGGGCAGGTTTTCAACAGTATGATTAATACAATTGCAGGTGCGCGTTTGCTATCAGAACAACAGCAACTGCTATGAGACGAGAAGGAGACGATTGTATACAATGAAATGTTTCATCGATGTAAATCACATAAGCGAGGACCTGCAGCCAAAGAGCGTTGAAACCTCATTGTTTTATTAATCTGCTTATCATAGATGAGAGCGTTATTCAACCGTTTTTCATGCATCATCGCCACCTGTTATTTATCTGGCTGCATTTCCCTTGTGTTGTCAACAACTGGAATCATATCTACAGGCATCGTGTGGAATCCATTTTTGATGATTATTTCTGGTCTTGGAATTCAATCCAGCTATTTTTAAAGAAAAAAAAGAATATAAAACCGAACATTCAGAACAAAAAAATTCCTGTGTAGGTATGTTTTTACTACAACCTTGTCTGCGCATAATACGTACTACATGTAACCTCGTTAATGGACTGCGCAGTAGAAAATATTATAGCAGAGCGTAGATCTATGTTGATTTCCGATGTGAGAAGCTTAATGCCCCAACAAATAGAGACCAAAATATGCAGACGATGGTACTTACTTTGCCACGTCTCTCATATTAAAATCTGACTTAGGCAAAGAAAACAAAGATGATGTATTCGTAGATAACAATCTTACATGGTCTATTCACATTAAACACATTTCATAAAAGGTTAATTTTTATATTTGGCTACTGAGGAAAATCAAAACATACATTCCTCTTAAGTATAGGGTCATCTTTGATATAATAAAAAGCTATATTCAGCCATATCTGGACTACTGTAATGTAATTTGGGGTAATACCTCTAATTCAAACATAACGACACTTATAAGGCTCCAAAAGAGGGCTTGCCATTTAAATTCTAGATGAATGTATAGACAATGAATGCAATGAATAATATAAAGGTTTTAACAATACATGAAAGAATATTTCTTACAAAAGCCAAATTGATGTATAAAGTATCCAGAAAAGCCATTCCGGTCTATCTAAGCAATATCTTTCACCAAAGAGATGCTGATGGTACTCCAAATTTAAGGTCCAAAGAAGAAAAAATTACATTATACCAAGGCCAAAGAAGAAATAATTTGTTTTTTTTTTAAAAAAAAGTTTTTAATAAACTGGTCTAGTAGTATGGAACAACATTCCCAGTATAATGCTACCTAAGCAAGCGAGCGGAAGCAAAGGTGCAAAAGATAGACACTTCTCAACTACAAGTACACAGTCAAAATTATAATATGGCCAGAACCAAGCAAACTGCTAGAAAGTCAACCGGGCCTGCAATGTAAGAATAGAGAAGACTACAAAGTAGACGAATGATCATGCAATAAGACAAGAAAATAATGACAAGAAATTAATATTTACAGAAAAGAAAAATAAGGAATCAATATACAGAATACAACGAAACGAAGCGAAGTTCGTACGTGAACAATTCACGATAAGCACGTGAAAAAATGGCGGCATCAAGAAAGACGACAACGGACCTTCACAAATATTTCAAAACACGGAGAGTATAATCAGAAGATGGGACCTATCTAGAATGTAAATATAAAAAGGGAACACAACTGATTAAATTTCAAGGTTTGAATGATGGTAGAATACTTGGAACAACAGCAGTTTTGGTAGCTTTAAAAATCAACGATGAAGATATAATTTCCAAAATCTACTCAGTCAACTATGCAAAGGGAGGATATCAATTAAGATATAGAGGTAACACACCAGCGTTACCATATGGAGAAACACAAATTTGTGGAATAAGAGCAGTAATTAAAAAAAAAGTCCAGAACCGATTATGAGAAGAATAAGAAAACAAACAGGAGAACTCAATATATCAGGAATCCCGATGGAGATACCACTGGAAACCACTGTTGGCTGGTTCGAAGAGAAATTTGGCATAAAAGTGGAAAAATCAAAACTTGGAGTAGTACCAGGGTTTAGTATCTTTGATGAAACCAGAATCTTCGAAATTGAAAAATCCAAATTACGCACAATCAAAAGAGCAAATTTTCAACATGTTTTTTAACAACAACATGGTACAAGGGGTGCATATACCATAGAAAGTGCAATAGATGTGGGGAAACCAGCCACACGCCCAACAAATGCAATAGAAACGAAACGAAAGACACATCTATCCCAGAAAAACAAACAATTATCATTCCGGAAAAACAAATAACCAGCAGAGAACAAGATTTATCGCAAACTTCGAATAAGACCAAGGGAGAAACTGACCAGCAAAATAAAAAAAAACCAAAGGAAACAACAAGGTTAACATCAAAAGCCGAGAAAATCCGACAATATATATATATTACAAAAAAGCAAAAAAATAATAAAAACAAAAAAATATAAACCAAATAAATAGCATACTAACCTTAACATTAACAGGAGAGCCTTTCCATAATGGTCTGCGAAGATCAGCGGAAATAAGGACCAACATTCCCAGCGACATAAGGCAGGCTCCTAGCATTTCTTCTTTTCATAATCAATGTCTTAAATAGATGAAATCTTTAGAAAGTTTAACAGTGCTAGTACCAAAACAAATACTGCCTGCTTTAGTGCTTGTCTGTAATTATGCATCATTTTCAAAACTGAATCTTTCAATGATATTTTATGTTTTTTTTATATGTTTACGTTTTAACAGATGTCTGTGCATGTGTTCCAGGCTTGATACTTTGAAATTTAAAATTCCTTAATTATTTAGTGTTAAGCCAGACTCTTCACATCAGGTTGTATGCATGGTATATATTGTACATAACAGATAGAAGGCCTCAAGGTAGATTAGTTCTGTACCTAATTGAGTTACCTTCTCTACATCAAGTCTTTATTATTATTATTATTATTAATATTATTATTATTATTATTATTATTATTATTATTATTATTCTGTCACTCAAAGTCTGATTAGGGCAAACAAAACCTCGGCACCAAATCAGTCGTGTTTTTCTTATAGAAAAATTAAAGGTCGCTTTAACTCGATGGCAATTTTAGCGTAACATTTAAAGTGTTCTTTGTTTCTTTTGATAGTTTTCCAATGATGTTTTGTGTCTTGAGCGAATCAAAGCACACATGTGACGGCCATCTGACGCCTGAGCTCATACAAATTGAGTTCAGTAGGACAGTAAGAGGTAAATTTGAAATTTTATTAGAAGTTGCGCGCTATGCCCCACTTTACTTTAATAATAACGACACTATATGATTAGTTATTCAACTTAAAGGGACTGTTTAGACATTTTTGACAAAGGTCTTTCTTTAATGGAATGTCTGTATCGACTTCGTAACTCGTTGTTTTGCTGACGGAGATATCTATATACGAACCTCTATTTCATTCATATGTCACATTGATGTGCTTAACTTGAAGTTATAAAATGGATATTAAATATACATTTATTACATGGGGTGAGATAACAAATACACATTTATCACATGGGGTGAGAAAATCCAATATGCAAATAGTGATTGAAAGTTATCTTTTTTAAACCTATGAACATTTTTAACTCACATTTTAGCAGTTAAAACTAAAAAACAATTCATACCAAAAAATATATTTTTATATATTTTATAAATTCTACTGCAGATAAAATGTATACTTACCAACCGAAAACAGTATATTTGGCTGATGATGGTCTTATAAACAGTTATGTATATTCACTTCCCGGTCTGTATATCTTAAATGTTATATAACGAGTTTTCCCAGCAGTCTATATTTATACATTGGGATTCCAGAGGTCATTAGGTATTTTAATTGAAAAGGTAGAAATTTTCTTAATTCAATGTGCCAAACCATTCTTAATAGCCGTGTTAACGATATTACAAAATCTCGAGATCTTACATGTCTATTGTCCGTTCCATACAAAAACAGTTTCTATGCAAATATGAAAAAATTGTAAAGGTAATAAGAGGGTAAAGAAATTATTCACATATATGCAACTAAATGATAAATCGAGGAAAACGTCTCATGGTCACATGACATCATATTTGAGTATGTGAGTGGTGGTGTGCTGAAAAACATGATAAAAGTGTTGACGACGGATACAAATGTTTTTGTTAACAATAGTGAATAATGATGGTGTTTTCAATTAATGAAATTCTTGATAAAAGTTTAAAAATTAAATTTCAATTAACTGTAAGAATTGGAGCAATATTTCGTATGATAATGCTTTTTGGTTTTAATCAATCAACGAATCTTACATATATTCCTGAATAATAATCGAATATTTACCTAGCAATGCACCGTATATATATATATATATATATATATATATATATATATATATATATATATATATATATATATACAAATAAAACTTATTTTGATAGACTCTCAGATAAATGTATATGTAATCATACACGTACGTACATACATACATACATACATACATACATACATACATACATACATACATACATACATACATACATACATACATACATACAATTAGATTTGATAGTGATAAGATAATGGCGGTATCCAAATAATGTATCTTATTTCGTTTCAAAGTTGATATAATCAGAAATAAATTTAGGAACGCGCTCTGAGAAGAATTGGGTGTTGGTATTTTTTTAAAATATCATTGAAAATGAGATTCCACAACACTGCTGTAAAATATTGTCAATACTGTTTTGTATTTAGGCAAATAAAGATTACAGTCCGAAATAGACTGCAAATTGTGTGAATGGATATTGCAAGCTAAAGTTAAGGTATCATTGACATATTGTGTTGCCATGTTATGTAAAGAGTCATGTGTCAAAATAGCTTTAAAGTATTTTAATCTATAAATAAAAGGTAATCACTCTAAACAAATAAATACTAGTAACTGAGATCTGAGGTAGTCCATTTTTGTATCAATCGAGCAGCTCGATTTTTAAGAGTTTAATTTTCCAATTAAGATTCTTAAAATTCCAAATCTCCGCTATTATGATTCCATAATCAACCAAAGGCAATATGCATCCAATACAGACATTTTTAGAATAGATTCTAACGCATACAAACACAGAATATGCGCTTTGTTCGATTTTCCGATTTTAAAAAATTCCTGTCAAGAATCACATCTAAGTTTTATTTATTTTCAATAGCATTTAATTCCCTAAAGAAAAGATCCATGTACTCGAATTTCTTTATTTATCGCCTTGTTGAGAAAAAGTTAGTTATTGACCTTTTTGCATATCTTCGCACCAAACGTATAACATCATCATCGTCCAGTTATTTATTCTGTAGAAGATAACAGATTGTATCATTCATCGCATGTAAGGCAATGTCATCCACAGAATGATTCAGTTTTAATGACGTTCATATGAAGAGACAGGTCATTAGTGAAAATGGGGGCCCCGAGTGGCCGAATGGTCTAAATCGTTCTCCAATACGGATCGCTGCCGTCTCTCCTCTGTCTGCGTGGGTTCGAATGTCAGATTCGGCCAATGTGAGTATGTGAGAAAGCTTGTCAGTAGCTTCTCGTGGGTCGGTCTTTCTTTCTGGGGGGTTTTTCCCGGGTTCTTCCGCCACCATTGGTACTGGCCGCCATGTATAGCCTTTCATGTGCTGAAAAATGGCGTTAAACCCTACAACAACAACAACTACAACAACAACATTAGTGAAAATGTGAAAGATCAAATGGCTATGAATAGGATTCCAGGACAAAAATACCCTAAGATGAAGCCCTCTAAGAGGGGTAGAACAAAGGCCCCTTGGACATAAACCTCCAGGCAGGGTTAGGAAAAAATCTCCCAAAAATACAGAAGCCTTTGGACAGGGGTAGGAAAAATGTTCCCTAGGACAGAATCATCTTCAAAGGGGTAGGAAAAATAGTTGTATTTCTGAAAAATTACGCATATGATTATATTTATTAATACCGCTACTGTGGCTTAGCAGTTAGAGCGTCCGCCGCGGAAGCGGGAGGTCGTGGGTTCGATCCTTGGCCGAGTCATACCAAAGACTTACAAAAATGGTACTAACAGCTGCCTCTCTTGGCGCTCAGCATTAAGAGCCTGGTCGGCCTGGTGTCAGGATAATGTGACTGGGTGGGACATCATGCTACGTGTCTGGAGCATGATGTCCCAATGCTAGACATCACTATAAACTGCCTCATTGCAGACATCGTAGCGATATGACTGAAAATTGTTAAAGCTACTTGAAAAGTCATAACCAAACAATAAATATTTATTAACCTTTCGTCGTATGTTTGACGTGTAAAATATGATAACATGGGGGGGGGGGGGCGATAAACATTCAGACCAAATGCAACTTTTTGTAAACATTTAGGATTAAAGAACGAAATAGAAAGTGATTTTCCGTTGTGTATTAGTATATCTTTATGTGTTATTTTGTAAAAGCGAGGGTCATCCTATGAAATTCAAGAAAGTGGTTTATTTTGTTTCTGAAATTTACATAATTTCTCTAATCTACTAAGCATTTATTTTCGTGTGATTCAATGCGCTGTATATTTAAAGGCAGGATATCTCTCTCTCTCTCTCTCTCTCTCTCTCTCTCTCTCTCTCTCTCTCTCTCTCTCTCTCTCTCTCTCTCTCTCTCTCAACACTTCCTAATTTTATCAACAATCTTTGTAATAACAGCACATATTTTTTGGCAGAATGTCAGATGCAGTGCAATTTTTTTCATTTAGCTCTAGATACAGATTTAAGATGGCAACTTATTTGACATGACACACAGCAAATACATTCCCTTGAATTCAATTAATGTCATCCAAGTAAAGAAAAACGTTTTAAATAAGTACCTTTTTTCCGAGTGGATTTTAGGTGGTAAAACGTGAGATATAATATTCGTCAGTGATTGTCAGTTATCACGGTTACATTGGATCATCTTTATTACTACGTAGAAATCACTACTTACTATACCGATTGTCCTGATTTAAAATAGTAAAAATTATCCAGTGACTAAAATTGTACGTGTATATTAATAATTCTTTACTCACCACCAAAACACATTCACCAACAACCCATCGTTTAAGTTGCCATCATTCTTAACTGAAAGCACTTCTGAGTTACTTCCCGGTTCATGTACTAAAATTTTGTTCAGTTCTATATTTATCTATTGCGTAGTCAGAGGCGTAGCGATGATATTTTGCGCCCGGGGACAAACTATAAAATTGGCGCCCCAGCGATCTTGTGACAGATTTATTACTCTTGTTTTCTTTTTATAATGTAACGTTGCAAACCTCATTTTGGCGCCCCTGTACCTTGGCGCCCGGGGACATATGTACCCCCCCCCCGCCCCCCGCCCCCCCCCCCCCTCGCTACGCCTCTGTGCGTAGTCAAAGAATATAAAGACATATTCTACATGTAATATAGTTGTCAGGTTTGGCAAGAGTCATCATTGTTTTCCTTCGAGTACAGGCCTGAATGGAACTTAGCATCAATTAATTGACGTAATTACAGTCAGTTATACAAATACATGAAAAATGAACAATCAAAATATTAGCAGTACTTTAAGGAAAGAACGTATAAATATTAAACACAGCATACCAATTTGAATAAAACAGGGTGAACACTGCACATCCAATTAGGAAATTAACGAGAACATTTATATAGTTATATGAATATCAATTAGTCATTCAATTACTATACCAATGGCGGATCCAATCGGGTGCAGAGCTGGCGCACGCCTCCTCCTACCATTTCTTCTTCTCCCCCACCCCAACTCCCATAAAGTGACCGCAAAAACAAAAGGATCATTTCATGTAGAAAGCGATCTTTACAATTCTATGGTTGTCATAATGTTCCAACAAGGCGTAAATACCAGAGCGTCCGAGGGCTTTATCAAGGCCTTTTCCTGAGAGTTAGATTACATTGTTTATGCTCCAAGATCTCAACACACATTTCTGGAGCCACACATGAATACTGTCACAAAATACACTTGCTGATATCAATACGCTCAGAGCAAATGTTTTAAGTACAAAAGGGTGTCAAAACACGTTACGATATCTGCATAGCGCACAGTCAAACGTTGTCTGTATACATGTTCCACATGATTTGAAAAGTTTTGATTTACAGAAGATTGAAATACCTATTTGATCATTACTATTAATAACTAATAAATCAATGACCAATGTATATATGAAAGATAATAGCAGATAAACCCGGTAATATTGGGGATAAAACCTTTATATCCTGTATCAGTATCTATTATTTCATGATATTAATGCAGATGTCAAACTTTCATTTCCTACGTTATTCTTAATTCCAACTTCAAAGCAGCTAATTTTAAAAATGTCACATCAAAATGAGATCACACTATTAATCAATGTGTACATTTCATCACGTCAACACTGAGCGTTGTGGACGAACGTGCCTAAATATGTATTTTTTATGATTGGTACCCTAATACTATGTAACGGATATGCTCGGTATCAAGCGCTATTAGTACAATATTGCACAAGACCCTGGTCAGAGGTATTGGGCAACATGGAAAAACAACACTCGAAACCGCCTCCCGCTAATACTCGTTTATCTAAGGAATGACCTCTACGGTGTGATTTGCCCGGCTAGAATGGATATGGTAATCTGAGACGGTATCTTAAACAAAACAACACACGAGCCCCCGTAAAGATAAATTAAAAATTTAATTAAAATACAATCAAGAGAAGAATGACACAGTAAATTGCAATTTCTTTCCTTCTGAATATTCTTAGTTCAGAAGCACTTTAACCGAAGCTTTAAAATAATGGATACATTAATTAAAATTCAAACACTAATAAAATAGATGAATTTAGCCGTTAATAGCTGATAGTAAATTTCATCACGAAATCGAGTGTTCATTAACATCGGACTGCTTGGGAAATTCACAATGACCTTGTTCGACAACTGGTTTTTCCTTCTGCGTGCGTCACGACTTTAGCATGCCCTTTGGTTGAACGTGGGATTCCACAACTCTGACTCCTAACTTCTTTTCCCTCCTTTTGAATTTCGACTTCCTCGCTATTTCTCACTCTTTCTTCAAACAAACTACTTTTCCTTTGAAAAGAAAAGGGTAAAACGCCATAAGTATCATGTTATGCTTTAAGAGTTGAGATTGTCCGTCCGTCTTTTTGGTTCGAACAATCAGATCTTACTATCAGTGTTAACTTTTATACGGCTAACAAATACTACACAAGCCTTCAGATCAATACAGTTATACCGCTAATTATCGACATCAGAATTTGGTGAAGTCACATATATTCCCGTAAATCATTACGTAAAGTGAGGCAATATATCATAGCCCACAATCAATATTTACTAATAAGATAAATTCAAATTAATGTAACACTTTCCAATCATAAATGTACACAGCGGGTTTCAACACCACCCATTAACCAACCTAAGTATATAAGGTGAAAAATGCTAATCCAGAATTCGAAATACATTACTAAACCACTGTAAAAAAAAAAAACGAACTATCCATACAAAAATCAACACGTCATGCATCTGTAACAATCGTAACATCCTATAAATTACATTATGATAAATGTGAATGATTCCTACAAAATCAACAGATCATGCATCTGTAACGAAGAAACATTATACAAATTACATCATTATAAATGTGAATTTGAGTTAAATACCTTGTGTTTTTGGCGTCTTACAATCGTTCCAAATTCAATTTCCTCTGGAACCACAATTTTTTACGGACGTCTTTCTTTCAAAGAACGTTCGGAGTCTTCTCCTATGTTGGAATTAATAATGCTGACCGTCTCTTGCAGAGGTCTTCCTAGACTGACTAAAATCATTTGATTCGTAGTATATATTCCCTTAAGCATTAGGGATCGACCCAACCCCCTGATTTCATATTTGACCAATCGGAATAAATGCTATTCCTACAGACATTTGGAAAACTGTTTAAAAATGTGTCAAAATGCCACCTTTCATTAGTCTCAATCATTTTTGACAGCTTTACGTGAGAATTTTCCCTTTTCCTTCCCGTCATACTACCAATTCGTTTTTACTATAAACATAGGACCAGACTTAGGGGCTGACTGATTTTTGCTAGCTATACGAATGTACATTATTGTGTGGAAATAGGTTATAAAGCAAAAATCAGTCAGCCCCTAAGTCTTATCAGTAAAACATAGAACAAATTTCCGTACTGACGTAAATACAGAATGGTTCTTATCTAATGATGGACAGTCGGCGCTACAAAATGGTTCTTATCTAATGATGGACAGACATCGCTGCTGGCTTAGTATGTTAAAACTTGTTGCTGGTTTAGAATATTAAGGAATTATCATATTTGGACCTAACTAATGCCAAACGAATATAGATAAACTACAAATTTGAGTTGTACATTATGTCAGATGACGTCAAATTAAGCCAGTTTTGACCAGGAGAAACTGATTCTTACCTGAAGAGAGCGGACATATTTTCTCTCCGAAACCTAACACCTGACACAAGATGCGTATAAATAGACCGCGCATTAAAGGGTCAAGTCAGTTCTGTATCGACGAGGAAATAGACTTTTGTCTTCTCATTTCAGGTAAAACAATTGTATATGTCGTAACTTCTTTAAGAATAAGTACTTTTAATGTTTGTTATTTTAATAGTAACATTGTTATGTTAGCAACATTGTTCACTTAATACTTTTATTTATAACATATTGTAACGGAATGTTTAAATGTTCTAAATAATTCATATTTAATTATATTTATGTAATTTTTATTGTAAAGGTTGAGATTGTTACGAACTTCATGTTTAGATTTAATGTTGAAATAAGGTATTCTTTAGGCAAGAAAGAGTAATATCTAGCAACATATTCTAAATCAATATTCTATTTTAAAATAAGTAAAATGCATTTCTTTAAATTAATTGTTAAATTAACTATGGTTATTACATTTTATACCTTTGGCTATCTTGAAATTGATCGAGAATTAACTATTTGTATAATATTCTAAAATGCAGAAGTTATGCGAATGAAGGAAGTTGGAAAGCTTAAAAAGGGAAAATATAATATGTATTGCATGAATTTTTATTATAAAGTTTTTAGATGTGTTTCTAGATCGTAGTCAATATATGTGTGTTGTTTAATTAAATAAAGTCAGTTCTGTATCGACGAGGAAATAGACTTTTGTCTTCTCATTTCAGATGTAGTGTAGCTGTCTTATCATCGTGGCGACACTCTTTTAAGAGAGTCTGAACTCTCTTTCTCTCTCTCTCTCTCTCTCTCTCTCTCTCTCTCTCTCTCTCTCTCTCTCTCTCTCTCTCTCTCTCTCTCTCTCACACCATGGATATTGACGCTCCTTAACATACGAGTAATTCCTTCTCATAGCAAGAAATGAGAAGAAGGTTATGAAAAGCTAATCACAACATACATCACAGAAACTTTTCATAACAATTCATTAGATTTCATCTGATATACTTTTTCACGCGTTTAGTTGACTAAGAGTTTAAAAAAAGCTTTTTTTATAAATCTTTTTTTTTCTTAATTAAGGTAGAGGTTGTGTATGTTTACTTTGCCTTGTTTGCTTTTTAGGTTTTTTTATTTCATAATATAATACTGACAAAGTGACAATTTATGTTTGACTTGACCTTGTTCAAAATCAAGGTCATTTATTTCCGGTAATGACTTATTGATATTGGTTTTGGGGTAAACATGTTTATCTAAGCATGAACTGATGGATTTGCAGGTTGTTTAACACACATTTCATATTATGTGTTTAGAAAAAGATTTCTAATTATAACTAAGATTTCAGTTTTTAAACATTGAGAGTTTATTTATAATGCTTTTCCCACTTGGTAATAGTTTTTCTGAGTGATATTGCTATTTTTCATAACTGTGTTACTTCAGTATAAGAAGATCGATAATTCTTAGGACGAACAAAATATGTAGACTACAGCATGAGCGCCCACACATAGGCACGGTTGTGGACACCTGCCCCTCCCCCCCTTCCCAATCATCTGCCCTCAATGTTTTGGCCTGCACCCGTAAAACAATAGCTGACCATTACATCTTCCTGTTCCCGAAACCACTGCGCCACCACTGCCCACTGCTCCTGCCTCCTTTATTCTCCTTTTACTATTAATATATATATATATATATATATATATATATATATATATATATATATATATATATATATATATATATATATATATATATATATATATATATATATATATATATATATATATATATACTGTGATCATTTGAATTTTGGAGACTTTTCGATGCATTTTAAAGTTACACCACACCCAAGAGATGGTACGACGGTTTACTTAAGAGCTCTTTATATCAATTTCATAACTGCTGTGTTACTATTTGGTTCATTAATTCCTTATTGTGCTAGTTGTGTGTGTGTGTGTGTGTGTGTGTGTGTGTGTGTGTGTGTGTGTGTGTGAGAGAGAGAGAGAGAGAGAGAGAGAGAGAGAGAGAGAGAGAGAGAGAGTACAATTTGAAATACCAAATGCATCTGTGGATACATAAATAATCAAAATTGGCGTTAGGACAGTTGTACAATGACTACATTGTGTTTTTTTATTGTCTTATTTATACCTGCAGTACGTAATGTTTCAATGGCTTCACTATTATGTTTTGGAGGCATTATAATATGAATTAACTATGAAGTAATTTAATTCAATCTTGGCGTACGGTAATTTTCATAAGATTCGAGATATATGTAATGTTAATGATACTAATTTTGTACCATTATTTATTTGTAAAGTTTGGCAAAACTGTGACGTCATCACAGCACATTGAACAATTACTGGATAATAGAAGATTTGTAAATAATTAAACAAATTTACTTGATTGCTAAATTTCCTAATCTGTATGCTCTGTCATTTGGTGGTGGGAGGGGGTGTGCTTAATAGTTAAAAGAAAATTATAGGTTCAGGTCTCAAAACTTCGTTTGTCTATTGTATGGCAAATTCTATCAATTTAATGAAGTTTTCAACGCACGTTTTGCCAGTACTTTTACGAGCTGTATAGGGCGCTAACATGGCCTCTCACATTACGTCCTAGAGATATAGAGGTTAACACATATGAAGCGATCAGGACTGTAACGGAAATTTAACATTATTCCGTTAATCCGTAGATTTTTATCCATATGCCCACATTTTATATCCAAAACATACGTTTTGTCCCCAAGACACCACTTGGAGTATCCAGCATCAACTGATCTAGTGAGAGTGCTCAGATATAGAGAAGCATACATATACACGGTCATACAAAGAGCGAATTAAGATCAAGTAGTAGGAGTGATTTCACGAATACACAAACATTGCCTTATGCATACACTCAACAGTGTGAAGAGAAGAATAAACACACACATAATGACATGCATTAGTTTACTTTTCAATTAAAAGAAATGTGTTCATACATCCATTGTTAATCCGGTATTGTACCAACTGGGTTTGATATTTCTAATAGTGT
Organism: Unio delphinus; assembly: GCA_029339505.1. Lineage (NCBI taxonomy): Eukaryota > Metazoa > Mollusca > Bivalvia > Unionida > Unionidae > Unio > Unio delphinus. Next base: position 1,361,027 of record JAQISU010000007.1, on the reverse strand, counting down.
ATTTGGTTTTGCCATCCTCGACATAATTCTGTCACCAAACCGCTACCCATTTTTAATACATCCGTTCTTAATCCGGTATTGTACCAGTTGGGTTTAATATTTGTAATAGTGTATTTGGTTTTGCCATCCTCGACATAATTCTGTCACCAAACCGCTACCCATTTTCAATACATCCGTTGTTAATCCGGTATTGTACCAATTGGGTTTAATATTTGTAATAGTGTATTTGGTTTTGCCATCCTCGACATAATTCTGTCACCAAACCGTTACCCATTTTCAATACATCCGTTGTTAATCCGGTATTGTACCAATTGGGTTTAATATTTGTAATAGTGTATTTGGTTTTGCCATCCTCGACATAATTATGTCAACGAACTGCTACCCATTTTGGTTTGATAACTACTGGCAGAACATATGTTGCAAGTGAGAAAAAAAAGTGGTTCATCAGTTTGTTACATGGCTGCCTTCTGCCAGTCAAGATTCAGCATAATAACTAACCCTATCCAATGTCAGTTCCCTGTGTTGCACATGAGTTTGTTTTATTTTGAGTGTTGTTATTCTGTTGTATTTTTTATATGTTCGTAGAGTGAAATATGACCTTTGAAGAGAGTCATTACATAAATTTGCCACACTGTCAAATTCAGAATTAGGAGTGAAGCTAGAAAATCAGAATTAGGATTTAAGCTAGGTTTACTATAAGGTGGCATTTGATAAATGATTCTGCGCAAGTTTTAAAACGCAAAATCAAGATACATTTAGCAACAGACATTTCACAACAATGAGTTCGGTTTCACATCGAATTCACTGAAAGACATTAAACTTTACAGGTTATCTCCCTTTTCTATTCGCTAAGTGACTACTGTTATATCCGGATCAAACCAGGTTTTATGAGGACATAGCCATAGACGGAATCCTTTATACTTAGCTTAGTTGATGCCGTTGTTGTAATAGGAGTTTTTATAACCCGATGTTGGGAACCTCTCTTGCTCCTTGTAAATTCAAAGGATGCGAGTGAACAAGAGACATCATTTGGAGAGGGCAAGTGCTATAAAATTACTGTAGAAAATAACAATCCCGTCAATATTTACCCCACGCGCCGGAAACATAGAACTGACGTCCCTGGAGTGGATCAATCAGATAAATAAGACTAGAGAACCAACAATATTTGGGGGTCAGAGTAAAAAATTAAAGTTGAAAACTTGAGGAACCTTAGGAGAGATCCTTCAATTCAACAGTGCGCTAGAGAATTCTTAGAGAGAAGACGTCTTAGAGTCTAGCGTGCAACCGCCATGTTCTAAGAACAAGGAAACGGGGTGAGTAGATGAAAACGACAGACGCTTGGAGTAATCCGTGGGATCGGATTGACTAGATAAGAATTTGGAATTTGAAAGCTTTGGAGGTCCAATATTGCATGACACCTATGTAGGGACACCTACTCGTTATAATAAAATATAAATCAATGCAAAATGTATCTGGACAGGAGTTCGTTCCACTCACCCGCACTTACAGTTATGTAGATTGATAGCTGAAATGTTTTTAATTTTAAATATTTCTAAAATCATTGTTACGTGTTGGTGTTGGTTGTCGTTTTCCAGAGAATCATCGACCACTGAAATTGCCCGGATTGAATAAATAATGAAATAAAATATGCAAGCTATTAATTGAATAAATGGAGACCTGAGGAGAGATACAGAATAAAACAACATGAACCCTCATATACAGAATATAATAATTTAATCAATTATATAACAAAATGAAACGGGGCCCCGATTGGCCTAGTGGTCTACGGACCACTGCCATCTCACCTCTGTCTGCGATGGTTCGAGTCTAAGATTCGGCTAATGTAGTTAAGTGAGAAAGCTTGCCAGTAGCTTCTCGTGGGTCGGTGGTTCTTTCCGGGGTTTTTCCGGTTTCTTCCTCCACCACTAATACTGGCCGCCATGTATAGCCTATATATTGTGCTGAAAAATGGCGTTAAACCATAAAAACCAAAAAAAAAAACAAACAAAATGAAACTGAACATGACAATTTTAGTATACAATTATGTAAGAAATAATTATCAATATTATAAAAATGATTATTGGCCGTTCTGTTAATGCCGATGAGAAAAATTGTAATGAAATCGATTGAGCGATCGAACCTGATTGTCCAGCATGCCTGCATAACCTGACCAGACACTCACTCCAAATTCAACGTAAACTTATTTGGTTGGTCTCCGTTCGTTTTAACTGTATGTGTGCTTGTATGTAGTTTGTTCTCTTATTAGATAGACAAATTGGCAACATAAATATTTCTCAAGTTTTTTTTCTTCTTCTGGGATCTAACTGTATCCACTCTCTCGTTACGACAGATATCGTCATATCTTAAATCAACAGAAAATAAGTCTAATATGAGAGAATTTTTAGACTGACAACTGATACATAAATCTTTGTACAGAAGATTAATAAACCTCACTAGTGGGCTATTCAGCAACACGAACTGAACTTTAGTATAATTAAATCCGTTAGGCCTACCATGAACTATAAATCATTAACTGGATTTGTTGTCAGCAGGCAGGCACTTTTTTTTCTTTGTTAAAATAATTCACATCCTAATTATTGGAATGAATCAATGAAATTCACTTCTTGAATAAACTACTCTTTTATCTAACAATGTATTGCGTGAAGATCCTACGACATAATAATTTTAGCATATATCATTAATGACATTTAGGAAAACTAAATTAACACAATTATCTTAAGAAATTTTTTAGCAAGGAATTATCATAATGTATACAATTTTTAGAATAAGCGAATCATATAACATTCAAGACGAATGAATGTTATCAATTATCTCCCGTACTCAAATCAAATGAAACTGATGTATGATTTTAAAACAAAGATGAAAACATTAAATTTCAAACTCATATCAATGAACGAATTGCATCAATGTGAGACAAATACTTTGTGCTTTGGAGACTCGCTCGCTTCTATAGTATTATAATCTCTCTGTATCTTTAAGATTGCGTGTCACTAAAACTTCCAGACACCCGTCCCTTGGATAATTTTAACCAGTAAGCACTACCTACTAATCTCGGAGTCAAGACTTTCCCATTCAACAGAAAAACTTGGACTGGCTAATTTTACGATGAAGAATATTTAAAACATTGAATTTTGAATGGGAAACACACACACACACACACACACACACACACACACACCTTGTTTAGCCTAAACAAACTGATACAATTTACCTAACCATTGAAATTTGACACACGCCTATCCAGGCTTGACACACTTCATGTTTCCGCGTTGTATTAATAAACCGATTTCTGAAAATTCTCATCTTGTCGCACTGATTTGAACTGGTGCCCCCTAAAAAAATGTCTTTCCATAATCTCCCATGCTTAAACCCAAATTCACAATACCTCATTCACCTGTCCGACCGTTATCAAACGGACATAATTTAAACCCAATCAAGCACCTAACAGGGATATTAAAACGACCTAAGTATATCGATCAAGTTGTATTATATGTTGTGTACGTAAATCATTTTTGGGTTTGAATTTATTTCTTCAAATTATTTTTTAAGAGCATAGGCTAGTAACATATATCACACTGACTGCCCCAAATGTGCCGCGAGAACATCTACACAATTGATACTGTTACAATTATTAGATGGTAAAAACTGTATTCAAGTGACTAGATGTACCAAGTACAAATTTCCGTTTCTTTTTAGAAATGTTTTGTTTCTAAGACATCTTCAACTGAAAGATCGCTATGTAATGTATGCAGATAATAATGGAGAGGGGGAGGGGTGAGAAGAAAAAGAACCATCTGGCAGCGTTGATAAGAGAGTAAAATTGCAAACAGTATGATAATCAGAGATATAAAAAAATCTTCCTCAATTCATCAACAGAATTTCAATGTTAAATATTCTTGTTATTGTCCATACTATTTTAAATGAACATAGCATATTTTACACTTCACTGACCGTTTTAAACACAATATAAAAATCGAAATTAGTAATGTAAGTATAGTGACTATTTAAAGAGTATTTAGAACCACTTTTACCTGAAGAATACTTTGGTGCATTTATGCGGCTAGAGCTATTTTAAGTGACAGTTTAAAAAATCCCGTGAGCTATTTATAAACTTTAGGAACAATATATTTTTACCATCGATGAAATAGATTTCTTCAAAGAAACATTTACTCCGTTATGCTGAGTAGTATTATAAAAATATTGCACAAAAAAAGATCATTCAATTTCAAATTTCGGCTCACACACAATGAGCTAAGGCAGACTGGATATGTAACAATATGGTATTACCGACTGACTTCAGATTAATGTACTATTGGTCTGGATATGTAACAATATGGCATTACCGACTGACTTCAGATTAATTTACTATTGGTTGGATATGTAACAATATGGTATTACCGACTGACTTCAGATTAATTTACTATTGGTTGGATATGTAACAATATGGTATTACCGACTGACTTCAGATTAATTTACTATTGGTTGGATATGTTACAATATGGCATTACCGACTGACTTCAGATTAATTTACTATTGGTTGGATATGTAACAATATGGCATTACCGACTGACTTCAGATTAATTTACTATTGGTTGGATATGTAACAATATGGCATTACCGACTGACTTCAGATTAATTTACTACTGGTTGGATATGTAACAATATGGCATTACCGACTGACTTCAGATTACTTTACTATTGGTTGGATATGTAACAATATGGCATTACCGACTGACTTCAGATTACTTTACTATTGGTTGGATATGTAACAATATGGTATTACCGACTGACTTCAGATTAATGTACTATTGGTTGGATATGTAACAATATGGTATTACCGACTGACTTCAGATTAATTTACTATTGGTTGGATATGTAACAATATGGCATTACCGACTGACTTCAGATTAATTTACTACTGGTTGGATATGTAACAATATGGCATTACCGACTGACTTCAGATTACTTTACTATTGGTTGGATATGTAACAATATGGCATTACCGACTGACTTCAGATTACTTTACTATTGGTTGGATATGTAACAATATGGTATTACCGACTGACTTCAGATTAATGTACTATTGGTTGGATATGTAACAATATGGTATTACCGACTGACTTCAGATTAATTTACTATTGGTTGGATATGTAACAATATGGCATTACCGACTGACTTCAGATTAATTTACTATTGGTTGGATATGTTACAATATGGCATTACCGACTGACTTCAGATTAATTTACTATTGGTTGGATATGTAACAATATGGCATTACCGACTGACTTCAGATTACTTTACTATTGGTTGGATATGTAACAATATGGTATTACCGACTGACTTTAGATTAATGTACTATTGGTTGGATATGTAACAATATGGTATTACCGACTGACTTCAGATTAATGTACTATTGGTTGGATATGTTACAATATGGCATTACCGACTGACTTCAGATTAATGTACTATTGGTTGGATATGTAGCAATATGGCATTACCGACTGATTTCAGATTAATGCCTATTGGTCTGGATATGTAACAATATGGTATTACCGACTGACTTCAGATTAATGTACTATTGGTTGGATATGTAGCAATATGGCATTACCAACTGACTTCAGATTAATGTGCTATTGATCCGCAACATGAATTTGAATGCCTGCTTTACTCTCAGCATAATAATTTTAATTATGTATATTTTCGGTGTACAGATGATTTGATTTGTTAATTGATCCAGCTGATCAAGACGTTGCTCCTAAAGCGATTAATGATAGGTTTATTAATTATCGCGACAATATCAAAATTAAATAACGTTCACGAGTTTACATATGAAGACCTAAGATATGTTTAATCAAGGGCTTGTTCAATCGAATTTTTCTGTCGGGTGTCTATGTGAGAAAGATGCATGGGATAAATCTTTCTCCCGTTCCTATGCCTGGATGATACATTTTTTTAAAACTGAGGACGCCATGTAAATATCTCTTTCTCACTTTATATACGTGTACGATCGTGTTTTCCGTCTCTTTCTTACTTAACACATTAACCCCTAGCGACGACTTTACGGGGCATGAGGAAGTAGCCTACTTCCAAGGTCTGTATCGTCAAGGTCATACCTGATACACTAAAGTGGGTGGTATCATTGAAAAGTAGACATATGTAGCTCTACAATGATAGCAAGTAATCTGGACATTTTAATTACATTACAAAATACAGAGGGGAAAAGTCGAAGTATTTGGACCCGTTTTTTTTTCACCCAAAAATTGCCCATGGTCGTTTTCCGAATTTGTGTCCAGATTTTAGACTTTATGACCTCAGATCTACGGCAGACCAATCTGAAACGCACACCGACAGGTGAACTTGTTCAAAAAGTAGGATAAGGTGGACACATTTTGGATAAAGAGTCTTCTCCATACGAAAATTATGGGTCCGTTAAGCAAAAAAAAAAAAAAAAAAAGGCCGATTTTTGCCCTTCTGCTCATGCGCCAGCAAACTAACCAATGAAAAACATTTTCTTTAGCATTAGTAACCATTTGTCTAGCGGATTATTGTTTGGAAAGAAATCGATGTATTACGATGTATTCAGAAATAGTCCCCAAAATGTGTTTCCTACTCGCAGAAACCTCCAGGGGTTAATGTGTTAATATATGCGAATGATCGGCTTTTCCATTTCTTAAAACGCACGGAGGGGGGGGGGGATCAGAGACAATGGTGGGTGTAACTGACCTAATAAGGATACTTTTGAAGTTTAACATTTAAGGTATGAGAATGTACCAGACGGAAGCCATTACATGTGTATTTCAGTGAAAAGTATTTGTGCAAACACGGACCGGCACTGGAAAATTGCCTTTTTATCAGTCCATTTAAAATGCGTGTTTCCATTTTTTCAATCATGTAGGAACAATGTTTAAATTGAATAACTTCATTTTTATTTAATGAAGCGGCTTGACCAAGGCATCATATGAAATTCACAGACCCGAAGCACATCAATATCAGCTCGATACGCTAAGGTGTGGTTACGGTTAGCACAGCGGAACCTTGGTTAGCGAAGATGTCTCCCATATGGAACAAGACTATTACGGTCTTTCCGCCATATTGGTTTTTATTTAAAATTTATTTGTTCATTGGTTCCACTCTGCAGTTTTTACGCACTTCGGAAAAAGGAACAGTTATTATGTGAACTTATTTCCAATTTCAACAACACAGTGGAGACAATTTTGCCATGCCTCTATGCAACTTTTGTGTACTGTGGCTTATATTCTTTTATATGTGATAATTATGGAAATCATGCACTATATAGAATGCATACAGCGCATTATAATGGCTTAACCGTATGTTCGAAAATGTGTCTGAACCTGTCCTAAGTACGCTTCCTTTAGCAAAAAGTAGGGAAACTTAAATTTGCCAGGAAAGAAAATATCAGCTTCTCTAAGTTCAATAATGAATTATAAACTATACATACACTTAAAGTATCTCGCCTAGCTCTCACCGCTCAGGTGGCCTAGTGGTTAGAGCGTCAGCTGCGGAAGCCGGAGGTCGTGGGTTCGATCCCCGGTCGAGTCATACCAAAGACGTACACAAATGGTACTAAAAGCTGCCTCGTTTGGCGCTCAGTACTAAGAAGTAGTGTTGGGACTGGTTGGACTGGTGTCAGGATAATGTGACTGGATGGGACATCATACTACATGTCTGCGGCATGATGCCCCAGTGCTAGACATCACTATATTCTGCCTCACTGAAGACATCATTGCGACATGACTGAAAAATTGTTAAAGCTACGTTTTAAAAAATATCCTAATCAACTAGCTCTCATGCATCAGCGCTCAGTCATGCGCTGATCGGTACAAAATATGTTTATAAAAACATACGAAGGACAGGTATTGAAGTAAAAAATGACTCACCTATTATGCAAGTAGAACAGAACACTCAGGTAAATTATGCGTAAACTTGCTGGATTTATATTTAGAAAGCTATATATTAAATTATAAAATTGTAAATCAATGCACGCATACCAAATATGCCAAGTGATATCATCTTAATATTTAGTGAGCCATACAAATCACAGTCAATTACGATTAGATCAACATATCTCTTCTTGTGTAACACAAATTTAGACCAGGTGGAATCTCTGTATTATACATGGTTGTACATATTTTGATAGCGGGTCTAATGTTTATTAGTTTACCAATCAATAATTCTACATTACGGTCTGTTAACTTATTTTGCAATTGTGCGTCAATTGTGTTAGAATTTAATGTAAAAGTCCTAATTTATGACACGTTAACTGTTAACAAGTGTTGTTCTTATCATATATGGCATTGTCTCCATTTAGGTTATAATCAACAATATTGCCAGATCATGCGCTGAACGGCAACCCATTACCAAGAATATTACCAGATCATGCGCTGTACGGCAACCCAGTACCAAATGCCAGTGGTAGATTGTCCTTCAAACTTCACGTTGTACAATTGTAAATATTTCATTCAACCTCTTTTGGATAGACCTGTTTTATTCATACTTTATTATGGTCATAATTAGATTGCTGATTCGATTTTCTGAACATTACAACAATTGTTTGTTTTGTCTCTAAATTGTACTTTCGTTCTAATTGTATGAGCAGCAGAGAGGGTGAATCCTACAACGTTTTTAGACAAAATTTGATTGAAATCCTAAAACGAGCCGTCTTATAATCTTATTTTAACCAAAAAAAGGCGAACCCTACAACGTTTTCAGACAAAAAAATTGATTGAAATCTACATACGAAATCATTTTAACTAAAAAAATGAAAACGATTTTTTAATTAATTTTGGTCGCAACTTGTTGTCATCCACCCTCTCTGCTGCTTAGTGATTTCAGTTCTGGTTAACAAAAATAAGAAATGATTTTAACCGAATATTTGATCCAGTCCTTCGGACGAAAATCATTTATGATTTCACAAACAGACTAATCGCTAACACCTCTTCTTGTAAATCAATCAGATTATTTGACTGGTCGGTGAGTTTGAAATTAATTCTGGTTAATGAATTATTATGGCATCGCATGTAGACAGGATTAATTGGGTTTTCAATAATTAGGAATCCTGGAGGAGCTGTTGGTGCAAATGAATATAGAATATATCCTTGCTGAGCTTGATTTGATCGTTCTAGATTAATTTGATAGCTTCCTTCGATAACATCACATACTAAATTAAGTGCAATCACCGTTGAAATATTCACATTATGAGGGGCAATATGCCTACCGCCACCATCTGGATCATTATTGTGTGTCAGGATAGTTCTTTGTAGTTGTGATTGTGATGATGCTTTTTTCCACGTATCATGAATTATTTTAAAACCAACATCGATGGCATCACTGAGTAGTTTGTTTAGTTCTGGTACGTTATATCCCGGTAGTTTGAATGTGGGGATATCTTCAACGCGGATTTTATATTCTAATGCAAAAAAATCTCTTGCTTTAGGATTACTTTCATCTAATATCTCTTGAATAATTAGTGAATTAAATGTTTCCATGTCATTGATGACTTTGTTACATGTTTCTACAACGGCGATAAATTCATTTCGGGTGAGAGAGCCGGATTTAAGAGATGTTAACAACATCGAAAAATCATTATTCATCGCTCTGAAATTTATAGTGGAGTCATCCGGTTGAAGAATGTGGTAGGTCTTCTTAGTGGGAGGATCTACAACTTCAATAAAAAAATATGATTTATCATAATCGATATAAGTCCTTGGAATTTCAGATTTTATTCTGTCGGTGATATAATCATGTTTTTGTGGTTCTAGTATTTTAACGGTTTCCTCCAGAGTTTTACTCTGGGGCGGTAATTCAGGCCATCCTAGTACGGTTCTTATTGAGCTTTGATAGATATCTACTACGTATCCTTCTGTGCTTATCTCAATTGCGGATGATAGCGTCGGTTCATGAACTGTTATAGCGATTTTTGACTCTACTCCAGTAATCGATTTTATTCTACGCGCGAATTCATTATTGATTTGTTCGATTTGGTATGACCCTGTTGGTATCGAAACAATTTTCCAGTCTGGGGTACCATCGTCTTTATTCTTATTTGCAAACACTAAAGAATTATTCGGTTGTTGACCACTAAATGGTTTTGATCTGATATTAGGCCAACTGTGATACATTCGTAGTTTTGCTAGCGCTATCTCCTTCACGGGGACTGGGCTAGGGAAATTCACACTAAACTCGGGTTTCGTAGATGTTATTGATATCATACTCGTTTGTACTGGGTTCGTGTTCTCCACTACTCGTTGAAGTAATTCCTGCTGTGTCGTCATTATACTCATGATTTATTTCTAATTTTGGTATCGAGGAATCATAAATACTGACCATCACTGAGAATTCACAATCTGGTAATGTTGATATTATTGAGATCATTTTGTTTTTTGGGTTCGTGTTTTCTGATTCCATCGGTGTTGTCATCGTTTCTATATTCATGTTGTCGCTCTAATTTCGATATCGCGGAATCAAAAATACTGACCATCGCTGAGAATTCACTATCTGATATAATCGTATTGTCGAGTGACGACGATATCATCAATGATAATTGCGAATATGCGGTTGATGCAATATGAAATTGAAGTAAGTAATTCTGCAGTTTACTCTGGCTGCATGATGATATCTTTTTTGCTATCCCGGTTAATATACCCCCGATTGTAGCCACCGCAGAAATGCAAATTGGAACTACGACCGGGGCAATCATTGTAACAGATGCAAGTATTATTCCGGCACCAGTGAGAACGCTTGACACCGAGTATATAATAACATCAATTGCGGTGATTCTTCGTCGGTATTTTTTTATTTTTATTTGATACTCCTCAGTGAGGGTTTTGAGTCTATTTTGAAATTCTCTGACCTGATCATAGCGACATTGCGTCGATGACAAAGTCATTGTTGTTTATTTTAAAAACACTAGCGTTTTCAATTGTGAAATCCGAACGATTTAGTTATTTACTTAAATCCGCTACGAATTCCAGATACCATGTTACTGATGCCTTAGCCAAACTTTTATCATCGGCTTTTATCGTTAACCGTTCAGTTTTATCCTTGTCGATGATCGTTGAAATCGTATTGTTAACCCCGGATGAACTCGACGATGATATATTAAATTGAATTGGTGCTACTAGTGTTAATCGATAAATACCTTTAACGGTTGCAGTGATATCTAATTTGTTGTTTGTAGGTGTCCACTCAAATGATCCGTGTTGGATTGTATATACTACGTTATTGGTTTTCTCATGAGGAATTTTTGTTTTTTCAATGATTGTTATCATCCTCGAAAAATCACCTTTGACGGCTTCGATGAAAGTTTTCGTCTCATCGATGGATTTTTTAATATCAGGGAGTTTTATTTCAATTTTATCCAACTGGGTTCCAATAAATTTATCAATGATATTTCTACGAAATGATATAAACTGTTTTCCGTTATCTTCAATTTTAGATTCAAGTATTTTTAGTACAGCCACAGAATTGTTTAACTCATCGTTGAGAGTTTTTAATCGATCTGTAATCGTCGAAACGAGTACACCCGGTTTTAGTTTACCCTGATCGGAAAATAACGCGATAGTATCCTCGATTGCGTTTTGTTGTTTAACCAAAATATCATCCAGAGAAATATTACTGGTTTTCAATTTACCCTGATCGGAAAATAACGCAACGGTGTTCTCGATTGCGTTTCGTTGTTTAACTAAAATATCATCCAATGACACATCACTGGATTTCAATTTACCCTGTTTGTCTTGAAATACAACTATTTCATTAGGATCAACATTTGTTAAGTTCAACGTCTCAGCGATTTCATCTTTAATTTTTTTTGTTATATCCTTGATAGAATCAGACGTTGCAGTGCCATCGGGTTTGGGTTTCAAAGATCTCCCCCAAATATCAATCATGTTATTGTAAAACTCTTTCTCTCTCTAAAATCGTTTTTGACGACTTCGTCGTTGCCAGCGATTACTAGTGTATTCATTCACGACAACATGTGGTGGTTTTCCGCTTGGGTTACTCAAGGAGTTAGAAATAGCGTTAAGGACATTTAACACTTCGCTGCCACATATTGGTGGGTCAATCATCGTTTGTGTTGGTAGCGTAGAATACCAAGTCTTCATTGGAAGGGTTTTTATATACCGCATAAACTCTTTTGGTGGGGCTAATCCATATGAATCAAAATAGACAATCCCACGTGGATCAATAGCGTATGCAACCCAGTGAGTTCCGGGTCCGGTGCTGTTATCGAGATTAATAATACCTGTTTCAGTTTTGTTTGGTTGATGTGGTAATTGATCTTTCATAAAAACACCTCTGAAATTTTTAATCACTAGTTTTTTAGCCGCATCCATTAAATCAAAATTGGACATGGGAATCTTCGATATGGGAATCATAGGTTCGGAAATCGAAGATTTCTGAATTAATAAATCGTTCCTGGTAGTCTTAGACCCTTTCCGCTGTACCACGAATACGGGGTTCCTGGTAGTCTTAGACCCAATCCGTGAACGGATCGTCCCTTTTTTTTATATCCTTTCCCAGTTGCTTTCTTTAGTGCCATTCCTGCAGCAGTTCCAACGGCTCCTAACGCTGCCGCTTTAGCCACCGCTGGGGCTGCTGCTGCAATTAGCGCTGGAATCGCAGCTAACAACGGAAATATACCGCCTGTTTTAATCATATTTTTGATAGCAGCCGCAGAAAGAGTAATCTGAACACCTTTTTTGGCTGCAAGTGCATCATTGAAATGTTTCACCTGACGAGTTGTCAGCGATAGTTTATTTGCACCACCAGTCATTTGGTTGGGTTTCAACGTGATTGTGGTTCCACATCGCTTAACCGATTCTGATTGCAATTTTTTTAATTGACCGGGAGTTAACGTAACACTAATAACACTATATGACATTATACATAATAGATTGATTCTAATTCAATGAAAAATCAATCAAAGATTTTCTACTGGTGCATCTACCACTCTCATTCTTCCTCCAACACCTTCGAGTAGCATTGATTTGTCGCTGAGAATGACAGCAACCGCTCTATAATTATCAATAGCATCAGGCTTATCTACATTAGCTCTAAAGTGTATATCAACGACGGATTGTCTTGTTAAATCGAGATGTTCCAGTGAGAAGTAATAGATCGGATATAGATTTTTAAAATCATATTGTGATATTTGCAAACCAGTATCCACATTTTGATCGCGTGCCATAAATGACAACAGACGATGATACACGCGTGCAATATGATTTTCTGTGTAATTAAGTTGTATATCCTCGGATGGTTCCTGTTGGCCATTTATTCTCAGTGAGACGTCTTTCACACCTAATTGATCAAATATCATATGACTGGAGAGTTGATCTCCAACTCTTTTATTATCTTGTAACGCTACGAATATATGACGTGGCGCAGTAACACCTTGTTTTGATGCTAGATTCCACGTGAATAACCCGTTCAGATTTGATTGTTTAACATCTGTACTCACGGTTAACCAACTTAACAACGACTTTCCTCCTTGGTCCATAAATGATAGTAATCGTTCTTCTGCGGTGATTGCTGGAGTCAACACTGGCATCCACAATGATATTTTTGTTAAATTGACTTTACCGGCATCATCATTTACATGATCTGCAGCTGTGTTTGCTGGAATCCTCCAAATTGCGTCATTATCATCACCCTTTCGTACAAGCGATACTGTATGCTTCGCCCCATAAATAACTTTTCGGACGTTTCTACAGAATCCAAATATATGATGTAGTGGAATCGCGCATGAAAATGATTTACGCCCTGCTCCCAACATTGAGTTTCGTGTTGCAGCTCCTAGATTGAAATTGGGGTCGTTGTTTATAATCATATCCTCGACATCAACATCAGCATCACCAGCATGTTTTTTTGGTCGTCTTACAACAAATGGATTTCCATTAGCGCTATTCCTACCATCTTTTGCAAACATCATAGAAGGTCCTGCTGATCTTGTATAATCATCAGAATATCTCGCTAACCCGATTATTGTTGTAGCCACATCAACATCGCGATCTATCGACTCGATTTCCTTTCCATCAATGAGGTATCTTGCACTCTCAAATAATGCCATAATACCATTATTGACAAAACCGACTTGAGTACCAATTGGATATGATGCTCCAGCAGCTGTTACAAGTACTCCTTCTACTTCAATAAACGCTTCACAGGGCAAAAAGTATTTACTGGTATCATGGACTTGAAGTTCAATTCGCGATCGACTATTTGCGTCTATTGCATGATAAGCGTAATATTGATAATCGCGTACAGAATCATCCTTGCCAACTGGGGCGTCTATATCAAACGCCGGATCATGTGATTTTTTGAACATTTTATTCTATTTATCAGAGTCTAAATCGTGAAATCATAAACGATTTTCATCGACGTAGTTTTTTAAAGCCGCTTCCTGCTATCATATTTGCAATATTGCTTTGGTCCCCTTGATTTATCAAGGGGGTTAAAGCCATCGACGCTAATTTTTCGTCTACTGCGTTATTTATAATTCTACTAACACTTGCAGGCATTTCCGCTGTAGACGGTAACGGTTTCTTTTTTCGTGATTTCACTAATGATGTTAATTTATTCCTCGCAGTTGAAAACGCTTTTCCAGCAAGATCTCCAACAGCACCAATACCCTTATCACGAATAACTTCAATTGCTTTCATTCCTAGTTGTTTAGCTAACGGCATCACTTTTGGAGCCATTCTCGCAAATAACCCCGCAATGGTATTGCCAAAACCATCTCCGTAGTATGCTCTATAAACTGGAAACCGTGAATTAACTACGTAGACGGGGGCTGGTTTATCATGATTGTAGTGTATGATCATTATTTGAAATCAGAAACCATTTTTCAATTGGAAACGCTAGCTTTTTTATTCAGTCTCGGTGATTAATCACTGTGATACCCACTTTCCACTAACTCGTCAATGAAATCTCGATATGTTTTGATATCCATGATACCGCCGGCAAATAACCGTCTACAGATATCAGCTGCTTCATTAATTATTTCCGGTGAGTTATTTCCAGCTCGGAAACCTCCTACAAGAACTTCTAATCGTGATATATCATTGATAACACTACCAGGACATGAAATCCTTGGATTTTCCCTCGAAGAGTTTCCAACTAAACCACTGCCTGAAAATCCTTTGGTTTTATCAGTGATACCGGTTGCACCTTTTTCATGATCAACTTCTCTCGTTATTTTCATCTGTTGGGGAGATTGTGTTATATCAATAAATTTTGATTGTTCTGGTAGTCTAAGAAATCCGGTATCCGATTGCTCCCCTATAGATGATTCAGCTTTTTTTATTGCTGCCATATATTCCTGAAATGTTTTATCATCTCCTTTTGCTTGAGAGGAACCTGATAATATACGATATAACCCCCTATACCAATCTTTTTTAGGGGGAAGATTATAATCACCGTAAATATATTTTCTTCTCTGATGAAAACTCCTAGTGACAAATTGGGCTAATTCTTCCATAGAATCAAATTTTTTATTTCTCAATTCATCTAATTTACCGGGAAGAAGTTTTTCATTGAATGCAACTCGTCCACTAGTAGTAGTATCCTCCCCTTCTTCTTGAAATTCGGGTGGGGGGATATCTTCTTGAAGTTCTCCTTGTTGTTCTGAAGCGGTTGATATATCCTGAGGAAGTGTTTTCAATGATTTTTTTGTTTGTTTAGTTCTTTTTGCTATTTTTTCTAACACAGGAAGAAAAGACTCTTCTTGTTTTTTTCCTTCTTCAGAGATTGTTGACACTATCTGTTTCGTTGCTGTGGTTACTGGTTTAAACAATTCTTCAGATCCCGCAGCAAAATCAGTCTGAAGACTCTGTCGTTGTTGTAGTTTATTCCGTACAGAGTCACGAATTGGTACAAATCTCCTGATTGCATCCAGTCGTTCACGAGCCAATCGGGTTGTTAATGCTTCATTGACCATTATTTAAAATCAGAAACAATTTTTCAATTGTAAAACAATTTTTCAATCCAACCTAACACCATCGGATGATTTTTAACACGATCATGGAAGCGTTTTAACAGCGTTATCAATGATGTGGAAAGTGTGGAAATCCTTATAAAAATAAATAATATCACACTTTCCACATTCTATTTTTGATCAATCTGATGTATCATATCGGGAAAACCAACCATTAACGGCCTATCGATTTGACATTTTTAATCAAAAAATGCTAAAAAAAAAATTAAAATCTCTATGAGGGATGGTCACAATCAAATAATGATAAATGGTTGGTCAATCAAAATTGTTCATTTTCTTGAATTAACGCCCGTAGGTTTCTAACTTTAGAATTAACCTCCTTTTTCAATTCGTATTCGTACCCCAATTCTTTTCGTATTCGTTCTACGATGGTATACAACGGAGCGAACACACTTACGTCACTGGAAAATGCGAGAGAGTCCTTAATAGAATTCTGAATTCTTTTGATGAGCGCATACTTCTTTGGTAGCATATATTTATTGTTGTTAACTCCGTATTCTATATCCTGAAAATCAGACATGATTTGATCAGGATTTAACCCATCTGATAGTTCAATATCCCAACCTTTCAATTTTGAAATCTCGGATATGATGCTATTCATGTTTTCAGAATTCATTATTCTATAACAATGATATATTTCTAAATGAAAAATATGACGCATTAGACGTAACTAAATTTAACTTTCTGTCCTGTCTTTTTTGAAATCGCCGTTTTGGTTATCCCCTCTGCAACGAATCGTACAGAGGATATACAAATATCGAAAAATTTACCGGCTTCATTCATTGATTGAAATAATTTTTCTTCGTTAGTTATCGTATTCAAAGATTTCACAGGTCTCGCTTTTTTCGAGTATTTCCCAGTCCCCCCTCGTTCGGAATTTTCACTTTGTGTGATAGCCTGCAGATTTGATAAAGAATTGTTTTTGGGATTAGAATCGATATGATCAATAACAAAATCATCCTCGATCAATCCATAAAAACACTCATACACGAAACGATGATTGAGATATCTCTTCTCCCCGCCAACAGTAAACATCAAGTACCCTTGATTATTCACAGAACCAACTGGTTTCTTCAGTCTGCGGTTTCTTACAACACCATCACTGGATGCTTCATAATTTGTGATCACAGGGTGTTGTCTGAATTCTTGGTTCATTCGTATACATAATACTATTGTTTGTCTAATTCATCGTTTGGTTTAATGATAAATCTTTCGATGTAGTCTTGAGGAGTTCTTATGATTTTATCCTTGACTCTGTCAAGGATACTGACTTTGTCAGCGTCAAGAATACTGACTTTGTCAGCGTCAGGGTCATAATTTCTGATTGATTGTCCATTTTTTATTCTTTTATCATAATAACGCTTCAACTCCCTGTATCGCTTACCACCGCAATTCAAACACAACCGTGATTTCCCCCTAACCCCAACTCCACATCGTATGCACGGTAACGGACCAAGGCTTCCACGACGAAAGCTTTGCATATGATACCCACAGAACTCATTTCTGCATGATTTGTTACACGGGATTACTGATCCAATCATAAGCCACTTGCAGTGATTCATATATAAAAATCTTTCATTTAAATGCTTGTTTTAATTATAGCATGAAGGAATTAGGGAGAACGCCTTCGAAAAATGCTGATAAGGAGTTTAAGAGATTATTGAAAATCAATCCTAGATTTAATCTCGATAAACCCAAAAAACGTAACAAACGTCCAATAGACGGAAACATGAAAGAGTTTAAGAGATTATTAAAAATCAATCCTAGATTTAATCTCGATAAACCCAAAAAACGTAACAAACGTCCAATAGACGGAAACATGAAAGAGTTTAAGAGATTATTGAAAATCAATCCTAGATTTAATCTCGATAGACCAAAAAAAACCAAAAAACGTCCAATAGACGGAAACATGAAAGAGTTTAAGAGATTATTGAAAATCAATCCTAAATTTAATCTCGATAAACCAAAAAGACGTAACAAAATCAATCCTAGATTTAATCTCGATAAACCCAAAAAACGTCCAATAGACGGAAACATGAAAGAGTTTAAGAGATTATTGAAAATCAATCCTAGATTTAATCTCGATAAACCAAAAAAAACGTCCAAGAGAGATTACCCCTGGAAAGATGCTCAATTCAATCTCGATATAGTTTCTAATACACCAAAGAATACAATTCTTGATAAAGCCATGATTAGTAAAATCAGAGATTGTTTTAATGAATTCAAGCGTGATGGAGCATCTTATTGTTGGTCAACATTTCGAATTGATGGTGTTGTTGATGCTACCATGAATGATGAAAAAGCAGCAGTGATAATTTCACGTGTTGGGGAAAAAAGACATTTTTTCCGAATCAAATTCATTATCGAAGTCGATGGCAAATGGATTATTAAGGATAAATTTGAACCAATCCTCAAGAATAAAAAAGCTGTCATTGTGAGTAGAGATTCCAAACCAGGGATTCTAACCGGCATTGATAAACCATACTACGAAAGATCTTATCCCGTAACAGCAATGGTTTATGGGATATATCCGTTAAATGATAAACCCGATATCGCAAAACTAGCTCCTATGAAATATTCGTCAGGGCTTAATTGTGTAGCAGAACGAATAATAGAACACTTCACAAATGCATCCCGAGGAAATAAACTAACTGATCTGCGACGTAGGAAAATAACCGAGTGGGAACTGACAGTGAAACAGCATGGTGCAAAGATTTCTGATATAGCTAAATTAGAAACATCATTACGATTCCCAATAACCGTTATGACGATAACCGGAGAGGTTTTATACGAACCGAAATATAACAAAAATGGAGCACCAATACAAATTATTGATCATAACAAACACGCGTGGACACCTGCGGTAACAATATTTCCACGAGAACGAACCGTGAAATATATCCCTAAGGAGTTCGTCGGGGATGTTTTCTATGAAGAGAAATTATTTGATGCTATTCATGCGTTGTGTAAGGATGATCCTGTGTCAGTGTGGTTACTTAGAAGTGATGAAGAATTCGATCAATTTGTAAAACCAAATGGTGAATTATATCGCATTGAAGAATTAGATAACAGAATGAGAAAAATCGCTAGTGATTTTTCACCGCAGAATTCCCATGAAAAACTACTCACGGATAGTTTTACTATTCCATCAGTGGTAGCTCACTTCGCAAGAGAAAAAAACTCATGGCGTCCAACACGAAGTGATTTTCTCGAAGATGTTAAATTGAGTTGCGTCGCATTTGGTCATGGAGGACTGTGGAATACGAAATACTCACGTGATGGTATGATTTCAATTGATATAGCCGCGTGTTATCCCGGAAGTTTTCTCGGGTATGGGGAATGCGCTGAGTACTTCAAACGATTTGGACACCCCACGCATGAAATGACTCGTGTTGCGATTAATGGACCATTGCCTGATTTTGATTTAACCGGATTCGCTCGTGTGATATCATTTGAATTAGCTACAGGGTTACATCCGTGTAGTTATGTTTGGCTCGGTAGACACCTATCTGAAAAACACTGGATGCCAATAGTGCTATTGAGATATATGATTGATTGTGGTATGCTAATATCGTTGATTGTTTCCGAGGCTATTATATGCTATCGAGCTCAGAAAGAAGTTTGGCTACCACAACCCGATCTAGATAGAATAATCAACGAACTACGAAAACAGTTTCCAGATTTCAGTGAAGAAGAAATCATAAATTGGTCTAAGAAGTTATTTGAAATTAAAAAAGAACAAGCAAAAGATCTCGGAAGAAGAATAATCGGTAAATTTACCCAGGGTGGACGATACGATAACGCAAAATACTCTTCGCGGTTAATCATAGATGTCGCTGAATACGATTTTATTGTAGCGGATTTAATAAAACAGGGAAAACTTGTATCTCGTAAGGATGCTTTTCTATCCAATGGTGAGAAATTAGGTACGGTTGTTACCTACTGTGATGGATATAATGACCAGTACACACATTTGAGAAGTTCAATGTTAGCCTATGCTTCTATTAATCTATTTTCGATGATAAATAGATTTCCTAATACCGCGGTTAGAGTGGCCACTGATTCGATGTATATACACAATAAGTACAAATCAGCTGTAGCTAAATTCACAGATCCTGAGGAAGCGTGGGGGCGTTGGCGATTTAAAAAGGAGATGCTACATGAGTATTGTGAATCCGCAGACGTTGCCATGGATGATAAATATCTTTGTTGTAACCGTATTGAAATTGGAAACACTAGTATTTCTACAGAATTTTCTAATGCACCACCGGTATCTGATCCAATCTGTAGATACAAGACAGTTTATTTAAACGGCTGTGGTGGATCAGGAAAGACAACTCGTGCAATTGAATTATTCCGTGGTGGTGGAAATACTTGTATTTCTACTAACATGATTGTGCTAACACCGACTCACAGACTCGCCAGAGAAATGAAACAACGAGGGGTAAATGCTTGTACTTACCATAGTTTCTTTCGATGGAAGGGTGACAAATGGACTCCTGATCGAATGGGTGATAAATTCATTCCTGAAATCATGATCTGGGATGAAATATGCACAGTGTCATTAGATGTATTACAAACATTTCTCGAATGGTTGTTAACCAAAAACACAAAAGTCGTCATGTGCGGGGATCAAGGCCAACCACCACCATTTGTCGGTGCATCTCCACATGAATGGCTAAAGGGTTTTGTAGACTACTATGAAGAAATCACCACTGATTATAGATCACTTGATGAACGATTACGCGAGTTCAAAGCGCTAATTAGATTACAACCGGATAGAATCCAATGCGAAATAACGCGTGAAGTGATTTCAGAAACCCCAATGAATGATTTCTGGGAAGCGTGGAGACCAAACGATTTGATCATTGCAAGTAGAAAAATAGTCAGGGATACACTTCAGATGAAGTTATTTGAATTGCATAAAGAAAAATTTGCAACGCTTCCAGTACCCCTTTGTTATAGGCCATCGGATACACGAAAACAGAATATTGAAGTTGATATTCCAGGACAGAATGAAAAACAAATTCTGGTATTAAATGATATTGTGCTGGTTGATATCAATGTCGTTGAAGATGCATTGCGTGCTAATAAATCCCCGTGGACGCTAGGATACGCAGCAACAATACACTCTTCACAGGGATTGACTATATCGGATACAATTGTTTGGATGGTAGATAATCGCATCGAATGGTCAAATTTAGTCTATCTCGCAGTATCCAGAGTACGAAACATAAATCAACTTCGAAGAGTTGTCCTCGATGATGAAATCATTGGTGATGATAATGACACAACAATAAGTGATATTGATGTTAGCATCATTAATAAAAAACTCTCCGGTTACAAACAACAGGACAAAAAAAAACAACGAGAATTTGATATTGATGCTAAATTAATAATCACTTTGAAGAAACAACAGAATAATCACTGCGCGAGTTGCAATTGTATAATGCGTTGGCAGTATTCGGATAAGGATCCTCGCCAATTCACCTTAGACAGAAAAAATAACAATCTCGGTCATGTCAGAAATAATGTGATGTTGACTTGTCTTGAGTGCAATAGACGCAACGGCGCTAGTTAAGACCATGCGGTGGCAATTGAGTATCCTCGGGAATTACCTGTAGTTGTTGTCGAGTAAAACCCCGCTGAGGGGCAGTTGAATCCAGTTTATAGATTGCTGGTCTACCAGTTGATCGTGTTATACTAGATATCTTATGCGTAGTGACGCTCCAAATAGGATCAGTAGCCCTTTTTCTACCCCCTTCAAGCTCTCCTGGTTCGTATAAGTACCTCACAATGACATTACTACCAAGAATTGGTTGGGAAACGCTAGCGTTTCTAGGGAAATCTTTTTGTGGTTGTACGGGTATTGACTTCTTTTTAATCGCGTTGATAGGTTTCATGTTGATTGTTCTAGTAATCTCGTTATTCAGTGTAGTAATCACAGATGGTAATCTTTTAACCCATTCACTGGATCGCTTTTCTTGAATGAATTCTTTTGCGTATTGATATCCAAATAACCGCTCAGCAATCGTCCGATTAAATCGTTCTACAATGGCCTGATCGCGATGTAGCGCAGTATGCCCTCGTCGTATGGTGACATTATGATGTTTCATTGTAGATAACACTCCACCCTGAAATTCCTTGCCAGGATCAACTTGTAACAGATTTGGCCAGTGCAGAGGACCTCGTCGATAAATCCTTTCAAATGCAGAAGCGACTTCAGTGGCTGATTTTGTTTTTAATGGTTCTGCTTCTTTGTATCGACTCGCAATATCAACTACGGTTAGCGCGTATTTGTAACCACGATCATGTGGCAGAAATAATAGATCAGCCTGATGAACTTCATTAGGAGTGGTCACATCAAAATGCGAGAATTGAATTTGTTTAGGCGGTGGTAGATAAATTTGCCATAGTGCCTGTTTGGATAACCAATGAGCCGCAGTGGTTTTTTTCACTTTTGCAGCTCTAGCGAGTTTATTGATTGCAGCGTTACCCCTCCAGTATCCTCTTGGGGAATAATAAATTGATTCCATATTATTAATTACCAGCACCTAACATCAATTTACTTTTCATAGCCGATTTTATCAAAAATGAAGACAATTTTTCTTTGAAGGATTTATCAGGAATAGCATTTAACGCATGAATTAATTTCACATCCGCGAGATGCCTGTGTTGCAGATTGCTGCTTTTATAAGCAACATCATGAAGGTGACAGGCCTTATCAATGGCGTTTATTGGTTCTTCACCGGGGTTGGGTTGATTTTGATTATTGAGTCTGATATCAAGTCTGGTTCCCGGTCCACAGTAGCTATATCCTGGGAGGTGCTTTTCTCCGGGGTATTTTGCCCATGGGGTTCCAGGGAGCTTTGCCAATTTGGCTGCGATATCACCTCCTCGTTTTTTTTTAAATCAGATTTCATAGACACAAATCTAAATTTCTTTGTACCACATTGCACGCATTTACCAGAAAGCGCTGATCGGTTATTTTTAGTTGTAATCGTCGTCACATCATCTGTGCCAGTACGCGTTTTACACTTCACACAATATAGATCCATAATTTATGTATAGAAATATGGATATAATTGATTTTTCAGCGACGAAAACAAGAGAACCAATTAAGCATCATGCAGCGCTACCAAACTCTATCCGGATGATTATAATCGGGCCATCTGGATCCGGTAAAACGCAATTGTTGCTCAATTTAATAATGAGATGGATGAAGTGGGATAAGTTGTATTTAATTGCCCCTAGCGTAGATGATCAACGATGTTATGAAGTGCTAAAAGATTTTAACGACAGCGCGGTAGAAAAATCCGGAGAGGGTATTATTGAGTTTATAACCGATATCGATGAAGCACCGAGCATTGATGATATTGATGGAGATATTAACAATTTAGTCGTATACGACGATATAATGTTGGATAAACAAAAAAATCCTGCTAAAATATTTTCCCGTGGGCGTCACAAAAACACTGACGTGATATATGTCACTCAACGCTACACTCAGGTTCCAAAAGTCATCAGAGATAACTGTAATTTATTGTCTGTATTCAACGGAGTTGATACTCATACGCTACGAAATATTTGGCAGACATGGTGTTCTGATATGGACTTCAATCAATTTCGAGATTTCTTTAGTTATGCTCAGTCGACTCCGCACGGATTCGCAACAATAAATCTACATGATCCTCGGACACGATATCGTATCGGACTGGATCAAATATTCGGTTAAAATCATTTTATTATTTTTATTAACCCATAGCAGCAGAGAGGGTGGATGACAACAAGTTGCGACCAAAATTAATTAAAAAATCGTTTTCATTTTTTTAGTTAAAATGATTTCGTATGTAGATTTCAATCAATTTTTTTGTCTGAAAACGTTGTAGGGTTCGCCTTTTTTTGGTTAAAATAAGATTATAAGACGGCTCGTTTTAGGATTTCAATCAAATTTTGTCTAAAAACGTTGTAGGATTCACCCTCTCTGCTGCTGTATGATTGACAGTAATAGATACATGCATATAACCAAAAGAAATTATCTTTAAAATTTGTACCGTCCTTCCATCCATTCGGTCGGAAAAAATGTAGCAATTAAATCGTATTTTGCACATTATATATCCTCAGAAACATTTAAAAAGAAGAGTACAAGAAATCTGGAGTGTTTCCAATATAACGTATGTATAGTCCAATTATCAACTTTTGTTTTAAACGATTATCCAACATGATAGACTGATATACAATGTGTGGTGGGATGATCTGAGGGTCCCATGTTGTTATGCTTTGTATCATCGGTAGCCTGCTTTGTGCTGATGTTTTATGACCATGATTTGGTCATTATATGTTAATTTCGGTCGGTTGTGTTTGACCTGGGTTTTAAAAAAACTCTAAGCTTTGTTTTACTTTTGATATTTACCACCTTTTTATTGAAGAAATAAAGGAACGTTTCCGTCTCTTGGATATGTGGCTTGCTTGCTAGGAGATTTATATAACAGTGTACAGTTACTTTTCGAGAATAATCAGGCAGGATATGTTTAAAATATACTTAATAGTGAGTTAGTAATACAAACTTATGAGTATCTATGTATTTTCCAAACGCTCATATATGGCGTTATTTTATTGCAGTATTGTATATTATGCCAGCCATTGCAAACATGCTGCAAATACTTATGACTAATAGGTAAATGATGTTACTCGTGCCATTGCAGTCGGGAACAAAAACAAAGTAGCTAAAGGTGCAAAATAGTACACAGACGCCCACAGAGAAGTGAAAAGAAGATTCTAGACAGACAAGACAAACGATGTTGAAGGACTGGCAGCAGAGGTAGAAGAAGCGGCCGGAATTGGAAACATGAAGACGCTGTACGACATCAGCAAGAAGCTGTTCGGCAAGTACAGCAACACAGAGAAACCAGTAAAGGAAAAGCACTGAAAGATAATAGCAAGTAGAGAACACCAAATGAATAGATGGGCAGAACATCACTAAACTGGGTCACACCTGGAGTCAGCTCGACGGGATGGCACAGGACAAAAGGCTGGCGATCTTTAGTGGGCGGCCTATACCCCGGCATGGGTGACGGGCAAAACTGAACTGACTGATTGCAGTTAGGTATGACCAATATGTAGCTGAATGTTATCCGTGGTTCTCTGGAGACAGGTGTGACCAGTATGTAACTGATAGTATCAGTTGTTCTGGAGATAGGTGTGACCAGTATGTAACTGATATTATCCGTGGTTCTGGAGATAAGTGTGACCAGTATGTAACTGATATTATCTGTGGTCCTGGAGACAGTCATGACCAATATGTAACTGATGGTATCCGTGGTTCTGGAGATAGGTGTGATCAGTATGTATCTGATGTTACCCGTGATACTGCAGACAGGTGTGACCAGTACGTAACTGATAGTACCTAGCAGACAGGTGTGAATAGTACATAAATGATGATACCCGTGGTACTTATCCAAAGCTACATCAGTCAGAGCTATCTGTATTTGATTGCTTTTACATTGTTTCACATTTTCTCCATAAAACGTATTGTGAAGAGAGTAAGAGATTCATTTACTAGACAGCTGTGTTTCAGATTATCAAAGGTGACTAATAAATAGGGTTTAAAACTAATAATATTAAAAAATATATTTGATGTATTATTAAGAAATGGAATACGAATGAAACTAAAATATACTATGCACAATTCCCAAGTAAATCCATTTATTTTAACTCTTGGTGTATACTTCCTAACGTACATGGGGCCACAGTTGACCGAATAGTCTATAAAGTGTTTGCCTTTCTAGATCACTGCCATATTACCTCTGTCCGAGTGGGTTCGAATATCGGCTCGGCCAACATGGTTATGGAAGAAAGTTTTCTAGTAGCTTCCCGTTGGTTCTTCCCGGAGTTTTCCTGGGTTCATCTTCCACTAAATATACTGGATGCAACTTATAGCCTGCAATGTACTTATAGATGACGTTACAAAAACAACATACCAGACGTAAATGTCTTTAAGTGTACGCGTTATAACAGTGTTTGCTATGTCATATCATTGTAACTTATAACGTTTTGCAGTGTAAGTACATACAGTACTATCAAATACCAGATCAAGCACAATCCCTTCAAGCATAATTTGTCGATTGGTATTTATATTACCACACTTGTGGGGTATTGTGAAGAATAAACCCACTAGATTGCTTTGATTCAGGAAGATAAATTTGGATCTTGGAACTCCACTGGCTTATGCTTGTATACAATCCTACCTATTGTGCGTTAGAAAGGAAGGAGTAGTATTAAAAAAAGGAAGGTGCGGTTTTGAAAAAGGAGCTACTTATGTCACCAGTTGTGTCTATTGAACATTTTGTTCCGCTGAAACCCACTTTGTCACCAGTGGGGTCAACTCAATTTCTGGTACCAGAGGGGAATTTTACTACCTGTATAAGTCTTAGGAAAGTGTAATTGAGGAGGCAGGTGTTTGGGAGGGCACGAGTAATCAACTAATCCTGTCTGACCTGTGGAACCTAGGCAGGCTGGTCATCTTTGTCACCAAATGGACACGTGTGTGTGTGTGTGTGTGTGTGTGTGTGTGTGTGTGTGTGTGTTATGGAGTGTGTGTTATGGATTTTTAATGTAGCTTTAACAATTTTTCAGATATATCGTTACCATGTCTGCAGTGTGGCAGTTTATAGTGATCTCTAACACTGCTGCAGACAAATAGCATCATATTCCACCCAGTCACACTATTCTTACACCAACCAGGCCGACCAGTCCTAACACTAACCTCTTAATGCAGAGCGCCAAGCGATGTATCTGTAAGTCTTTGGTATGACTCAGCCGAGGTTCGAACCCACGACCACCCACCCACCCCACATTCGAGGCGGATGCTCTGACTACTAGGCGATAGAAGCGGTCCAAACGTATCCCCTGTAACATTAGTTTATACGTGTCAGTTGCTTCATGGAGTCTAAGGCATTAAACTATTGGGGTTTTCTCGAGCTGCGGCCAGTTTAACTTACTTCCTATATTGTGTCCTTGTGCTATTTCAGAATTGTAATTCAAAATTGTCTGCCATTAGAATGCTTTAAATGATTATCTTACATGAAACGCCCATATTACAATCGGGTCGTGGTCCAATGTATTGTTCTTCTTATCATCTAGAACTGTATGCTTTGATGAAGATGTTCGGTCAAAAACGGCTGGTTTAGTCGCTATTCGTACAGCTGATCAAATCCTACACTTGTGACGTGTAAGACTGCCAGATTTTTACCACAAAAATGTAAAAATAAAAACATCAATATTCAGTAACAAAGGCACCGGTAAACCTCGCATTTTAGGATTTGATGTAGAAATTATAAATAAAATTCTTAAATATACAAACCACTTCAACTAGTATGCTCACAATTGAAAATGTTTAGCATTGGTAAAAAAAGTGCACTTGATTTAAATCATACGCTGTACAAAGTTATGCACCTTGTATGCCAATGATACCAATGTACATGATGGGAAAAGATTGTAGCTGAAAATGTATTTTCGTTCTAGAATATAGATACAAAATATATAAAAATTTACTTACCAGCGACACAGCTATCATTCACATATTTCTCATGTTATTCTTCTTATGGGATGAGCATTAAATTTACATCTCGGTTTAACTAAATCTACGGCCAGGTAAAATAAAATAAATCTTAATTCTTTGTAACACTAACTACTAGTGTATTGCCAGGTGAGATAAGAATCCATTTTTTAAAAGGCTAAATTTAAAAATGAAATCACTGTCTTCGATGCGATTAAATGGTGATATCTCAGTAATGGATTTTATTTGTTAAAATGCTTCCGCTCTGTGTGTGTGTGTGTGTGTGTGTGTGTGTGTGTGTGTGTTTATTAAGGATCTATATCGTAGGTATATGTGTTGTTGAAAAACCTGTACTGGACGAGACACCGCGAGCCAAAACCTCAGGTCTATAACTGGCATTGGCAAATGTGTGTCGTGGCGTCCTGTTCAACACGGGTGCCATTCGTAAAACTGTTATCCAAGTGTGGCCGGGGTCTTAGGGGCATACGGGCGAGTGAAGCTAGTGTTTGCCATTGATACAAGATGAAGCACAAAGCCTATTACAACAATGTTCCCGACTAATTGATGCGTGTCAACGAAATGATTCCGGTTCACCTGTAATGGTGAGGGTTTTAAGACGCCCAGACCTGTTGCGTCTCTGTCGGCGGACTTCTGCATGAAACACATGCGTGTATCTTACATCACTCTTTGTGAAAGCTGAATGGCAGTCAGGCACTGCTGTGAAAAGGCTAAATACATCACTCAGTGTATGAAAACTGGGCGTTTATTATTCAAGGTAGGATTTATTAATGACGATGTAGTTTGCGAGGTGGAGTCATACTCTTGGGTAGGATAACGCATATCCCCAAGCAGGCCCGCACCTAGGGGGGGACAACCATGGCACTTGTCAGGGGCCCGAGCTAGCTGGCGTTTTAAAACATACGCACATATTTGAAACACGAAAGGGGCCCGAACTCTGTCAGCTGCCTGGGGCCCAGAATTTCCAAGGTGCGGGCCTGCCCCATGTGATGTATTACTGTGCTGGCGAAGTTTGCCAAGACTGATACCGAACCATACTGAAGGTCTTTCCAGACTGGATACTGCAACTTCGAGACGATCGCTGAAATTCGGGACCTAAACATCTCCGCATCCTGTAATCTAATACTAACGTCGTGACGGGCCATCCCGCAGCCGTTCGAATTTGGTCGATGATGGTTTTGGACTCTGATTTATTCGAAAGATAATAAATAGGCACGTGTAAACGACATTGTTTCGGGTTAGCCCTGTGAACATTTACAAAACCTGCCTTCCGTTTTGACGGTAAATAAAGTGCATGACAACATGGCATAACTTGGAATTCCGGTCATACTCAAAATGTCAGATAGAAGGCACGCCAAGGCATCTCCAGTTTGGAAGTATTTCACAATTGTAGATGTCAGCAGAAAATGGAAAGCAAACGGTAAACTTTGCTTTTTTGAGGATTTCTGCATCGCGAGTGGTGGTAGAGGTAGGGGTAACACCGTTGTGCTGACCAACTACTTCAAGCATAATACACACAAACGCGAGCCTAGTGAGTACCTGGTCTCTGCCTTGGACAAAGTACTCATACATCTGCCAATTACCAGAATAAGTTAATGCTTTTTGACCAAGCTTAATCGTATGTAATGCATGCGTTATCCCTTACTATGTAATCAAATGCTTTGGTAAAATGAATGAACACATAAAATATTTTCTTTTTACCTTAATGTGAAATAAGCACAAGTAAATTAAAACTATTCTCAAATGTTATCAACTATACTCGTTTTGTTAAACAATCATGCTTTTGCTTCGATAATTTTCTTTCAATTATTTATATCCGTTATTAAGTGTACATGTGAATAACTTACCTGCGCAAATCAGATGTGTCATATCACTGTAATTAGCTACGCCAGCTTAATCGCCCTTTTTAATGAAAGGTATGAATAATCATTCAGACTACATTTCTGGAAAGTGGCCATTTTTGAATACATTAAATACATTATAGATTTATATCATTAGTGTAGTAAAGAAACTCATTAAAAATCATATCTGGACCAGCACTGCGCCCTATTAATAATCATACCTGAACCAGCACTGCGGCCCATTAGTAATCATATCTGGACCAGCCTTGCGGCCTATTAATATTCATATATGAACCAGCACTGCGGCCTATTAATAATCATATCTGGACCAGCACTGTGGCCTATTAATAATCATATCTGGACCAGCACTTTGGCCTATTAATAATCATATCTGGACCAGCACTGCGGCCTATTAATAATCATATCTGGACCAGCACTGCGGCCTATTAATAATCATATCAGGACTAGCACTGCGGCTTATTAACAATCATATCTGGACCAGCCCTGCGGCCAATTAATAATCATATCTGGACAAGCACTGCGGCCTATTAGTAATTATATCTGGACCAGTCTTACGGCCTATTAATAATCATATCCGAACCAGCACTGCGGCTTATTAACAATCATATCTGACGAGCACTGTGGGCTATTCAAATTAAATCTGGACCAGCACTACGGCCTGTTAATAATCATATCTGGACCAGCCCTGTGGCCTATTAATACTCATATCTGGACCAGCCCTGCGGCTGATTAATAATCATATCTGGACCAGCCCTGCGGCCTATTAATAATCATATCTGGACCAGCCCTGCGGCCTAATAACAATCATATCTGGACCAGCACTGCGGGCAATTAATAATCATGTCTGACCAGGACTGCGGACTATTAATAATCATATCTGGACCAGCTGTGACCTATTAATAATCATATCTGGACCAGCCCTGCAGCCTATTAATAATCATATCTGGACCAGCCCTGCTGCTTATTAATAATCATATCTGGACCAGCCCTGCGGCTGATTAATAATCATATCTGGACCAGCCCTGCGGCCTATTACTTAATCATATCTAAACCAGCCCTGCGACTGATTAATAATCATATCTGGACCAGCCCTGTGGCCTATTAATAATCATATCTGGACCAACTCTGCGCCTGATTAATAATCATATCTGGACCAGCCCTGCGGCCTATTAATAATCATATCTGGACCAGCACTGCGGCTTATTAATAATCACATCTGGACCAGCACTGCGGCTTATTAATAATCATATCTGGACCACCACTGCGGCTTATTAATAATCATATCTGGACCAGCACTGAGGCCTATTAATAATCATATCTGGATCAGCACTGCGGCCTATTAATAATCATATCTGGACCAGCTCTGCGGCTTATTAACAACCATATCTGGACCAGCACTGCGGGCTATTAATAATTATGTCTGACCAGCACTACGGGCTATTAATAATCATATCTGGACCAGCCCTGTGGCCTATTAATAATCATATCTGGACCAGCCCTGCTGCTTATTAATAATCATATCTTGACCAGCCCTGCGGCTTTTTAATAATCATATCTGGACCAACCTTGCGGCCTATTAATAATCATATCTGGACCAGCCCTGCGGCCTATTAATAATTATAGCTGGACCACCACTGCCGCCTATCAATAATCATATCTGGACCAGCACTGCGGCCTATTAATAATCATATCTGGACCAGCACTGCGGCCTATTAATAATCATATCTGGACCAGCACTGCGGTTAACAATCATATCTGGACCAGCACTGCGGACGATTAATAATCATATCTTGACCAGCCCTGCAGCCTAATAACAATCATATCTGGATCAGCAGGGTGGCCAAATAATAATCTTATCTGGACCAGCCCTACGGCCTATTAATAAACATATCTGGACCAGCGCTGCGGCGTATTAATTATAATAGCTTGACTAACACTGTGGCTTATTAATAATCATATCTGGACCAGCACTGCGGCCTATTAACAATCATAGCTGGACCAGCACTGCGGCCTGTTAATAATCATATCTGACCAGCACTGCGGCCTAATAATAATTATATATGGACCAAAACTGCGGCTTATTAATAATCATATCTTGACCAGCACTACGGCTTATTAATAATCACATCTGGACCAGCACTGCGACTTATTAATAACCATATCTGGACCACCATTGCGGCCTATTAATAATATCTGGACCAGCTCTGCGGCCTATTAATAATCATATCTGGATCAGACCTATGGCCTATTATTAATCATATCTGAACCAGCACTGCGACCTGTTAATAACCATATCTGACCAGCACTGCGGCCTATTAACAATCATATCTGGACCAGTACTGCGGCCGATTAATAATCATATATTGACCAGCACTGCGGCCTATTGACAATCATGTCTGGACCAGCACTGCGGATTAACGTTTTTAATTTTTTGCTATTCATTATTTTCTACCTCTCGAAAATGTATTGCTTTATTTAGTTTATTAGACACGATATTAAACTCACTATATATTTTATTAGAGAGTATAACATGAGCACCTGTCGAAAAGAGTTTTAATATTTTTCCAATGGATCAGTATTAATTTTAAGGATTTAGGGTTAGCATTATCTTTTACTGTTTCCTCTACAACCTGGTATTATTCAATTTCGCAATGTCTTTTAACATTTACCTGTACTATTCAGGCCCGGTTATAGGGCAATGCAAACAAGGCAAACGCCTAGAGCCACGCATTTTCAGGAAATCAATTATGCAATGCAATATTTTGTTTGGGAACTTGTGCTCATCACTTGCTGCCTTGGACGCCGCATGCTGCATGGGCCCCATGCCTCCTAGGGCAGAGCCTTGTACAACTTTGTATTATTCAATTTCGCAACCTCTTTTAGCATTGTCCTGCACAACTTTGTATCATTCAATATCGCAACCGCTTTTAACATCTTCCTGTACATCCAGTGGCGTAGGGGGGCAGGTGGGGCATTCGCCCCGGGCGCTGGTGGCTAGGGGGCGCCAAATGGGGCCCAAATCGGCCCAAAGTATCAACATACTGCGCAACAGGGGCAGCCGGGGGCGCAAATTTGGGTATTTTGCCCTGGGCGCCAAATATCGTCGCTACGCCACTGTACAACTTTGCATCTGTGAACTTTTTTCTTCAAAATACCATTTTTTTCGGCTCTATTACAAATACATACTTATTTACCTCTGTACAATCGTATTTTCTTCTTCCGGTCGTATAGATATTATTAACATTATGAAATTCTCTGCGCCAAGCAAACCTATACATTCATATGACAGTGTTACGCAGGTGTCACACGATAGAATATTACTGAAAAGAATTGAGAAGCAATACTTCCACCTTGTCCAACATATTTCTACAGCCCTATATTCTTTACATTACTTACCTGTTCATTATACTATGTTTTTGTTTGTTTTTTTATTAGGATTGTTAATGTAGCTTTAACAATTGTTCAGTCATATCGCTACGATGTTTCCAGTCAGGCAGTTTATAGCTAGACATATAAACTGGGGCATCATGCCGCAGACATGTAGCATGATGTCCCACCTAGTCACATTATCCTGACACCAGGCCGACCAGTCCTAACACTAACCTCTTAATGCTTTGTACCACTTTATTAAGTCTTTGGTATGACTCGACCGGGGATCGAACCCACGACCTCCCGCTTCCGCGGCGGACGCTCTAACCACTAGGCCACCGGAGCGGTTCATTATATTGTTTAAAAAAATGTTTGTTTGCAAAAGTCAAAGCCATTGAATTCTGCTGCAGTCCGGCTGTAAAGTATATTGTGAAAAATAAAATAGCCGACATATTTGTAAATGATACTTCTCTTACGTGATAAGGCTCAAATTCGTTTCCAGGGTGACCAGCACCACTTGATATCAGTTTTGTTAGTGAGAGTGCATATATATATATATATCGTAATACATTTGGAGTATGTGTATTTGACAGCATCCCGTTTTTAATTTGTGCGAGTATTTGGTCTTCGGTGCCATGGAAACATTACTAGCCCGAAATAGTTAGCCAGTTAGTAGGAGCAAACATCACAGAGCCGAGTGTTAGTGAATTTGAACCATGCTGGGATCGTTAGTAGTGAATTTGGGTACAAGCCGAATGACTGTCCCTAGTCCATATTAAAATTCCGCGGTGTATAAAAGTGATGTCATTGAAATGGCAGTATTTATGGGGGGAATATAATGGAATCAATAAGTTGGAACTTGGTAGGTACCGTTTATGTGTCCATAGTGGAAAATGGTCGTATGTATATGAGCGTGATACGCCGGAAATTCTGTGGATTGACTGGCCTAGGGTCGCGCAGTTAAATATTTCCCAGTTAGTAAGGGAATACTAGTGGAATTTCTATGGCATGACGGGCTTGCGGTACGGAAAAAGGATGATAAAGAAGAAAAACCACGCTATGGTGCGGTTAATGGACTCTTGAGCAAGTTGTCTCCTCTGGGTCGCCAATTGATTAGAGCAAAGATTATTAATTATAGCAGACACGTCTTTCTTTCCATTTTACAACTCAAGCTGTATGGAAGTCTTTGGAAATTTGGGGAAAACATATGACCTCCAGCGTGACTCGCGCCAGGGTTTTGACACCGCTCGGTCAAGTGAATACCCCTGTGCGTGTAACTATATATATATATATATATATATATATATATATAGAGAGAGAGAGAGAGAGAGAGAGAGAGAGAGAGAGAGAGAGGGGGGGGGAGTATTATCAGCATCATTTCCATCCCAATGTTTATCAAATTATGTCATTTGTAGCTTTTGTCCAGAACATTAATCCCTATACCCAGGATATTTGTTACCTGTGAGTATAAACAGTCACAGTTCTGTATCAGCGGAGAGGGCGAATCCGACAACTTTATAGAGCGTCTATTTGGCATACCAAGGCTTCCTCCAAAATCGAAAAAAAAAGTTTCTTTTGGAGACGCAAAGTGGTTGTCGCGTCCTCTCTGCTGCTATGGGGGTAAAAAATCTTTTTTTTACGATTTCACTCGAATATTTGATCAAGTCCGACACGATATCTTGATCTCTGGTCATGCAAATGTATCGTTACAAATCCATGTGGGATTGACTAAGCGTGTCTAAAGTAATTTCTAAAGAGATTATAATCCATATCACCGCCGCACCAAGTTTGCCAAATATTTCGTAGCGTATGTGTGTCAACGTGTCAACTCCATTGAATACAGCAATAATATTGCAGTTATCTCTGATCACTTCTGGTATTTGAGTGTATCGTAGAGTGACATATATCACATCGGTTTTTTATGCCTACCTCTGGAATATATATATATATATATATATATATATATATATATATATATATATATATATATATATATATATATATATATATATATATATATATATATATATATACATATATCCTAGCGGGATTCTTTTGATTGTCTAACATGACATCATCATATACGACTAAATTACTAATACTTCATCAATAACATTAATGCTCTTTGCTTCCTCGATATCGGTTATAAACTCAATAATATCCTCATCGATTTTCGGTTTTGCTTTCTCGTTAAAATCCTTTAACACCTCGTAAGATCGCTGATCGTCTACACTCGGGCTACTAAATACAACTTGTCCCATTTCATCCATCTCGTTATTAAATTAAGTAGCAATTGTGTCTTGCCACTTCCAGATGATCCGATTATAATCATGCGAATAGAATTTGGTAGCGCTGCATGATGCTTACCTGGTTCTCGTGTTTTTGTCGCCGAAAAATCAATTACATTCATGTTATTATAAATAAATTATGGATCTATATTGTGTGAAATGTAAGAAGCGTACTAGCACAAATGACTTGACGACGATTTTACAACTAAAAATAACAGATCAGCACTTGCTGGTAAGTGTGTACAATGTGGTATAAAAAAATTTAGATTTGTTTCTATGAAATTTGGAGATGTTTTAAAATAAAAACGAGGAGGTGATATTGCAGCCAGGTTAATAAAACTCCAAGGAACACCATGGGCAAAATATCCAGGAGAAAAACACATTCCAGGATATAGTTATTGTGGACCCGGGACCAGACTAGATATCAGACTCGATGATCAAAACCAACCCTGACCCGGTGAAAACCCAATAAACGCCATTGATAAGGCGTGTCATGCTCATGATGTTGCTTATAAAAGCAGCAATCTGCAACACAGACATATCGCAGATGTAAAATTGATTCATGCGTTGAATTCTATCACTGATAAATCCTTTAAAGAAAAATTGGCTTCATGGTTGATAAAATCGGCGATGAAAAGTAAATTGATGTTGGGTGCTGGTAATTAATAACATCATGGAATCTATTTATTATTCCCCAAGAGGATACTGGAGAGGTAAAACAGCAATCAGTAAACTCGCTAGCGCTGCAAAGGTGAAAAAGGCCACTGCAGCGGATTGGTTATCCAAACAGGCGATATGGCAAATTTATCTACCACCGCCTAAACAAATTAACTACTCACATTTTGATGTCAGCGTCCCTAATGAGGTTCATCAGGCTGATATATTATTTCTGCTGCATGATGGTGTTTACAAGTTCGCGCTAACCGTAGTTGATGTTGCGAGTCGATACAAACAAGCAGAACCTCTAAAGACCTACGCTGCTATTCTTTGTCTACGGTAAATTGGCGAGTATCTTTATCCGACCAACACCAACGCATTATACAATTGCATCTCGCGCAGTGATTATTCTGGTATTGTTTCAGTGTGATTAAAAATTCGGCATCAATATCAAATTTTCTGTTATTATTATTATTATTATTATTATTATTATTATTATTATTATTGTTGGTCCTTTGTTTATAACCAGATAGTTTTTTTTCTGATTATATCATCGCTGACAATATCACTTATTGTAGTGTCATTATCATCTAAAACAACTCTTCGAAGTTGATTTATTCTTCGTACTCTGGACACCGCAAGATAAACTAAATTCGACCACTCGATGCGATTATCTATGATCCAAACAATTGTATCGGATATAGTCAAACCCCGCGAAGAATGTATCGTCGCTGCGTATCCTAGCTTCCATGAGGATTTTTCAGCACGCAATGCATCTTCGACGACATTGATATCAACTAACACAATATCATTTAACACGAGAATCTTTTTTTCACTTTGTCCAGAAATATCAACTTCGATATTTTGTCTTCGTGTATCCGTAGGCATATAACACAGCGGCACTAGAAGTGTTGCAAATGTTTCTTTATGTGTGTTAAATAACTTCATATGAAGTGTGTCTTTGACTATCTTTCTACTTGCCACTATCAAATCGTTTGGTCTCCACGCTTCCCAAAAATCATTTAATGGTGTTTCCGAAATTATTTCACGAGCTATTTCACACTGGATTCTATCCGGTTGTAATCTGATTAGTGTCTTGAACTCGCGTAATTATTTATCAAGTACTCTATGATCGGTATTAATTTCTTCATAATATTCTACACAATTCTTTAGCCAATTATGTGGGGATAAACCGACAAATGGTGGTGGTTGACCTTGATCGCCACACATTATCACTTTTTGTATTCGTTAGCAATAACCAATCGAGAATTCTTTGTAATACATCTAACGACACTGTGCATATCTCATCCCAAATGAGGATTTCAGGAATATATTTCTCACCCATTCGATCAGGAGTCCATTCGTCACCTTTCCATCGAAGAAAACTGATAAGTGCAAGCATTAATTCCTCGTTGTTTCATCTCTCTTGCAAGTCTGTGTGTTGGTGTTAACACAATCATGTTTGATTTCCTCGAAATAATTCAATCGCACGAGTTATCTTCCCTGACCCACCACAGCCGTTTATGTAACTGGTTTTATATCTACATATTGTATCGGAACACGATGGTGCATTAGATAGTTCTGATATCTGATTATTTTTCAAGTAATTGTTTTCAATCGTCACATCTGCTGATTTGGAGTAATCGCGCAGTATTTCTTTTTTAATTCTCCATGATCCCCAACTCTCGTCTGAATTAGTGAATTCAGCCACTGCTTCTTTATGTTTTACGTCTATATAAAATGAATCAGTGGCTACTCTGACTGTGGATTCAGGAAATATATTTATCATCGATAGTAAATTAATAGAAGCATAAGATAGCATATACGACCTTAGATGAACGTACTGAGGATTTTCTCCATCTGTGTAAGTAACACTTGTACCTAATTTGGTTCCATCGGACAAGAAAGCGTCTTTACGATCGACGTATATACCCCTAGATGTTACATCTGCGATTATAAAATCGTATTCATCATCATCTATAATCAACCGCGAAGAATATCGTTTGTGGTCGTATTTTCCACCTTGTGTAAACTTACCAATTATTCTTCTACCGAGATCTTTTGCGTGTTTATTTCTAACTTCAAATATTTCTTTGGACCATTTCACGACATATTCTTCGTCGGGATCGGGGAATTGTTTTTTGTTTTCGTTGATTATAATATGTAGACTATCGGGTTGTAGTAACACGACTTCAGTTTGTTTTCGATATGATATAATTGCTTCACTGACAATCAGCGATATCATCATTTTAGAATCAATCATATACCGTAATAACACTATTGGCATCCAGTGTTTTTCAGAGATATGTCTACCAAACCAAACATAACAGCAACGATGAAGTCCTTTAGCCAATTCAAATGATACCACACGAGCGAATCCGGTGAGATCAAAATCAGGCAGCGGTCCATTAATCGCAACACGGGTCATCTCACCTTTTGAAGTACTCAAAACACTCTCCATACATAAGAAAACTCCCTGGATAACACGCGACCATATCAACCGAAATGATGTTCTCAGGGTCGTATTTTGTATTCCCTAATCCACCATGGCCGTAATTAACACAGCTCGATTCAATATCTGAGAGAAATTCTGCGCGTGTTGGTTTCCATAAATTTCTCTTTCTCGTGAAATGAGCTGCAACTGAGGATATTGTAAAACAGTTTGTTAGTAATTGTTTGTCGTAATCCGTTGAAAAACCACT
This sequence comes from Unio delphinus, assembly GCA_029339505.1. Lineage (NCBI taxonomy): Eukaryota > Metazoa > Mollusca > Bivalvia > Unionida > Unionidae > Unio > Unio delphinus. Next base: position 1,322,538 of record JAQISU010000007.1, on the reverse strand, counting down.
AGTTAGTTTATTCATCTCGTTGTGGAGGGCTTCAGTACGGTATAATTGGCCATTGGGTCTTACAAATTGATCGAATTTACCCTTTTCGTCTTCAAAACTATGAAGTATCCACACTGACACAGGATCGTTTTTACTTAACTCGTAAATAAAATCAAATAAATTTCCCGTGTAATATTTTATAGTTCTATCCCGCGGAAATATTGTTACCGCATATGTCCAAGTGTGTTCATTATGGTCAATAATTTTGATTGAAGCTCCATTTGATTTATATTTTGATTCGTGTAATACCTATCCTGTTATCGTCATTACGGTTATTGGGAATCTTAATGATGTTTCTAATTTCGCTATATCTTGAATTGTGGCTCCGCTCTCCTTCACTGGCCGCCATCGCTTAACTGCTCGAGATAGGCTCGTCCGATTTTGTGCTATATTTATGATATTTGTGCTTGTTCTCTATCATCGTCTACATTATTGTGTTTCATCATGCATTGGCTGTTCCGTTCGTATGTGTTAATTCATCTCCTTTTTTGGAAACAAGAACAATTAGAATTTTTCTCAGCTGTTTTGTCCCAATGTTAAGACGTCATTTGTTTTTGAATAAACCGCCGTCACGTGACCGCTTATAATATGACGGACCCTCATTAATTGGATTAAATGACCACACCTTGGTTCTAAATACTACATTGTGCTCAAGACTAAACGAACTGGGAATACATTTATCATTTCTTAAATGTAAACGGAAGCGACAAAAGAAACGCTCTTTCAAAGCTGGCCGGCGTAGAACAGGAAGAAGAATTCCAGTTATCTCCCTTTTGCCCGTAACGGATAAACAACTTAAAAATTCTGCCGTTAATTTTAATAACCTGGTTCGAATTCTTCTTAAATCGTCAACTGTTGTGTCAACCGTCCCAGGGATACGACTACGTATTGCATTATTCAACGTTAATTTTATCAACGACCAGAATATTGGCGTCTTCTTCCTGACAGAAACTTGGTTACATTCCGCAGGTGATGAATGTAAGTGTGCGTATTTAACACCCAGCGATTACTCCATTAAGTCGTTCCCCCGCAACTCTCGCGGAGGTGAAATTGCTGTAATTACAAAGAATTCCATGATCATATGCCTTAAGTACAACACAACTTTCAATTTCTTCCACACATCGTTTGAACTAGTCCAAACAACGCTCACACTGGAACTAAGGTCAGTCCATTTTTTTTCTGTCTCTACCGTAGTAGAAAAAACAAGCTGACTGAACTTCTCTTTTTGGAGCAGTTTCTAAAATCTTCAAGAGTATGGAAATTCGATAGGTGGCAACCTATTTATTCTTGGAGATTTCAACTTTCACTTTGACTGTCCTAGTCAACCATACATGTCAAAACTCCTAGATTCCATTCATGTTTTCTATCTTAAACAGTCTGTTAATCAACCTACCCATAAACTTGGTCACATTTTAGACTGGTTTCTTTACAGACCTGATGATAATATTCTGCAATCCACCCTTGTATCCCACGAACTTGCATCGGATCACCTCTGCATTGTATGCCATCTCGACGTATCAGTCCCTAACCCTCCACGTCTATTTGCTACTAAGAGAAACCTACGTATGATAAATAGAACCAAATTCATGCATGACATCCAAGGAAACCTAACAACTTTCTTACATCCAACAGCAGAACAATTTGATAACTGCCTGCGTTCATTTCTTGAAAAACATGCCCCAGCCACCAAATGCAGAGTATCAATAAAAACGTGTTCGCCATGGTATAGCAGTGTTAGGGACCTGCTTCGCACTGCTAAAAGATATCGCCGAAAAGCAGAGAGGCTTTGGCTTTCCACCAGACTCACTATTCACAAACAAATCTACGAAGCCGCTAAGAAGAACGTCACAAACATAGTCCATTTAGCCAAATCATCCCACTACAGTACTAAGATCACGGAGAGTTCCAGCTGCAAAGAGCTCTTCGAGATAACTAACAAACTAATGTCAAGGAACAAATGTACACCACTTCCAACAACCTTCTCTCCACTAGACCTACCAGACCAATTTGCAAATTTCTTCGATGGCAAAGTACAAACCATTAGAGATTCCCTTGACAGCACAATTTCAACTGATTCGTCACCATACAGTTATGATACAGAATTTCAACGACAACCGTTAGGAGCTTTTGAACCTGTTTCTATTGATTTAGTACGGATAATCGTGATGAAAAGTGCACAAAAGTCTTGTAAACTTGATCCAATTCCAGCATCACTGCCGCTTGAGTGCTTAGATCAGGGGAATTCCCATCATTTTTCAAAACTGCCATCGTGAAGCCACTGCTGAAGAAACCAACAGTGGACCATAACGATTTAAAAAATTACCGCCCAGTTTCTAATCTCCCATTCATATAAAAAATGTTAGAAAAGGTTGTTCTAACTCAACTTGTATCTCATTTGAATTCAAACAGTCTTTTTAGCAATGTACAGTCTGCATATCGCCCTTGCCACAGTACGGAAACTACTCTTCTGAAAGTATTTAATGACATTTTCTCTGCTTTGGATAGTGGAAAGATTACAGTCCTCACTCTCCTCGATTTATCTGCAGCATTTGACACAATAGACCATGATATATTACTTCACCGTCTCCAGCATGTATTTGACATTCAGAATATAGCCTTATAGTGGCTCAAGTCATACTTAGTAAACAGGACACAAATTATATCTGCAAATAGAATACACTCCAGCCCAGTTGACGTATGTTTGGTGTTCCACGGGGATCTGTTCTTGGACATGTTCTCTTCATTCTATATGCTCAGCCGCTCTCAAGTGTCATAGATCATCACCCAGTGTCGCACCAATTGTATGCTGATGACACCCAAATATACAAGTTTAGCCACCCAACTGAAGTTGATGCTACCATCCATGGAGTAGAGAAGTGCATTTAGGATGTGAAATCATGGATGACATGTAACAAGCTGCAGAGGAATGATGATAAAGCTGAGGCTATTCTGATCACAACACTAAGACTTTCTCATTCACATCCTTCACCTCAGACAATAAATATCAGCAACACCAACATTAAATTCTCACAGTCAGTACGGAACCTAGGCGTTACTCTAGACAGTACTCTCACATTGCACCAACATGTCATGAACATATGCAAGGCTGCATATCTTGAATTGAGACGCATCAGTTCCAGTTGTAAATATCTTTCAGTTGATGCCACTAAAACACTTGTGTGTTCATTAGTAGTTTCAAGACTGGACTATTGTAACTCAATTCTGTCTGGTTCGTCACAATATTTACTCCAGAAACTTCAAAATGTTCAAAACAAAGCTGCATGGATCATCTTTAGAGTACCTGGATCAGAGCACACCTCACCACTGCTCTCTACTCTACATTGGCTAGCAATTCGATACAGAATCAAACACGAAATTTGTTCTCTGTGCTATGCTTCACTGACACACTCCAGTCCAACATACCAATCCATCCCCATCTGTACACACCAGCTAGATCCTTACGCTCTTCTTCTTATAATCGTATACTCATTGTTCCCAAGGTGAAAACAAAGTCATATGGACAACGTTCGTTTGCACACCTGGTCCCGGCGACGTGGAACGAATTGCCCTTTGAAATTAGACACAAAGACACAGTGGTCCCTTTTAAGAGTGACCTGTTTCGACTGCAGGGACAAACTTAACGACCTAATCATGTTTTGTATCTTATATGTTTTCAGCATGTTTTTATGTTTTCCAATTTCATTGTTTTTGTCATTTGTTGTTCTGTAGTGTAGTCATATCATTATTGATGGTGTAAACCGCTTAGAGCTTCGTAAGATTAGGTGCTATACAAAGTCCTCATTATTGTTATTATTATTATTATTATTATTATTATTATTATTATTATTATTATTATTATCATACGGAGAGTTTCTTAATGAGCTAGCAGACAGTTACAATAGTGATTAATTTAATGACTTCGTCGAAAATCCAAAAGGATTTTTGCGATTAGATAAATAGCATTTAAATAAGATGATCATACAGTACAACCACAACAAACCAACCATGGTCTATGTAGTAAACTCACGATTGCGAGTTTATAGAGCGTACTATGGAGATGGTCTCGGCAATACCATTGCATGGTTTTTTGCAAGAATAGCTCCAAAAATAGCACCAATCGCAAAACAGTTATCAATGAAAGCTATTGATGTTATTCGTGATAAGGGTATAATCGCTGTTGGTGATATTGCGGGGAAAGCATTTTCCACGGCTAAAGAAAAATTAGTAGCGTTAGTTCGGGGGCGAAGGAAACCGATGACAAAATCACAGATGACTTCGTCATTGGGACCACTACCATCTACGGAAATTATGCCTGCAAATATTAGTAAAATAATAAACAACGCGGTGGATCAAAAAATAGCGCCACTGAGCAGCGAACAAGATGATATTACTGCAAATATGATAGCGAGAAGTGATTTGAAATCGCGAGCGAGATCACGATTTAGATCCAGAAATATATAATAAGATGTTCAAATCGGCTCCTGACCCAGCGTTTGATATGGACGCCCCAGTGCCCAAGAATGATTCTATACACGATTATGAGTATTATGCCTATGATGCAGTACAACCAATTAGTCGATCAAGAATCGAACTTCAAGTCCAGGATACCAGCAAATACTTTCTACCCTCTGAAGTGTTTATCGAAGTAGAAGGAGAAATTGTAACATATAATCGTGCTGCTAATGATCCACCATATGCACATAATGAAAAAATCCGAGTTGGTTTTGTCAATAATGGTATCATGGCGCTATTCGAGAGTGCTAGATACATGATTGATGGAAAAGAAATCGAGAATATAGAACATGATGTTGATGTTACCACAACAATAGTGGGGTTGGCAAGATACTCCGAAGATTATACAAGATCAGCAGGTCCATCTATGATGTTCGCTAAGGATATTACTGATCAAGCTGAACACATTCAGTATTCTAGGGTAAAGGCAACACGAGATACAGCAGTTGATCCAGCACCAGGCGGAAACGTGAGACTAGCAGCTGATTTTGATGTCATAGATACTAATACTGATTACAACTTAGGGTTTGCAACACGCGTATCAATGTTGCAAGGACAGCATCGACAATTTTCATGAGCGATTCCACTGCATCATATTTTCGGATTTTGCAGAAATGTTAGAAAAGTTATCTATGGAGCGAAGCATACAGTAGTACTCGTGCGAAATGGTAGTGATAATGATGCAATCTGGCATGGTGCAGGTGTTGCTGATGGTAAAGTAAATATAACAAAACTATCACTGTGGATGCCAGTAATGACTCCATCAATCACCACAGAGCAAACATTACATTTGTACAGGCGGAAAATCATGAATAAGTTGGCTAACAACTACCACGGATATCATGGATAGTACTGTTAATGGTACATTTACTTGGCACCTGGCATCAAAATAAGGTGTTTCTGCGTCGCAGCATATATTTTTGCGTTACAGAATAAGGCGCGATTAAACTCTCAGGAACGCATCCATATGATATTTGATCAACTCGGTGTTTCTGAAGTCTCGTTAAAGATAAACAGCCAAGAGGAACCATCTGAGAATATTTTACTTGATTACGGAACCAACCAAATAGCACGCGTGTATCATCGTTTGTTGTCATTTATGGGACGCGATAATAATGTAGAAACCGGTCTGCAAATATCACAGTTGGATTTTAGAAAACTATATCCCATCTATTACTTCTCGCTGAAACATATTGACTTAACCAGACAATCCGTCGTTGACATACACTTTCGAGCTCGTGTAACCGCTCCTCCCTCTCCTCCTCCTCCTCCTGCTGGTGGTGCTGGTGGTTACAGAGCGGTTGCTGTAATTCTCAGTGAAAAATCAATGCTACTCGAAGGTGTTGGTGGATGAATGAAAGTAGTTGATGCACCAGTGAAAAATAAGTAATGTAGCAATTAGATCAATCTGTTATTAAATAGAATGTCATATAGTCATGAAAGTGTTACGTTCACTCCTGATCAAATTAAAAAATTGCAATCGGAATCAGCTAAAAAAACGTGGAACCACAATATCGCTGAAGCATAATCAGATGTCTGGCGGTCAGAATAAATTGTCATTGACAACTCGTCAGATAAAACACTTCAACGATGCCATAAAAGATATAAAAAAAGGTGTTCAGGTCACTCTCTCTCTGCGGCCGCAATTAAAAGCATGATAAAATCAGGTGGTATATTCCCACTTTTCCCTGCGTTACCAGCGTTGTTTGCGGCAGCGCCCCCAGCGGTAGCAAAAGCTGCCGCGCTAGGAGCCGTTGGTACAGCGGCAGGGATGGCACTAAAGAAAGCTACCATACAGGGATAGAAAAAAAACGATCAGGAAAGGATCTAAGATTACCAGGAACTCCGTATTTATAGTACAGCGGAAAAGGCCTGCGACTAAGAACAATTTACTAACAACAATATCGCCGATGTCAAATTTTGATTTACTCGACGCTGATAAAAAAAAAAACTAGCGATAAAAACTTTAGAGGTGTCTTTATGAGGGATCAATTACTACAACAACCAAACAGCGTTGAAACTGGTATCATTAATCTCGATAATAGCGCCGGACCTGGAATCCACTGGGTGGCATACGCGATTGATCCGCGTGCAATTGTTTATTTCGATTTATATGGGTTAGCGCCGCCTAAAGAATTTATGCGTTATATAAACCACTTAGAAACTCCTATCTGGTATTGTACGCTACCAACACAAAAAATGAATGACCCACCAATATGCGGCATAGAAGTATTAAATGTACTCAACGCTATTTCATCATCGGGAAAACCACCCTATAAAACCGTACACGTATATACGAATAATCGCTTTTTAGAGAGATATTAGAGTATAATGATTGATATTTGGGGGAGATCTTTATCAAGCCTGAAAGAACCCACCGCAGAAATATCTGCATCCGGTGATGTAAAAAAATAATCAAAGATGAAATATCTGAAATGTTAAATCTCGCAAGTGTTGATCCCAATGAAATAGTTGTATTTCAAGATCGTCAGGGTAAATTGAAAACTAGTAATGTTTCCTTTAGTTAAACAACGCGACGCAGTAGAAGATACTATCGCGTTGTTTTCCGATCAGGGTAAACTCAAACCAGGTGTACTTGTTTCAACTATTATGGATAGAATTAACAATTTAGAACCATTAAAAAAAACTACGCGATGAATATGACGACCATATAACTAAATTTGATCGGTTTTCTGAATTACAAAGAAATATAATTGACAGTATTGACAAACCTCTATTAGATTTCTTTGGAAATCCACCGGTGACCACACCGAAACTCACGGAGATAAAAACCTCCATGGATAATTTGTCAAAGTTGCGATCCGATTATGACGCTCATGTATCTCAATTTACTACCTTACGTAAAAACTCTAACAGGACCGATGGTAAAAAAAAAATCGAAACCCGATGAAGTTAAAATAGATCTCGCTGATATTAGCACAAAACTCGCTGAAATAACAGCGATTAATCGGCGAATAGAAGTTGTTCGCGAAGATATTAAAACGACAACGATGTCATCAGGGATGATCTACCGAGGATGATGGAAAAACTTGAAAAAATAAAAGTCCCTCACGAACACAAAAATATCATAAATAACGTGTACGCGATTCAACACGGATCATTTACGTGGACACCATCCACTAACATATTAAATATCACCGCGGCCGTCAAAGGTATTTATCGATTAACACTAGTGTCGCCGACTCAATTTAATATTTTATCAACGAGTTCATCTGGGGTCAACAATATGATATCAACGATCATCGACAAGGAAACAAATGAACGATTCATAATGTCATCTAACCAAACGTAAGTAAAAGCGGTGCCTTGTTCATCTGCCAAAAGTAGTGGAGGCAATCGACTACAAAAGGATGCATTGAACGTTTGACATGCAAAGTATGACTTATTTCTAGACAGAAGCCGTAAGTTTTTTTTGAGTGAATGATATTTGTACAAACATGGACCGGCAGTGGAAAATTTCTTATTTATGAGTCCAGTCCAGTTGTGTGACACCTTGTCTTGATCATGTAGGAACAGTTTTCAAATTTGGACAACTTTAGCTTGATTGGATGCGATGACTTGCCGCCGCATCAAATTAAATTCACAGACCCGAAGCAGCAGAGAGGGTGAACAGACCACGTTTTCAAGCAAAAATAAGGCTTCCAGATCATGTTTTCGAACAAAATATGGCCTATAGATAACGTTTTCAGACAAAATATCAGGTTTCCAACAAATCTCATTTAACCAAAAAAAAAGTCTCCATTTTTGCAAAAACGGAGATTTTACGATTTTTTAATCAATTTTGCTCGCAACGATGTGGTCATCCACCCTCTCTGCTGCTAAAGTTTTCAGTTCTGGGTTAACAAAAAATAATAAATGATTTGATCAAGTCTTTAGGATGAAAATCATTTATGATTTTACAAACAAACTAATCGCTAACACCTCTTCTTGTAAATCAATCAGATTATTTGACTGGTCGGTGAGTTTGAAATTAATTCTGGTTAACGAATTATTATGGCATCGCATGTAGACAGGATTAATTGGGTTTTCAATAATTAGGAATCCTGGAGGAGCTGTTGGTGCAAATGAATAAAGAATATATCCCTGCTGAGCTTGATTTGATTGCTCTAGATTAATCTGATAGCTTCCTTCGATAACATCACATCCTAAATTGAGCGCAATCACCGATGAAATATTCACGTTGAACGGAGCGATATGCCTACCGCCACCATCTGGATCATTATTATATTTGAGGAGGACAGTTGAATCTGATTTTTGTAGCGCTTTGATATCGGTTTTAACAATTCTTGCTAATTCATCAGCGTTGTATTTCGGAAACTTGAAATTACGCAGATTGTCTTCGGTGATATTGTAATCGGTTAGGAATCGTTGTTTATTGTCGCTGTTGTCATTAATTATTGTTTGAATAATTAGTTCATAGATATATTCCATGTCCGATATAAGTTGATTTATTATTTCAACGTGTTTTTGCGATCTTGTTTTCCGTAGTTGTTCTAGTTGTGTGTCATATAATTGTTTAATCTCATTAAAATAACCACGGACGTCAGTTAGCGTAAATGAAATAGTAACAGATGAGTCGGTTGTTCTTTTAATGATAAAATCCCATTGCAATGTGTCTTTGTTGGTGAATATAAATCTATCGGCGATTTTTCCTTTTTTTATATCAGATAAATCATCTCGATAACTGGGATTGATTTCATGATATGATTGTACATCCGTGGTTAAGTCGGTGGTGGATTTTTCCGGTGGTAATTCAGGCCATCCTAGTACGGTTCTAATAGAACTTTGATAGATATCTACGACGTATCCTTCTGTGCTTATCTCAATTGCGGATGATAGTGTCGGCTCATGAACTGTTATAGCGATTTTTGATTCTTTTCCAGTAATCGATTTTATTCTACGCGCGAATTCATTATTGATTTGTTCTATTTGGTATGACCCTGTTGGTATCGAAACGACGTTCCAGTCTGGGGTACCGTCGTCTTTATTCTTATTCGCAAACACCAGTGAATTATTCGGTTGTTGACCACCAAATGATTTTGATCTGATATTAGGCCAACTGTGGTATACTCGTAATTTTGCTAGCGCTATCTCCTTCACTGGGACCGGAGAGGGGAAATTCACACTGAATTCTGGATTCGTTGATGTTATTGATATCATGCTTGTTTGTACTGGGTTCGTGTTCTCCACTATTCGTTGAAGTAATTCCTGCGGTGTTGTCATTGTTATTATACTCATGATTTATTTCTAATTTTGGTATCGAGGAATCATAAATACTGACCATCACTGAGAACTCACAATCTGGTAATGTTGATATTATTGAGATCATTTTGTTTTTTGGGTTCGTGTTTTCTGATTCCATCGGTGTTGTCATTGTTATTATATTCATGTTGTCGCTCTAATTTCGATATCGCGGAATCAAAAATACTGACCATCGCTGAGAATTCACTATCTGATATAATTGTATTATCGAGTGACGACGATATCATCAGGGATAACTGCGAATATGCGGTTGATGCAATATGAAATTGAATTAAGTAATTCTGCAGTTTACTCTGGCTGCATGATGATATCTTTTTCGCTATCCCGGTTGATATACCCCCGATTGTAGCCACCGCAGAAATGCAAATTGGAACTACGACCGGGGCAATCATTGTAACCGATGCAAGTATTATTCCGGCGCCAGCGAGAACGCTTGACACCGAGTACATAGTAATATCAATTGCGGTGATTCTTCGTCGGTATTTTTTTATTTTTATTTGATACTCCTCGGCGAGGGTTTTGAGTCTAGTTTGAAATTCTCTGACCTGATCATAGCGACATTGCGTTGATGAAATCATTGTTATTTTAAAAACACTAGTGTTTTCAATTAATTACCATCTTCCGGGGAGTAGATCAGGGGGTAGTTTACTTCACCTACGAATTCTAAACACCAGGCTATATGTTTTCTAACGGTGTTATCAACCGCGACAATCTCAAATTCTTCTTCTCCCCCCGCGATAATTACTGTCGCGGTGCCACCAAAGTAGGTTTTACCTTTCACGATGATATCAAATTGCTTGTTAGAGATTAACGTCATCCTGTAGATACCATGGGGCCACTCCCCGATATTGACTTTCAATTTAGCGTTAGAGTCTTACATCCAATCAAAGGTCCCATGCTTTACCCTTTCAGATTTTTCTTTTAGTTTAATAATATCGTCAATGACGTCGAGATAGGTTTTTTTGATTTCGGTATCTTTCATTATCGTTCCATTCCAGCGTTTAAAAAATGAAACCAAAAGGAGGCTGAATCCAAAACCTTTTTCGGTACTATAATTCCTGTCGAGTTCAGAATATGTCGTAGTGATATTGTAACTTTTAGAACCCTCAAAGAACTTATTAACCATTTCATTTGTGAGCTTTTGTTCGTCAATAGCTTTTTTAACTTCAGCGAGGGTTGGACCTGTCAACGATGTGGTTTCAGAACCAGGTGTTCTCCCCAAAAATCTATCCACGATGGTATTAAGTGTTGTTTGTCTCACCATAAACATATTAATATCTTTGAGAGTTATTGTAGATGTAGCCGGGATACCAAAGAAATTATTAGCGATGTAGGCATTGTGAGTGTGCTTGCCGATAAACTCACTGATTTCAGCGAGAGTCATTCCTGCCACAAGCGGGGTTCCAAAAAACTTAACAATGACGTCGTTAGTGGGTTTTTGATCTTCTATTAGTTTAGAAATCTCGAGATAATTTGCCTTGATTTCATTTTCATTCATCATCCTTCCCACGTCCTTGTTAAAAAAGAATAGCGATAGATAGTTTTTAATTTCAGCGAGAGTCATGCCAACCACAAGCGGTGTTCCAAAGAATTTATGTACGACATTTTTGCGAAAACTATCATAACCTCGTATAAGATCATTCAGCTCACGTTCGTTGGTAGCGATCGCGTCGGTGATCGTAGACACAAGTGCGCCTGGTTTAAGTCGTCCACCGCTGGAATACAGCGCAATAGAGTTTTCAGCGGCGTCACGCTGCCGTATCAAAATGTCATTCAATGACACATCACTGGATTTCAATTTACCCTGTTTGTCTTGAAATACAACTATTTCATTAGGATCAACATTTGTTAAGTTCAACGTCTCAGCGATTTCATCTTCAATTATATTTTTTACATCCTTGACAGAATCAGGTGGTGCAGTGCCATCGGGTTTGGGTTTCAAAGATCTCCCCCAAATATCAATCATGTTATTGTAAAACTCTTTCTCTCTCTAAAATCGTTTCGATTTCCAGCGATTACTAGTGTATTCATTAACGACAACATGTGGTGGTTTTCCGCTTGGGTTACTCAAGGAGTTAGAAATAGCGTCAAGGACATTTAATACTTCGCTGCCGCATATTGGTGGATCATTCATTTGTTGTGTTGGTAGCGTTGAATACCAAGTCTTCATTGGAAACGTTTTTATATAACGCATGAATTCCTTCGGCGGTGCTAATCCATATGAATCTAAAGAGACAATCCCACGTGGATCAATAGCGTATGCAACTCAGTGAGTACCAGGTCCGGTGCTGTTATCGAGATTAATGATTCCGGTTTCAACGCTGTTTGGTTGATGTGGTAATTGATCTTTCATAAAGACACCTCTGAAGTTTTTAATCGCTAGATTTTTAGCAGCATCAATTAAATCAAAATTGGACATAGGAACCATCGAAGATTTCTGGGTTAATAAACCGGTCCTAGTCTTAGACCTTTTCCGCTGTACCACGAATACGGGGTTCCTGGTAGTCTTAGACCCTTTCCACTTTTTTTATAACCCTTCCCCGTTGCTTTCTTTAGTGCCATTCCTGCCGCGGTACCAACAGCCCCTAACGCTGCCGCTTTAGCCACCGCTGGGGCTGCTGCCGCAATCAACGCTGGAATCGCAGCTAGCAACGGGAATATACCGCCTATTTTTTCCATGTTTTTGATAGCAGCCGCAGAAATAGTAATCTGAACACCCTTTTTTGCTACAAGTGCATCATTGAAATGTTTTACTTGACGAGTTGTCAGCGATAATTTATTCGCCCCGCCAGTCATTTGATTGGGTTTTAGCGTGATAGTGGTTCCACATTGCTTAGCTGATTTGGATTGCAATTTTTTTAATTGACCAGGTGTCAACGACACATTGATATTATTATACGACATTATACAATAACAGATTAATTCTAAATAGAGGATGTTTATGAAAATCATAGATTTTCTACTGGCGCATCCACCACTCTCATTCTTCCTCCAACACCTTCAAGTAGCATTGATTTATCGCTGAGAATGACAGCAACCGCTCTATAATTAGCAATAGCACCACGAGTCACATTAGCTCTAAAGTGTATATCAACGACAGACTGTCTTGTTAAATCGAGATGTTCCAGCGAAAAGTAATAGATCGGATATAGATTCTTAAAATCAAATTGTGATATTTGCAAACCAGTATCGACATTTTGATCGCGTGCCATGAACGACAACAATCTATGATACACGCGTGCAATATGATTTTGACCGTAATCAAGTTGCACATCTTCGGATGGTTCCTGCTGGCCGTTTATTCTCAGTGAGACGTCTTTAACACCTAATGGATCAAATATCATATGACTGAAACGTTGATCGCCAACTCGTGTGTTATCCTGTAGCGCTACAAATATATGACGTGGAGCTGAAACACCTTGTTTTGATGCTAGATTCCACGTGAATAACCCGTTGAGATTTGATTGTTTAACATCTGTACTCACGGTTAACCAACTCAACAACGATTTTCCTCCTTGGTCCATAAATGATAGTAATCGTTCTTCTGCGGTGATTGCTGGAGTCAACATTGGCATCCACAATGATATTTTTGTTAAAATAACTTTACCGGCATCAGCATTGGGATTTGCATTGTCTGCTGGAATCCTCCAAATTGCGTCATTATCATCACCCTTTCGTACAAGCGCTACTGTATGCTTCGCCCCGTAGATAACTTTTCGGACGTTTCTACAGAATCCAAATATGTGATGTAGTGGAATCGCGCATGAAAATGATTTACGAGCCCCTTGCAACATTGAAATACGTGTTGCGGCTCCTAGATTGAAATTAACGTCGTTGTTTATAACTACAGCCTCGACATCAGCATCATCATTAGCAGCACTGGCTTTTTTTGGTCGTCTTACAACAAATTGAATTCCTTCAGCGGTATTTTTAATATCCTTTGCAAACATCATAGAAGGTCCTGCTGATCTTGTATGATCATCAGAATATCTCGCTAACCCGATTATTGTTGTAGCCACATCAACATCGCGATCTATCGACTCGATTTCTTTTCCATCAATGAGGTATCTTGCACTCTCAAATAACGCCATAATACCATTATTGACAAAACCGACTTGAGTACCAGCTGGATACGGTGCTGGTACAGCAGGAGTATCAGCAGCTGTTACAAGTTCACCTTCTACTTCAATAAACGCTTCAGCGGGTAGAAAATATTTACTGGTATCATGGACTTGAAGTTCAATTCGCGATCGACTATTTGCGTCTATTGCATGATAGGCGTAATATTGATAATCGCGTACAGAATCATCCTTGCCAACTGGGGCGTCTATATCAAACGCCGGATCATGTGACTTTTTGAACATTTTATTCTATTTATCAGAGTCTAAATCGTGAAATCATAAACAATTTTCATCGACGTAGTTTTTTAAAGCCGCTTCCTGTTATCATATTTGCAATATTGCTTTGGTCGGGGGTTAAAGCCATCGACGCTAGTTTTTCGTCTACTGCGTTATTTATTATTTTACTAACCCGTGCAGGCATTTCCGCGGTAGACGGTAACGGTTTCTTTTTTCGTGATTTCACCAATGATGTTAATTTATTCTTCGCGGCTGAAAACACTTTCCCGGCAAAATCTCCAACGAAATCTCCGATTTTGCTGGTACCCTTATCACGAATAACATCAATTGCTTTCATTGATAATTGTTTAGCTAACGGCATCACTTTTGGAGCCATTCTTGCAAATAACCCCGCAATGGTATTACCTAAACCATCACCATAGTATGCTCTATAAACTGGAAACCGTGAATTAACTACATAGACGGGGGTTGGTTTATCATGATTGTAATGTATGATCATTATTTGAAATCAGAAACCATTTTTCAATTGGAAACGCTAGCGTTTTTATTCAATCACTGTGATAATCCTCCACTAACTCGCCAATGAAATCTCGATATGTGCTGATATCTATGATACCACCTTGAAATAAACGTCTACAGATATCAGATGCTTCATTAATTATTTCCGGTGAGTTGTTTCCAGCTCGGAATCCTCCTACAAGAACTTCTAATCGTGATATATCACTGAGAACACTACCAGGACATGAAATCCAAGGATTTTCCCTCGAAGAGTTTCCAACGCTAGTGTTTTGCAATCCACTTCCGCTATAACCAGCTGCTTCATCTATTTCGTCTAAATCGGCTTCTTGTAAATAATCAAGAATATCATCATCAGGTGGTAGTTGTTGTTGTTTTTTAGGCGAGTAGACTACTTTCTTTGTAGGTTGCTGTCGCTTTCCTCGCAATTTTCGCGTTTTTTTTTTGTTGTTTAAACTCTTCGTATTTTTCATACACTATATCCACCGCATTTCTATATTGAATATATGATGCACTATTCTTCTTAATTCTACCTGTTTTTTCAGTTTTAATTTTGTAGAATATATCAGCCCAATGATCTAAATTTCTAACAAACTTATGATATTCTGGTTTCAACATATCTTTCCTGTTTTCATAATTCGTAACAACAAGCTCAGGAATTCCTGTTGGATCAGTCTTATTAATTTTTGCTAACCCCGCCTCGTTAAATATCACGCGTAAATCATCTACTATTTCTTTTGATTCCATTTGTTTTGTTTGTTCAGCTTTCGCTGCTATTTTTTCGAGTTCACCGATAACAGATTTTCCCGTCTCCGGAACATCTCCTAGTATAGCACGCTCTATCCCTTTCGTCGCTGTGGTTACTGGTTTAAACAATTCTTCAGACCCCACAGCAAAATCAGTTTGTAAACTCTGTCGTTGTTGCAGTTTATTTCTTACAGAGTCGCGAATTGGTATAAATTTCTTGATTGCATCAAGTCGTTCACGAGCCAATCGGGTCGTTAATGCTTCATTGACCATTATTTGAAATCGCAAACAATTTTTCAATTGTAAAACAATTTTCAGTTAATTCAACACTTCGGATGATTTTTAACACCAGTGATGGAATCACCGTAGAAGCGTTTTAACGGCGTTATCATTGATGAGGGAAGTGTGGAAATTGTATATAAAATAATTAATACCACACTTTCCCCACTTTTCTATTGATCAATCTGAACAATCGTATCGAGAGAACCATCCATTAACGGCCTATCGATTTGACATTTTCAATCAAACAATGCTAAAAAAAAAATGAAAATCTCTCTGAGGGTCAGTCACAATCAAAATCTCTTTGAAGATCGGTCACGGTCAAAATTGTTCATTTTCTTGAATTAACGCTCGTAGGTTTCTAACTTTAGAATTAACCTCCTTTTTCAATTCGTATTCGTACCCCAATTCTTTTCGTATTCGTTCTACGATGGTATACAACGGAGCGAACACACTTACGTCACTGGAAAATGCGAGAGAGTCCCGAATAGAATTCTGAATTCTTTTGATGAGCGCATACTTCTTTGGTAGCATATATTTATTGTTGTTAACTCCGTATTCTATATCCTGAAAATCAGACATGATTTGATCAGGATTTAACCCATCTGATAGTTCAATATCCCAACTTTTCAATTTTGAAATCTCGGATATGATGCTATTCATGTTTTCAGAATTCATTATTCTATAATAATGATATATTTCTAAATGAAAAATATGACGCATTAGACATAACTAAATTTAATTTTCTGTCCGCGATTTTTTGAAAACGCAGATCGATAAACCCCCTCTGCAACATATCGTACTGAGGCTCTACAAATATCGAAGTGCCTACCGGCTTCATATAATGATTGAAATATTTTTTCTTCGTTAGTTATTGTATTCAAAGATTTTACGGGTCTCGCTTTATTTGAACAAGTGCCAGTCTCTCCTCTTTTCAAATTCTCACTTTGTGTGATAGCTTGCAGATTTGATAAAGAATTGTTTTTCGGATTAGAATCCTTGTGATCAATGACAGAATCATCCTCGATCAATCCATGGAAACACTCGTACACGAAACGATGGCAGTAATATGTCTTCTTTCCAGCACCAAACATCAAATACCCTTGATTATTCACAGAACCAACTGGTTTCTTCAGTCTGCGGTTTCTTACAACACCATCACTTGATGCTTCATAATTTGTGATCACAGGGTGTGGTCTGAATTCTTGGTTCATTTATATATTATACTATTGTTTGTCTAATTCATCGTTTGGTTCAATAATGAATCTTTCAATGTAGTCTTGAGGGGTTCTTATGATTTTATCCTTGATGTTGTCAGGGTCAAGGACCTTTTCAGGGTCAAAATTTCTGATTGATTGTCCATTTTTTATTCTTTTATCATAATATCGCTTCAACTCCCTGTATCGCTTACCACCGCAATTTAGACACAACTGAGATTTTCCCCTGACCCCAACTCCACATAGAATACAAGGTAACGGACCAAGGCTTCCACGACGATAGCTTTGCATATGATACCCACAAAACTCATTTCTGCATGATTTGTTACACGGGGTTACTGATCCAATCATAAGCCACTTGCAGTGATTCATTATATAAAAATCTTTCATTTAAATGCTTGTTTTAATTATAGCATGAGGAAATTAAGGAGAACGCCTTCGAAAAATGCTGATAAGGAGTTTAAGAGATTATTAAAAATCAATCCTAGATTTAATCTCGATAGACCCAAAAAACGTCCAATAGACGGAAACATGAAAGAGTTTAAGAGATTATTAAAAATCAATCCTAGATTTAATCTCGATAAACCAAAAAAAACGTAACAAACGTCCAATAGACGGAAACATGAAAGAGTTTAAGAGATTATTAAAAATCAATCCTAGATTTAATCTCGATAAACCAAAAAAACGTCCAATAGACGGAAACATGAAAGAGTTTAAGAGATTATTAAAAATCAATCCTAGATTTAATCTCGATAGACCCAAAAAACGTAACAAAATCAATCCTAGATTTAATCTCGATAAACCCAAAAAACGTCCAATAGACGGAAACATGAAAGAGTTTAAGAGATTATTGAAAATCAATCCTAGATTTAATCTCGATAAACCAAAAAAAACGTCCAAGAGAGATTACCCCTGGAAAGATGCTCAATTCAATCTCGATATAGTTTCTAATACACCAAAGAATACAATTCTTGATAAAGCCATGATTAGTAAAATCAGAGACTGTTTTAATGAATTCAAGCGTGATGGAGCATCTTATTGTTGGTCAACATTTCGAATTGATGGTGTTGTTGACGCTACCATGAATGATGAAAAAGCAGCAGTGATAATTTCACGTGTTGGGGAAAAACGGCATTTTTTCCGAATCAAATTCATTATCGAAGTCGATGGTAAATGGATTATTAGGGATAAATTTGAACCAATCCTCAAGAATAAAAAAGCTGTCATTGTGAGTAGAGATTCCAAACCAGGAATTCTAACCGGAATCGATAAGCCATACTACGAAAGATCTTATCCCGTAACAGCAATGGTTTATGGGATATATCCGTTAAATGATAAACCCGATATCGCAAAACTAGCTCCTATGAAATATTCTAGTTCACTGAATTGTGTAGCAGAACGAATAATAGAACACTTCACAAATGCGTCCCGAGGAAATAAACTAACTGATCTAAGACGAAAAAAAATAACCGAGTGGGAATTAACGGTAAAACAGCACGGTGCAAAGATTTCTGATATAGCTAAATTAGAACCATCATTAAAATTCCCAATATCAGTAACAACAATAACCGGAGAAGTATTATACGAACCGAAATATCAATCGCGAGGAGCCCCAATACAGATTATTGATCATAACAAACACGCGTGGACACCTGCGGTAACAATATTTCCACGAGAACGAACCGTGAAATATATCCCTAAGGAGTTCGTCGGGGATGTTTTCTATGAAGAGAGATTATTCGATGCTATTCATGCGTTGTGTAAGGATGATCCTGTGTCAGTGTGGTTACTTAGAAGTGATGAAGAATTCGATCAATTTGTAAAACCAAATGGTGAATTATATCGCATTGAAGAATTAGATAACAGAATGAGAAAAATCGCTAGTGATTTTTCACCGGAGAATTCCCATGAAAAACTACTCACGGATAGTTTTACTATTCCATCAGTGGTAGCTCACTTCGCAAGAGAAAAAAACTCATGGCGTCCAACACGAAGTGATTTTCTCGAGGATGTTAAATTGAGTTGCGTCGCATTTGGTCATGGAGGACTGTGGAATACGAAATACTCACGTGATGGTATGATTTCAATTGATATAGCCGCGTGTTATCCCGGAAGTTTTCTCGGATATGGGGAATGTGCTGAGTACTTCAAACGATTTGGACACCCCACGCATGAAATGACTCGTGTTGCGATTAATGGACCATTGCCTGATTTTGATTTAACCGGATTCGCTCGTGTGATATCATTTGAATTAGCTACAGGGTTACATCCGTGTAGTTATGTTTGGCTCGGTAGACACCTATCTGAAAAACACTGGATGCCAATAGTGCTATTGAGATATATGATTGATTGTGGTATGCTAATATCGTTGATTGTTTCCGAGGCTATTATATGCTATCGAGCTCAGAAAGAAGTTTGGCTACCACAACCCGATCTAGATAGAATAATCAACGAACTACGAAAACAGTTTCCAGATTTCAGTGAAGAAGAAATCATAAATTGGTCTAAGAAGTTATTTGAAATTAAAAAAGAACAAGCAAAAGATCTCGGAAGAAGAATAATCGGTAAATTTACCCAGGGTGGACGATACGACAACGCAAAATACTCTTCGCGGTTGATCATAGATGTCGTTGAATACGATTTTATTGTAGCGGATTTAATGAAACAGGGAAAACTTGTATCCCGTAAGGATGCTTTTCTATCCAATGGTGAGAAATTAGGTACGGTTGTTACCTACTGTGATGGATATAATTCCCAGTACACACATTTGAGAAGTTCAATGTTAGCCTATGCTTCTATTAATCTATTTTCGATGATAAATAGATTTCCTAATACCGCGGTTAGAGTGGCCACTGATTCGATGTATATACACAATAAGTACAAATCAGCTGTAGCTAAATTCACAGATCCCGAAGAAAATTGGGGGTGTTGGCGATTTAAAAAGGAGATGCTACATGAGTATTGTGAATCCGCAGACGTTGCCATGGATGATAAATATCTTTGTTGTAACCGTATTGAAATTCAATCAGAATTTTCTAATGCACCACCGAAATCTGATCCAGTATGTAGATACAAGACAGTTTATTTAAACGGTTGTGGTGGGTCAGGAAAGACAACTCGTGCAATTGAATTATTTCGTCGTGGAAACGCTAGCGTTTCTAACATGATTGTACTAACACCGACTCACAGACTCGCCAGAGAGATGATACAGCGAGGGGTAAATGCTTGTACTTACCATAGTTTCTTTCGATGGAAGGGTGACAAATGGACTCCTGAGCGTATGGGTGATAAATTCATTCCTGAAATCTTAATTTGGGATGAAATATGCACAGTGTCATTAGATGTATTACAAACATTTCTTGAGTGGTTGTTAAACAAAAACACAAAAGTCGTCATGTGCGGTGATCACGGCCAACCACCACCATTTATCGGTGCATCCCCACATGAATGGCTAAAGGGTTTTGTAGACTATTATGAAGAAATCACCACTGATTATAGATCACTTGATGAACGATTACGAGAATTCAAAGCGCTAATTAGATTACAACCGGATAGAATCCAATGCGAAATAGCGCGTGAAGTGATTTCAGAAACTCCAATGAATGATTTCTGGGAAACATGGAGACCAAATGATTTGATAATTGCAAGTAGAAAAATAGTCAGGGACACACTTCAGATGAAGTTATTTGAATTGCATAAAGAAAAATTTGCAACGCTTCCAGTACCCCTTTGTTATAGGCCATCGGATACACGAAAACAGAACATTGAAGTTGATATTCCAGGACAGAGTGAAAAACAAATTCTCGTATTAAATGATATTGTGCTGGTTGATATCAGCGTCGTCGAAAATGCATTGCGTGCTAATAAATCCCCGTGGACGCTAGGATACGCAGCAACAATACACTCTTCACAGGGATTGACTATATCGAATACAATTGTTTGGATGGTGGATAATCACATCGAATGGTCAAATTTAGTCTATCTCGCAGTATCCAGAGTACGAAACATAAATCAACTTCGAAGAGTTGTTTTCGATGATAATGACACAACAATAAGTGATATTGATGTTAGCATCATTAATAAAAAACTCTCCGGTTACAAACAACAGGACAAAAAAAAAACAACGAGAATTTGATATTGATGCTAAATTAATAATCACTTTGAAGAAACAACAGAATAATCACTGCGCGAGTTGCAATTGTATAATGCGTTGGCAGTATTCGGATAAGGATCCTCGCCAATTCACCGTAGACAGAAAAAATAACAATCTCGGTCATGTCAGAAATAATGTGATGTTGACTTGTCTTGAGTGCAATAGACGCAACGGTGCTAGTTAAGACCATGCGGTGGCAATTGAGTATCCTCGGGAATCACTTGTAGTTGTTGTCGAGTAAAACCCCGCTGAGGGGCAGTTGAATCCAGTTTATAGACTGGAGGTCTACCAGTTGATCGTGTTATACTAGATATCTTATGCGTAGTGACGCTCCAAATAGGATCAGTAGCCCTTTTTCTACCCCCTTCAAGCTCTCCTGGTTCGTATAAGTACCTCACAATGACACTACTACCAAGAATTGGTTCTTTGAAATCTTTTTGTGGTTGTACGGGTATTGACTTCTTTTTAATCGCGTTGATAGGTTTCATGTTGATTGTTCTAGTAATCTCGTTATTCAGTGCAGTAATCACAGATGGTAATCTTTTAACCCATTCACGGGATCGCTTTTCTTGAATGAATTCTTTTGCGTATTGATATCCAAATAACCGCTCAGCAATCGTCCGATTAAATCGTTCTACAATGGCCTGATCGCGATGTAGCGCAGTATGCCCTCGTCGTATGGTGACATTATGATGTTTCATTGTTGATAACACTACACCCTGAAATTCCTTGCCAGGATCAACTTGTAACAGATTTGGCCAGTGCAGAGGACCTCGTCGATAAATCCTTTCAAATGCAGAAGCGACTTCAGTGGCTGATTTTGTTTTTAACGGTTCTGCTTCTTTGTATCGACTTGCAATATCAACTACGGTTAACGCATATTTGTAACCACGATCATGTGGCAGAAATAATATATCAGCCTGATGAACTTCATTAGGAGCGGTCACATCAAAATGCGAGAATTGAATTTGTTTAGGCGGTGGTAGATAAATTTGCCATAGTGCCTGTTTGGATAACCAATTAGCCGCAGTGGTTTTTTTCACTTTTGCAGCACTAGCGAGTTTATTGATTGCAGCGTTACCCCTCCAGTATCCCCTCGGAGAATAATAAATTGATTCCATATTATTAAGTACCGGCACCTAACATCAATTTACTTTTCATAGCCGATTTTATTAAAAATGAAGCCAATTTTTCTTTGAAGGATTTATCAGGAATAGCATTTAACGCATGAATTAATTTCACATCCGCGAGATGCCTGTGTTGCAGATTGCTGCTTTTATAAGCAACATCATGAAGGTAACAGGCCTTATCAATGGCGTTTATTGGTTCTTCACCGGGGTTGGGTTGATTTTGATTATTGAGTCTGATATCAAGTCTGGTTCCTGGTCCACAGTATTTATATCCTGGGAGGTGCTTTTCTCGGGGTACTTTGCCCATGGGGTTCCAGGGAGCTTTGCCAATTTGGCTGCGATATCACCTCCTCGTTATTTTTAAAATCAGATCTCATAGACACAAATCTAAATTTCTTTGTACCACATTGCACGCATTTACCAGAAAGCGCTGATCGGTTATTTTTAGTTGTAACCGTCGTCACATCATCTGTGCCAGTACGCGTTTTACACTTCACACAATATAGATCCATAATTTATGTATAGAAATATGGATATAATTGATTTTTCAGCGACTAAAACAAGAGAACCAATTAAGCATCATGCAGCGCTACCAAACTCTATCCGGATGATTATAATGGGGCCATCTGGATCCGGTAAAACGCAATTGTTGCTCAATTTAATAATGAGATGGATGAAGTGGGATAAGTTGTATTTAATTGCCCCTAGCGTAGATGATCAACGATGTTATGAAGTGCTAAAAGATTTTAACGAGAATGCATCAGAAATTAAGGGTGAGAACGCCATTGATTTTATAACCGATATCGATGAAGCACCGAGTATTGATGATATTGATGGAGATATTAACAATTTAGTCGTATACGACGATATAATGTTGGATAAACAAAAAAATCCTGCTAGAATATTTTCCCGTGGGCGTCACAAAAACACTTACGTGATATATGTCACTCAACGCTACACTCAGGTTCCAAAAGTCATCAGAGATAACTGCAATATTCTTTCTGTATTCAACGGAGTTGATACTCATACTCTTAGAAATATTTGGCAGACATGGTGCTCTGATATGGACTTCAATCAATTTCGAGATTTCTTTAGTCATGCTCAGTCGACTCCGCACGGATTCGCAACAATAAATCTACATGATCCTCGGACACGATATCGTATCGGACTTGATCAAATATTCGGTTAAAATCGTAAAAGAATTATTAACCCAGAACTGAAAACTTTAGCAGCAGAGAGGGTGGATGACCACATCGTTGCGAGCAAAATTGATTAAAAAATCGTAAAATCTCCGTTTTTGCAAAAATGGAGACTTTTTTTTGGGTTAAATGAGATTTGTTGGAAACCTGATATTTTGTCTGAAAACGTTATCTATAGGCCATATTTTGTTCGAAAACATGATCTGGAAGCCTTATTTTTGCTTGAAAACGTGGTCTGTTCACCCTCTCTGCTGCTCCCGAAGCACAGAAATATCTGCTCGATATGCCAAGGTGTAGATTGGGTTAACATATCGGAACCTTGGCTAGCGAAGATAAGATGGTGTGTGCTTTAAATTTCCCTTCTGCAATGTGTAAACTATTGTTATCGGATCCTTCTGTTGCATATTGTTATATCTCCATCATGCAGCAAACCACATGTATCACTTTTCCAGCAGATGTTATATCTATTGCATAACGTTATATGGTTTGTATACAACAAGACACAGGTATCACGTTTCTGGGATCTATGGCAAGCCAATTGGGTCATACTGTAGAAACGCTCGGTGCTCGATTACGCGATTAAGTCAGAATGCCCTTTTCATCGGCAAATGCCATGCTCAACATCAACTAGGTGATCATGTCAATAAAACGACATTTCCTTATGCTCTCTCGTGACCACGTATTCGAGCTTCAAAAACGCGAAACAGGTTTCACATTATACTCCTAATCTCCTGTTATTTATATTACGTGAAACTGGTGTTTCGGTTTCGGTTAATAGATAATTTGATTCAGCGTAATGAAGAGCTCAGTTACTTCAGTTACAGAGATACGATTGAAAACTTGCTTCGGATTGCACCTCGAGCTTTGGAGA
This sequence comes from Unio delphinus, assembly GCA_029339505.1. Taxonomy (NCBI): domain Eukaryota; kingdom Metazoa; phylum Mollusca; class Bivalvia; order Unionida; family Unionidae; genus Unio; species Unio delphinus. Next base: position 1,298,234 of record JAQISU010000007.1, on the reverse strand, counting down.
TGGCAAGCCTTTTCCATGTTATATCCACGATGGCTCATCAGCAGTTACCCGCTCTTAGTTTAAGCTGTCAATAGAGAGCTGTCAACAGAATAGTACGTGGTATTCCGAACAACGTTTGTTTTACAGTACGATTGGGTTAAACCTTCATTTTTGTGAGCAGTATAATTGTCCTAAATATTATACACCAGGCGGACTGTGCACTTGGGATTAATCTTATCACAACGCTCCAGTAATAACATATGCGTCAGGGGGTGTGCATGCCGAATTAATAACAAACTAATTTTCTACCAGGCTGCGTCTATATTCCTGTCATGTCTTCTTTTGCGCCAGAAAGTGGGTGCCAAGGGGCTGCAAGCAGCGATAAGTATGCTAAATATGACAAACCAGATGCCGAATTCTTTCCAGGTATTTTTCATATACGCTGCTCTTTTTTTTGTATCGCATGCATTATGGGTTTCTTTACGCACATGTGAATTATACGAGTGTTGTACAGTTACCATATACATCCCAAATATCACAAACAGTACTTTCTCGTTTGAACAAAGACGACATATAGAGTTCACGTGTACAACTTACGTTAAGTATATATAGTTAAAATTACTTCCTTGTGTGTGTGTTTTTTTAAAGAGCAAAGTTGTTTATATGCGCTATATATGACATCAGTTCATATCTCAATTGATTGCTCGATGACTCCGTCGAAGACACCCTCTCTCCATCCCATTAACTCGATTCATTCAGTCATTTCGGACCTAGACATAGTAACTAATATTATCTGGCTTGACCGCCAATATATATATATATATATATATATATATATATATATATATATATATATATATATATATATATATATATATATATATATATATATATTTTAATGCCTGTAACTGACTAAACAGAGAAAACAGACGCACATTATTTTCTCACATTTATGTTATCATATAGGGTTACAAATAAATGTGGAGCTTGTGGCTGGCTTTCATGTAACCTTAAATTGTCGAATCACTTGTAGCAACATAATGTTGGTACCAATATATCACCACAGGTCACGCCTTAACTTCGAGTAAATACTCAACTCCAATTTTGCATCATAATTACTTGTGAACCACAATAGCGTGATAGGAGTAAACCTACAGTTCGAGACGTCAAGCTGGTTAATTTGGAACTTAAACGGCAATCGTTGTATTAAAAAGACTCCGTGTAATCGAAGACCCTGGCATTTAAGATCACTCTTGTCCCACCTCGAGCCTTGATTTGACAAAGATGTGTAGGCGAGAAAGTTTGCCTGCCAGTAAGTTTTGGTAGCGACCTGATTAAATTCAGATCGCCACTGTCCCACGTCCAGGGCAGTGGATATCTGATGTTAATGAGATTGTTTCTTGTAGGTCAGTGAATACAAGCATATACATACATCCCCTAGGTCCAAGGCAACAGTTCAAGTGGGTTTCGTAGTACCTACGTCAGGGGAGGGGGCAGAAGAGAATAATTTGGAACCAACATGTCCATTAGTTGTGCGTTTAACGCCCTTTTTCACCATACGATAGACTATACATGGACGCCAGACTAATAACTGGTGGGGGGGGGGATAAAACCTGTAAGAACAGCCGAACCGAGAGAGAGAGGGGGGGGGGGCGAGTGGTCTAAAGCGCTCGCCGTTACGGATCACTACCATCTCACCACTGCGTGGGTTCGAATCTCGGACTCGGCCATTGTGGATACGTGAGAAAGCTTGCCAGTAGCTTCTAGTGGGTCGGTGTTTCTTTCTGGGGTTTTCCCGGGTTCTTCTTCCACTATTTGTACTGGTCGCCATGTATAACCTATATTGTGCTGAAAAACGGCGTTAAACCCTACAACAACAACAACAACAACAACCCATTTGAATTCACATTTGATGTACCTTAGTTTTTCGTTTAGCTCTGGTTTCTTTCACACTTTATAAATACTGTTATACGTGGCATCATGAAACTTATTTAGGAATGCAGTTTGATGAGTACTACCCTTTTCGCAAATGTAGGTCACTATGATCTCTATATCACGTTTCACAAACTTTTATTTTGTTGTTTATATTTGTTTCTCAATCTCTATTGTGGTAAAATCTCTATTATGGTAAAATCATCAAACTGTATGATTGAATGTATCGCATTTTTACCATACCGCAAAAAAGGTAACATTGGGTGTGTGGAAACGCAGTGGCTTTCGTATTTAGCTCATAACCACGTGAGTTTTTGGCACGTTATAAGCATGCTGTCCTATCTCAAATAAACAACCTCGGTGATTGGATGCATCATTGCCAAAAGAAGTTGCTGTGTCCAATACTTTTTATACTCAGTAACTTGGTTCCGATGTTAAAATGCATTTGTTGGATGATCTGTATATGTCAGTTGTACGTATCTGCTACTACCATGTCCTTAAAACAAAATGTCACCATGACCCATATTTAATGATTTACTTATATGAGTTAAGTAATTGTATTTATGTTCAAATTCTTCCGTGCTATATACTTCCTTTCTCAGAAGGCCTTTTGTGGCTAGGCAGTTCGAATTGAAAATTATATATTTAGTCACTGCTAGACTTTCCATATTATACATTTTAATGTGTGATACGTTACCCTTAACGGGTCAATTGTGTATTGTAAATGCGAACTTCGTGTTAGATGAGCGGACTGCATGCAGTTCATGTGATGCCTCGCTTGACTTTAATCAAGATAGGTATTGACCTATGAATTACGTAGTGTGTGTGGCGTCACTCCAAGGTTACTCAAAGCACGTGACTCTCACAGTACTATCTGTCTGACTTTAGGTCTTATTGTTTTGGGTTTAACGCCATTTTTTTTTTCATGACATGATACACGAGACTCGAATCCAAGCAAGGTGATATGTTAGGGATCTGCAGAGGCGAGCGCCTAAGAACACTGACCACCGGGTGCCACACTTATTTTTGAAGTGGACAATAAAATCTTTTGAAACATATTTTAAGGACAATGACTTTATAACTTCACACAAAAATAGAATTAATCGATAATCTGTATACTTATTAACCCTTGTTTGATACGATAGAAAATTCTGTATTGTATGGCTGACACAGTAGATACGTGGGTGGGTAGATTGGCAGGTGGTTTCACAACACGTCAGCACAATACAGAATATATAGTACCAATTTAAGGTTACGTTTCAATTTTAAATCCTTAAATGACATGTAAAGATGAAAGCTGCAAAACAAACTTTAGATAGAAACCAAGATCACTTTAGTCCGAATTTACTTCGTGATAATGTTTTACAATGGTTACTGGAGACTAGTCAAAGTAGAGCTGAGCTACGTAATCGTTGATTAGACTCGGGCTTTTCAATCTGTTTGCTTCAGAAAATTTGCAAGTGTTCTATATTTATAACAAATTTGGTCTACTCCGGTAAATGTGCAAATGTTCTATATTTATAACAGATTTGGTCTACTCCAGTAAATGTGCAAGCGTTCTACATTTATAACAAATTTGGTCTACTCCAGTAAACGTGCAAGCGTTTTATATTTATAACAAATTTGGTCTACTCCAATAAATGTCCAAGTGTTCATATTTATAACAAATTTGGTCTACTCTAATAAATGTGCAAGTGTTCTATATTTATAACAAATTTGGTCTACTCCAGTAAATGTGTAAATGTTCTGTATTCATTGACAATTTGGTCTTCTTTAGTAAATGTGCAAGTTTTCTATATTTATTGACAATTTGATCTGCTCCAGTAAATGTGCGACTGTTTTATATTTATTGACAATCTGGTCTGAAACAAACTTATTACAAGTGAACAGTAGTGACCAATAGGGCACAGAACCAATTTAAGCATACTACATGAATTTGTGCAGGCCAAATCATCCGCATTGAACTTTTATATGTCAACTGACCGGATTTCTCTCAGATTTTCACCATAGATAGTAGTTGAACGGAAACACCACCACCCCATCTCTCTCTCTCTCTCTCTCTCTCTCTCTCTCTCTCTCTCTCTCTCTCTCTCTCTCTCTCAAGGCGTACAAAATTGTCTCTCTATTTAGATATCGGTAAAATCGCCTTCAGATCCGATGCTGGTCCTGCCGAAACATTGGTGTTCAAGCACTATAACGCTAATGAGGTGAGCATACTAAAACAGTTTTTCACAACAGGTGCAACATTTTTAGGTTCTTTTCTGTTAAAACATTTTATATTTGCATATAATAATAATAATAATAATAATAATAATAATAATAATAATAATAATAATAATAATGAGGTCTTTGTATAGCGCCTAATCTTTAGAAGAACTAAGCGCTTTACAACATCAATATGACTACAGAAAAACAAAAAACAAAAACCATGAAATTGTAAAACATAAAACATGCTGAAAACATTTAAGGTACAAAACATTATTTGGTCTCAAAGTTTATAACTGCAGTCAAAAAAAAGGTGAGTTTTAAGAGCACTCTTTAAAGGGATCACTGTCTTTGTGTCTAATTTCAATAGGCAATTCAGTCCACATCGCCGAGCCCTGGTATGCAAAAGAACGTTGCCATATGACTTCGTTTTCATAGTGGGAACAATGAGTATACGCTTGTCAGAAGAGGAGCGTAAGCATCTTGCTGGTGTATACACATAGTTGAGGCCGGATAAGTATGTTGGACTGGAGTCTGTCAGTGAAACGTAGTAGCACAGAGATCAAATTTTGTGTTTGGTTCTGGATCGAATGGATAGCCATTGTAGGGTAAAGAGCAGTGGTGAGGTGTGCTCTGATCGAGATATTCTAAAGATGATCCGAGCAGCTGTGTTTTGAAGTTTCTGGAGTAGATATTGTGACAAACCAGATAACATTTGAGTTACAATAGTCCAGTCTTGAAAGTACTAATGAACACAAAAGTGTTAAAGTGGCATCAGCTGAAAGATATTTGCGAATAGAGCTGATGCGTCTCAGCTCAAGATATGCAGTCTTGCTTATGTTCGTGACATGTTGGTGCAATGTGAGAGTACTGTCTAAAGTAACACCTAGGTTTCGTACTGACTGTGAGAATTTAATATTGGTGTTGCTGATAGTCATTGTCTGAGGTAAAGGATATGAATGAGAAAGTCTTTGTGTTGTGATGAGAATAGCCTCAGTTTTATCATCATTTATCTGCAGCTTGTTACATGTCATCCATGATTGCACATCAGAAATGCACCTCTCTACTCTTTGGATGGTAGCATCAACTTTATTTGTGTGGCTAGACTTGTATATATGTACAATTGTACAATTGGTGAGACACTGGGTGATGATCTATGACATTTGAGAGCAGCTGAGTGTATAGAATGAAGAGAACAGGTCCAAGAACAGACCCTGTGGAAAACCACAACATCAGCTGGGCTGGTTTTTATTACATTTGCAGATACAGTTTGTGTCCTGTTGACTAAGTATGACTTGAATCACTTGTAAGGCTGTATTATGAATGCTAGATACATGCTGGAGACGAGGAAGTAATATATCATGGTCTATTGTGTCAAATGCTGCAGACAAATCAAAGAGGGTAAGGACTGTAATCTTTCCACTATCCAAAGCATATAGAATGTCATTAAATACTTTCAGAAGAGTAGTTTCAGTACTGTGGCAAGGTTCGATATGCAGCCTGTACATTGTTAAAAAGACTGTTTGAATTCAAATGAGATACAGGTTGGGTTAGAACAACTTTTTCTAAGATTTTTTTTTTATATGAACGGGAGATTAGAAACTGGGCAGTAGTTATTTAAATCGTTATGGTCAAGTGTTCGTTTCTTCAGCAGAGGCTTTACGATGGCAGTTTTGAAAAATTATATGAATTCCCCCCGATGAGAGAGAGATATTAATAACATCAGTTAGTGAAGGCAATATTGGGTCTAAGCACTCAAGCAGCAGTGATATTGGAATTGGATCAAGTTCACATGACTTTCATGCACTCGTCATCTTGATTTTCCGTACTAAATCCATAGAGACAGGTTCAGATGCTCACAACGTTTGTCACTGAAATTCTGTATCATAACTGTTTGGTGACAAGTCAATTGAAATTGTGTTGGCAAGCGAATCTATAATGGTTTGTACTTTGTCACAGAAGAAATTTGCAAATAGGTTCTGAAGGTCTGCTGGAGAGAAAGGAGTTGGAAGTGGTGTACATTTGTTCCTTGACATTAGTTTGTTAGTTATCTCATAGAGCTCTTTGCAGGTGGAACTCTGTTCTTATTACTGTAGTGGGATAATTTGGCTAAATGGACTATGTTTGTGACGTTCTTCTTAGCGGCTTCATATTTGATGCAACAATGGCTGGAGTGGATCCAGGAGGACTTTTTATGTTTCAATGTTCATTCCTGGTAATTCGTTTTGCTTTAATTACCAACTCTACTCATTTGTCTCTACAATGTGTACTACGTTAAGCTGAGTCAGCTGCTGATCCCCTCCCCCCTGCATTTTCACTGAAACTGCAGCTAAATAAAAGCAACATTAACAAAATCGATTTTAGGAATAATTTTCGACCCAGACAAATGAGGGTAATATAATAAAGATAATCACGTCCCAGACTGATCACGATTAAACATACATTAACTAAAGCATTGTAATCTTCTTCATTGCCATTATCGTCGTCACTGTTGCCACTATAATCATGATCAGCATTTTCATGACTATTCTCGAAACGAATTACAAGATGGCAGAAAAATCTAGTTGCAGATTTTGCTCGACAAAGAATACTTTTTTTGAAGCGTTGGAATCAGGATGGTACAGCATGCACTGCACATTCTCTAGTATAGTACCCGCAGCAAGAACACAAGTACATCTTCCCTGTTCATTTTAAATGTCCGTAGCTCATGCCAATGCCATATTTCAAATATCACACACACACCAAAAATAAATAAATAAAACAACAACTACAACACTTGATTTCATAGACCTATGGGCAACAAAGAAACACTTTATGGTTCTGGTAGTCCTATAAGTCGATTAGAGAAATGTTTGCAATCAGATATTAATGACAACTCAAATGGTGGAATCAGTTGTGGTGTGATTGATACATTTATTGTTTTACTGATTGAGTTAATACATTCATTGTTTTACTGATAGAGTTAACTTAATGTGTCCTCCAAAATAGAGATTCTCTTTTAGGTTTGCAGGGGAACTAACTGGCTAAAATAGAAAGAAAGAAAGATAGATACAATAAGAAAAGTCTTTGGTGTGGAGACTTGCAATTTGATAAATATTTTCAGAAAATTGTGACGTAAATTGTAATCAACTTAAAACGCATCCATTACTTCATATCCACGCAGAAAGATAAAACATGCCATCAGAAATGAAGGCATCAATTCTTATTTGGTTGTTTGTGGAAGCCTATCTAATTGGAAGAAAATGAAAGGAAAGATATAAGCTGGCTAACTTTATAATCGTTTCCTCAATATACGTCTTATTTCTTCTTTATTATGTAATCTTAGTTTGATAAAATAATTGTTGCAATTCTTAATCAGACAGAATTATTGTGGACAACGAAAACATAATGCCTCTCATGTTGTTAAAAAATAAAATATACTCTCACACTTTTTCTACTTGCTTGAACATGTTTAAAATGTGAAAGCATGTATAAGTTTAGTACTCCGAAACATTTAACCATGTAAGTGCTGTTAAACATCTCACTATGATTATATTAAAGAAAAAGTTATTAAATATTTCATATCTTAACATCACCATTATTATTATTATTATTATTATTATTATTATTATTATTATTATTATTATTATTATTATTATTATTAAAAAGATATTGAATTAAATGTAAAACAATGCCAAAAAAGCAGCGACTGAAATAGTGCGAGAAAGAGACTTGAAATGTGAAAAAGAGATTTTTTTTTTTAAAAATCCATGAAGTAGAGAACAAAATGAAATGTAACAATTATTGCACATGATCTATTGTTGATATCATTCCATTTGCTATTCCTTCCTTATTTCAGGTAGTTATGGGTAGAACTATGGAGGAATGGCTACGATTCTCAGTGTGCTTCTGGCACACCTTCCGTGGAACAGGTAATCTCTCTCTCTCTCTCTCTCTCTCTCTCTCTCTCTCTCTCTCTCTCTCTCTCTCTCTCTCTCAGTAATTGAAAGTGTTTTTTTCATACAAGAAAGCTGTGACTACGAGGAGTAAAAGAATATAAGTGATTACAAAAGAAGAAAGGAAGAATGGAGTTGATAGAGAAGAAATTTAGGACAGACTAGGAAGTCAGAGCCAAGGATAACACAGAGAGAGAGAGAGAGAGAGAGAGAGAGAGAGAGAGAGAGAGAGAGAGAGAGAGAGAGAGAGAGAGAGAGAGAGAGAGAGAGAGATGTGCTGGTGGTAGTCTGTATGATTATTTAATCACTCCAGGATTGTATGGTTCTACACGATTTTGTTTTTTTGGTACATGACCTAGGTGCAGACCCTTTCGGTTTTCCGACACTGATTAGACCATGGGATGATGGCACAAACTCGATGGAAAATGCTAAGAGAAGGTTGAGGGCTGCTTTCGAGTTTTTCAGCAAGCTAGGGATAAAGTACTGGACCTTCCACGACAGGTAAATACTCTGCAAAACCTGGTGGGTATAAAGTGTGAAAAGGAACTACCTTCTGCACACAAAAAAGATGAGGATGTTTTTACTAACAGATTCAGTGAATATTTCTATTGTACAAATGAAATTAATTTGTGTAGAAGCTCAATATACATAGTGTTTAATATATATTCATATCCTCTTTTTTAAATATAAAGTGTAAAAAATGGGCTGTTTTGTGTATAGGACTAATCATCTGCCCAAAAGAACCATTATATTTTTACTAATATTTCCAATCAATAGTTTTCTTTCACGAATGTAATTAAGTTGTATACATGTATTAAACTTAATCAGTATTGTCACAAAACAGACACAAAATCTCCGGGGTCTGTTGTTTGCAGCTGTTCCTGGTGATTTAATACATTTAAAAAATGCTAAAAGGAAAATTCATCAGTGAAACCAAATGGACTTGGTGATTAGTTGATATTCATTTGCCAAAAAAAGGGAACTTTAAAAGTCTACTGAAAATAAACATCATGTTTTCCAAATTTAAAGTGTTCATGAACATTTTTCAGATTTTTTTGTAATCTGTGTTTAAATGGTTTTATTGTCATTAGAAAAGCCACATGCATAGTTTTGAAAAGGAAGTACATTTATTTTGTTCAATTACATTTTGCATTGAGTATTTTAATTACATTTTGCATTGAGTATTTTAATTACATTTTACATTGAGTATTTTAATTACATTTTGCATTGAGTATTTTAATTACATTTTGCATTGAGTATTTCAATTACATTTTGCATTGAGTATTTCAATTACATTTTGCATTGAGTATTTCAATTACATTTTGCATTGAGTATTTCAATTACAGTTTGCATTGAGTATTTTAATTACATTTTGCATTGAGTATTTCAATTACATTTTGCATTGAGTATTTCAATTACATTTTGCATTGAGTATTTCAATTACATTTTGCATTGAGTATTTCAATTACATTTTGCATTGAGTATTTCAATTACATTTTGCTTTGAGTATTTCAATTACATTTTGCATTGAGTATTTCAATTACATTTTGCATTGAGTATTTTAATTACATTTTGCATTGAGTATTTCAATTACATTTTGCATTGAGTATTTTAATTACATTTTGCATTGAGTATTTTAATTACATTTTGCATTGAGTATTTCAATTACATTTTGCATTGAGTATTTCAATTACATTTTGCATTGAGTATTTCAATTACATTTTGCATTGAGTATTTTAATTACATTTTGCGGAGTATTTTAATTACATTTTGCATTGAGTATTTTAATTACATTTTGCATTGAGTATTTTAATTACATTTTGCATTGAGTATTTTAATTACATTTTGCATTGAGTATTTTAATTACATTTTACATTGAGTATTTTAATTACATTTTGCATTGAGTATTTTGATAATAGCTCTTTGTTAATGTAACATCTAACTATACTGAAAGGAATGGAAAAGTAAAACTGGTTGAAAGGTAAGGACAATATTGTTAAAATAACATGTGGTCAAGAAATGTAAATTCTTTGCAATAGAACTACGAGCAGGTAAAAATTATATTCTTGCAGTCCACTATATCTACCACTCAGTGCTTCAAACGCTGGTATAGGTCAATTTTAGAGCACATTATCTTGGTCAGAAAACTGTTTGACATTTATGATGTACCACCTGACAAATATAAGCCATTGTTCCATATATTGGAACATTCCCTAAAAGAATATATCATGGGCATGTCATTAATACAGACAGACAGACAGACAAACTACATAAGAACAAAGCAATCAGTGAGGAATGATCTGCAAGAAATGAAGCATGATTGAGTGAAAACAGTAGAATGGAGGATGAATAGGCATCTATGGACATTCTGAATAATGGCTTCTACTTTTTCTTCCCCCCTGGTATTCATGCTCTTTACAAATGTTTTAAGGGGCCCTGAGTGGCCAACTGGTCTAAAGTGCTCTCCGTTATGGATCACTGCCATCTCACCTCAGTCTGTGTGGGTTCAAGTCTCAGATTTGGCCAATGTGCATATGTGAAAAAGCTTGCCAGTAGCTTCTTGTAAGTTGGAGGTTCTTTCCAGGGGTTTTCCCGAATTCTTCCTCTACCATTAATACTGGCAGCCACGTATAGCTAGTCGTGTACTGAAAAATGGCGTTAATCCCTACAACAACAACAACAACAAATGATTTATATCTAGCGTATTTATTTGTAAGTAAATGTCAAAAGAGAAAAGAGTACAGTACCTAGTGTTAACATTCTTTGTTTTCACACCAGATGGTAATACATGTACAGTCATCTAATGGTAATATATGTACAGTCATCTGATGGTAACACATGTACAGTCATCTGATGGCTCCCAGTGCTTTACAATAACTTCATTAATTTCTCAAAACAATACAATGTTTAACTGCCAGAAAAAAAATAGTTTGAATAATAGTTTGATAAGCCGTGAAGAAGAAAAAATATGATATCATTTCAGGCATTTCAGTAGTCAATCACTGCATTTTGTACTTTAATAAGGAGATAATTGTAAATCTAATTACAATATAACTGAATCATCAACAATAAAGCCAATGTGTTTCTTTTCAATTCTTCTGTATAAAATAATTGTTCAGTTCAGGGTAACCAGGAACCATCTTCTTACCTGATGTGGGTGATGGATAACTACAGACTATAAATAATACCTGAATTAAAAATCAACAGTTTTCTTCTGGGATTTTGTTTCTTTCTTTTGTCCTTTCTTTCAGGTGAATACCCAGAACTTTACTATGGTTCTTTTATTATTAATGAAATGTACATTTCCGTTTCTTCTTCCCAGATTTGGTATTACCTTTCCACTTCATCTTAAAGAGAAATTTAACTGCTATGTAAAACTGTTAATACAAAACTCAATTTCATTTGTGAAATTTAAATATAGATTAAAAAAGATTAAAAGTGTACATGGTCCTGTTTTCGGATTTTTTGACATGTTTGAGAAACTGGCCTTATTTAATGAAAAAGACCCATTTTGAACAATTTATATTAAAAAAGATATATATTAAAGGCTATGGAAAATGAATTACTACACAAAATAATTTTTATTTGTGAAATAGAAATATTGACTGAAACTGAGTAAAAGTATCATCAGTCCTTTTCATAGTAGATAAGTCCATTTTGAGAAAAGGAGTCCATTTTGCATTTTATGCCCACCCTGCAAAAACATGGAGAATTAGAAGAATGGTTATGATGCAAAAGTTACAATGCATATTGAATCATCTTCTAGTCTGTTGTTTTGTTTTGGGTTCTTTTGTTCTTTTTATTGTAGTTTATTTCTTCTTTACTTTTAGGAATAAATCAATGGATGAAGTAGAAACAATGTGTAATATTATTTGGGTGTGTATCATCAAATAGGCTATGGTTCTGTGAGATGGATCCCACTATGGGGGTCCAAAGAATAAATCCAATAGAAACTCCTGCATTTGAAGTGTTTCCAGGATATACTTTTAACCATCTAGCTTTCACCAAAGAATAAATCCAATTGAAACTCCTGCATTTGAAGTGTTTCCAGGGCATACTTTTAACCATCAAGCTTTCAGGGAATTGAAACTCCTGCATTTGAAGTGTTTCCAGGGCATACTTTTAACCATCTAGCTTTCTGGGAATTGAAACTCCTGCATTTGAAGTGATTCCAGGACATACTTTTAACCATCTAGCTTTCACTAAAGAATAAATCCAATTGAAACTCCTGCATTTGAAGTGTTTCCAGGGCATACCTTTAACCATCTAGCTTTCAGGGAATTGAAACTCCTGCATTTGAAGTGTTTCCAGGGCATACTTTTAACCATCTAGCTTTCAGGGAATTGAAACTCCTTCATTTGAAGTGTTTCTAGGGCATACTTTTAACCATCTAGCTTTCAGGGAATTGAAACTCCTGCATTTGAAGTGTTTCCAGGGCATACTTTTAACCATCAAGCTTTCACTAAAGAATAAATCTAATAGAAACTCCTGCATTTGAAGTGTTTCCAGGACATACTTTTAACCATCTAGCTTTCTGGGAATTGAAACTCCTGCATTTGAAGTGTTTCCAGGACATACTTTTAACCATCCAGCTTTCAGGAATTGAAACTCCTGCATTTGAAGTGATTCCAGGACATACTTTTAACCATCTAGCTTTCACTAAAGAATAAATCCAATTGAAACTCCTGCATTTGAAGTGTTTCCAGGGCATACCTTTAACCATCTAGCTTTCAGGGAATTGAAACTCCTGCATTTGAAGTGTTTCCAGGGCATACTTTTAACCATCTAGCTTTCAGGGAATTGAAACTCCTTCATTTGAAGTGTTTCTAGGGCATACTTTTAACCATCTAGCTTTCAGGGAATTGAAACTCCTGCATTTGAAGTGTTTCCAGGGCATACTTTTAACCATCAAGCTTTCACTAAAGAATAAATCTAATAGAAACTCCTGCATTTGAAGTGTTTCCAGGACATACTTTTAACCATCTAGCTTTCTGGGAATTGAAACTCCTGCATTTGAAGTGTTTCCAGGACATACTTTTAACCATCCAGCTTTCAGGAATTGAAACTCCTGCATTTGAAGTGATTCCAGGACATACTTTTAACCATCTAGCTTTCACTAAAGAATAAATCCAATTGAAACTCCTGCATTTGAAGTGTTTCCAGGGCATACCTTTAACCATCTAGCTTTCAGGGAATTGAAACTCCTGCATTTGAAGTGTTTCCAGGGCATACTTTTAACCATCTAGCTTTCAGGGAATTGAAACTCCTTCATTTGAAGTGTTTCTAGGGCATACTTTTAACCATCTAGCTTTCAGGGAATTGAAACTCCTGCATTTGAAGTGTTTCCAGGGCATACTTTTAACCATCAAGCTTTCACTAAAGAATAAATCTAATAGAAACTCCTGCATTTGAAGTGTTTCCAGGACATACTTTTAACCATCTAGCTTTCTGGGAATTGAAACTCCTGCATTTGAAGTGTTTCCAGGACATACTTTTAACCATCCAGCTTTCAGGAATTGAAACTCCTGCATTTGAAGTGTTTCCAGGGCATACTTTTAACCATCTAGCTTTCAGGGAATTGAAACTCCTTCATTTGAAGTGTTTCCAGGGCATACTTTTAACCATCTAGCTTTCAGGGAATTGAAACTCCTGCATTTGAAGTGTTTCCAGGGCATACTTTTAACCATCAAGCTTTCACTAAAGAATAAATCCAATAGAAACTCCTGCATTTGAAGTGTTTCCAGGACATACTTTTAACCATCTAGCTTTCTGGGAATTGAAACTCCTGCATTTGAAGTGTTTCCAGGGCATACTTTTAACCATCTAGGCGGGGCCCCGAGTGGCCGAGTGGTCTAAAGCGCTGTCCGTTACGGACCACTGCCATCTCACCTCTGTCTGCGTGTGTTCGAGTCTAAGATTCGGCAAATGTAGTTATGTGAGAAAGCTTGCCAGTAGCTTCTCGTGGGTCGGTGGTTCTTTCCGGGGTTTGTCCGGTTTCTTCCTCCACCATTAATACTGGCCGCCATGTATAGCCTATATTGTGCTGAAAAAATGGCGTTAAACCATAAAAAACAAAACATAACCATCTAGCTTTCAGGGAATAGTTCCATTTGTTTCATGCTCATTTTTTCTCCCAATTTGCCCCTTGAATTAATAATTGATTTAGAGGTATGATGAAATACCAATTTAGTTTGCCCTTCTCCAAATGATAAACCATACAAGTACAAGAGGTATTTTAAGATTCAAAGAAAAAGGAGACCTAAAGGTCTGTGTGATATGTTAATAACATTGTGATTTCCTGTGAGCTAAACATTTAGTTTTTGCATGTTACATTGTACAAATATGATCCAATATAAAAGATTTTCATCTTGTCACTTTCACAAGAATTTTCTTCAGTTTTATCTTCCTATTGTACTATTTTTTAATGGGGAATACATTTTCTTGCACACGTTGTATCTCTGTTCATTTTCTCTTCTTTCTCTCTTGCAGAGATATTGCACCAGAGCAGGAAACTCTTGAGGAGACCAACAAGGTTCTGGATGAAATCTCAGATTTGGCTTTGGAACTGCAAAAGGCAACTGGAGTCAAGTTACTATGGGCAACCGCGAACCTGTTTGCAAATCCAAGGTCTGTGGGATTCCTTATTCGATCCAACTCTATATTTCCTGCCTTTACCGTGTGATTACATACAATAAGTATAATTCTAACATTTGAAACATTTCTGAGCTCTTTATTTCCTACTCTGTAAACTAATTGTTAATAATCAAACACATTTCTCCCTGTGTGTTTAGGTTAAAATGTTAATTTCATTTTGTCAGAGACTGTGCAGTAACATAAAAATTATTTAAATGTCCCTCAATGAGCTATGTTTTGGTCATGTTTTTGACATGGAGGGAACCAGAGAACTCGGAAAGCACCATCCAGTTAGGATTGAAACCAATCGCTCTTGCATATGCATGCACTGGTGTTTGAACCTGGGTCCTCAGGTCTGCCAAGTAAGTGCGTTATAGTCATATATATGCACATCAGCTCTTTTGAAGCCTTAGAAATCATTGTCTTTAAAGGTACATGAATGGAGCTGCCAGTAACCCAGATGCACATATTTTTGCCTATGCAGGAGCTCAGGTCAAGAAGTGTTTGGAAGTGGCCAAGAAACTTGGAGCAGAAAACTTTGGTTAGTAAAATTAATTTATTTTATTTCTAAGTATATTTGTTTCAAAGGCAGCTGCTATTCCATTTGTATTCCGAATCTGTCTTTTAAAATTGGATGTAAATATGTCAAATGTATGTCAGGAAGAATGTTGCAAGGTCAATTTATCTGCATAATAACATGTCATATTTTTGGCAGCATTCATAAAGCCTGATGATGTCAGCATTTGTTAAGTAATAGGATTAATAGAATTATTTTGTGGTTTGCACAGAGACAAATAAATTGCAATTGAGGGGTTATTTGTTTTGTTTCATATCAAACCTGGACTGGTATTTCCTTATCAAGTTGCAAACCCTTATATTATTTTTGGCACCTAATTTGTGACTTCAAATTTAGTTGATGTTAAAAGTCTTTAGTTTTGCAATATAGTTCAGCACATTCGGTATTCATCAGGTATTATTTTTCCTACTTTTTTCTGATGGTCATTCGGTTCTATAAACTTTTATGAAATTGTACAAATTTCTTTTAAGTTAAATCCACAAATATTGTCCATTTAAGCAGATATATATATATATATATATATATATATATATATATATATATATATATATATATATATATATATATACACACACACACACACACACACACTTACAGAGTTAGAATTGTTACAGTTATACATACTGGGGTGTTAAGAGGTCTCTAGTCACTTGCTGTTGCTTTGCATAAACTGTATACCGTACAAGTATGTTAATCTGGGCTAGAGCATGACCTTTCTATTTGCAGTACACTAGATCTTCTCTCAAGAAAGGACAAAATAAAACATTTGATATTATTGAGGTATTGTCACATTTATATTTTGTTAAACTTTCATTAGTGCTCTAAGGGAGAGTAAAATGTAGAATAATTAACCGTGTTCCTTGATAATATTAGATCTCAATTACTATCATATACAAGTCTCATTTTCTTTGGAAAACAGTAAAACTGATGTGCTGGTGTTATAATTGATATTGATTGTAAATTCATGTATGAAAGACTCCAAATGCCCATTTGATAACCATGTGGGGTGCTTTCTACTTCGTAGTTTCATGGAACATTGACATTTTCTTTCATGGATATGTGGCAGTTATTGCTATTACTAGTAAAGTATATGCTACAGGGAATGTTGCTATTACTAGTGAAGTATGTCCTACAGGGAATGTTGCTATTACTAGTGAAGTATGACCTACAGGGAATGATGCTATTACTAGTGAAGTATGTGATACAGGGAATGTTGCTATTACTAGTGAAGTATGTGCTACAGGAAACTCTGCTCATGGAATAATGTGTCGTATCAATCCACTGTTATTGATAAGTGCAGGTTTTATTGTATTTATGATTGCTTCTTTGTTTGATTGACATGGGATGACTGGTGATACGAGTGTAAAGTTTGAGAAAAGCAAGTTTGACATAACACATTTCTGGTTGTGATAATAATAATAATAATAATAATAATAATAATAATAATAATAATAATATTAATGAGGATTTTGTATAGCACCTAATCTTTAGAAGCTCAAAGTGCTTTACAACACCTATAATAATATGACTACAAAAAACAAAACAATCATAAAATTAGAAAACATAAAAAAATGCTAAAAATATTTAAGGTAGGAAACATTATTAGGTCTTTAAGTTTGTTCTTGCTGTCAAAAAAGGTGAGTTTGTTATGAAGATTGTGGTTGTTACTGAGAGAGTTAGGATTTTTGTGGCCAGTGATGTATGTAACCTGTGTCTGGACATTTTTTTTCAAGTAGTTTTTGACCAAACCAGATAAGAGTTCTCAGTCTCATGGGTGGGAATAATAAAATCAAGATTGGGATTTGCAGAGACAAGGAAATCCCAGTCAAGGAGTTACATTTGTCACCCATGAGACAGAAATATAGCTGATTTATTTAACCTTCCTTTTCTTATCTCAGTTTGGTTATCTCAGTCTGGTTGTCTCAGTCTGATTGTCTTTGTCTGGTTATCTCAGTATGGATATCGCAGTCTGGTTATCTCAGTCTGGTTATCTCAGTCTGGTTGTCTCAGTCTGGTTGTCTCAGTCTGGTTGTCTTTGTCTGGTTATCTCAGTCTGGTTATCTCAGTCCATCTGCCTATCAGAGTATTCAAATGCTATGAATTACATTTTCATGTATAAGCCCTTGTTGTCTTCTGTTGTGTCTGATAGGAATTTTTTTAAAGCAGCCACCAAAGCTTTAACAAAGTTTCTTAAAAATGACATTTTAGCAGTGAGGAGGATTAAGTGGGGTAAAAAAAAACAACACAAGAAATTAAAACATAATTTGAATATGTAGAGTTAAATGAGTGACAGATGAAGACTGGAGGATGTAAGAAACAAGTGAAATGAAAAACCAAGAAGAGCTTGTCTTGCTACTTATAATTTACCTAGAAATAATATAGAACATATTTTATTTATAGGTAAATTGTAAGCAGTGAGATCAGCCCCAGTGGCTAACTCTCCATCTTTGCAGATGGGTGTCATGTAACTATCTACAAATGTTATAAGAACAAACATCCCAATGATTTTTATTACTCTGACCATCCAGTCTGTATTGCCCCTGTAACTTACATGGTTGCACTTGGTCCTAATGAGCAAGGGTTTTATGGGCACCAGTTGGGGCAAGAAAGCTTGGCACTTGAATAATAATAAATGAATAAAACTACTGTGAAAGTTAACTTGTGCAGCCCACCTTGTGGGGGAGTTGGGTTGATTGGCTGCTTGTACCTTCTTACAGGGTGTTCACTTTATTCAGTTCTTGTTATCTAGAGGATGATTGCCCTTGGTTTTATTGCCCAGATAAAGTAAATATTAATATAAAGTGTGAAACTTATTGATGGAATAAACAGAGATATGAGCAGATATATAGAACAGAATGACAAGTGCCCCTGAACATGGAAAAGAACAATTTAATCCATTACATAAACAATTGTGATAATACATTACATTAGAAAGATACACTTTTAGAAATAAATCTTTCACTGAATTTCAAAACACATATATATTGATATAAATAGCTGATCTGTTTTAATTGATACCAGTAGAATTGGTTTATCATAGAATTGAGTTAACAATCAAACTCATTGCCTTGTACAACTTCATAACCTGATTATTTCTGGTTCATTCCAAGATCACTGTGACTTTTCTTCTCATTCCTTTTACTTTTTTCTTTTTCTCTAAACTCCCTACTATCTTGCCTCTTTGGACCCTCCAATTGTAGGTGGATACATAACTACATAGATATGTAGATACTTGGATAAGTAGGTATGTGGATACGTCAGTTTAGGTATTTCCCCTTTCAAGCTTAACAAAGAAGCAACCTAAATCTTCTGTCAGATATCCTACTGGGAATAGATCATAACTTCCCTCTCGTTATGTCAGATATTGTCCTATCGAAATTCAAACAGATACCAACGACTATCTTGTCAGCCAAACATGGCATCCTATCAAAATTCAGATACTAACTGCTGTCTGGTCAAGCCAAATGTGACAGACCATAAAAAAACTAGTTTCATGTGATTAATTTACTTCCTAATTGCTAATTCATCCTTGACTCTAATTAACATCATGTGTGTCTCCCTTCTCAGTGTAAACCCTTAAAATATATTTTATTAATATTTGCTTTAAAAAAATCTGCAAGGGAACACCATATTTAACATATTTTGCCCCAGATTTATACCTGCAGATATTCTGTGCAGATACAATCTGGGTAGATCAAGAATAGTGACCCATTTTTAACTCAACACCATTTAGGAAAGTGGAATACTTTGGGGCTTATCAACCAAAATCAACCTTGAAAATATTTTGATGGAGTGATGACATCCAGACTGGGAAAACATAAAAATTTTGAGAACTAAAATTTATTCTTTTCACAGTTCTTCGGAAAATATTACTGTCATAATAAATGTTTTGGCTTCCAGATTCATGCTTCTCAAAGTTTGTTACCTCCTTTGCAAGGATACCACTGCCACAGTTAGGTAAAGATGGTGGTAGAATGCCACCTATCAATAACCATATGCTTTGATACCTGCATCACACTCAATTTATATTTTATTTTATTTTCTATTCTTTTTTTTTCTACATTTAGAATGATTTTCTTTAAAAAAAAAACTATTCATTGGAATTACAAAGTGCTCATTAACATCTTGGACTGAATCACTATTTTGGGTTTATGTTGAATTAGTTCAAGGACTTTTTGGATTATATCATTTTGTTACATAATGACTGTTGGCACATCAGTTTATCCAAGACTGTTGGCACTTCAGCTCATTAAATACTGGAATTCATTTGGAACACTCAATACATGTGGACTTCTAATTGAGATATTTGGATTATTTGGGATTTATTTGACAATACTGGTAAACTCCTTTTAAATGTTTACCTTGTATCCTAAGGAAATAAATTATTTGTTGAATTTTATCAAACTAAATGTTTTTTTCTTCTTTTCTGTTACTTAGTGTAAGGGGGCCCCAAGTGGCTGATTGGTTTAATGTGCTCACCATTATGGATCACTACCATCTCACCTCAATCTGCACAGGTTTGAGTCTTGGGTTCAGTCAATGTGGGTATGTGAGAAAGCTTGCCAGTAGCTTCTCATCAGTTAGTGGTTCTTTACACAGGTTTTCCAGGCTCTTTCTCCACCTTTAATACTGGCTGCCATGTATATCCTATATTGTGCTGAAAAATGTCATTAAACCCTACAACACTTTAAGATTAAGACCACAGGGTCATAATCATATATTGAAGGAAAATGTCATGAATGCTCTGCTTGATGAAACAGAGGATTGGGCTGATGATACATTACAAGGCAGCAGGCATAACAATATATGATAACATCAATTTATTAAGCTCATCTGAAGGGTCTTACATGGTTTGATTAATTACACCTAGTGTCTTACATAGTTTGATTAATTACACTTAGTGTCTTACATAGTTTGATTAATTACACATAGTGTCTTATGTTCTTGGATTAATTGCACCTTGTGTCTTATATAGTTTGATTAATTACACCTAATGTCTTACATAGTTTGATTAATTACACCTAGTGTCTTACATAGTTTGATTAATTACACATAGTGTATTATATAGTTTGATTAATTACACATAGTGTCTTACATAGTTTGATTAATTACATGTAGTGTCTTACATAGTTTGATTAATTACAAATAGTGTCAGACATAGTTTGATTAATTACAGTGTCTTACATAGTTTGATTAATTACACCTAGTGTCTTATATTGTTTGATTAATTATACAGTGTCTTACATGGCTTGATTAGTGTCTTACATAGTTTGATTAATTACACCTAGTGTCTTATATAGTTTGATTAATTATACATAAATGTCTTACATGGTTTGATTAATTATACCTAGTGTCTTAAATAGTTTGATTAATTGCACCTTGTGTCTTACATAGTTTGATTAATTACACAGTGTCTTATATAGTTTGATTAATTACAAATAGTGTCTGACATAGTTTGATTAATTACACATAGTGTCTTACATAGTTTGATTAATTACACCTAGTGTATTATATAGTTTGATTAATTACACCTAGTGTCTTACATAGTTTGATTAATTACACCTAGTGTCTTACATAGTTTGATTAATTACATAGTGTCTTACATAGTTTGATTAATTACATAGTGTCTTACATGGTTTGATTAATTATACCTAATGTCTTAAATAGTTTGATTCATTGCACTTTGTGTCTTACATAATTTGATTAATTTTACACGTAGTGTCTTACATAGTTTGATTAATTACAGTGTTTTATGTAGTTTGGTTAAGTACACATTGTATATTATATAGTTTGATTAATTACACAGTGTCTTACATAGTTTGATTAATTACACATAGTGTCTTACATAGTTTGATTAATTACACATAGTGTCTTTCATAGTTTGATTAATTACACATAGTGTCTTACATAGTTTGATTAATTACACCTTGTGTCTTACAAAGTTTGATAAATTACACATTATGTCTTATATAGTTTGATTAATTACACCTAGTGTCTTATATATAGTTTGATTAATTATACATACTGTCTTACATAGTTTGATTAATTACACATAGTCTTACATAGTTTGATTAATTACACCTAGTGTCTCACAAAGTTTGATAAATTACACATAGTGTATTATATAGTTTGAATAATTACACCTAATGTCTTACACAGTTTGATTAATTACACCTCATGTCTTACATAGTTTGATTAATTACAGTGTCTTACATAGTTTGATTAATTGCATCTTGTGTCTTACATAGTTTGATTAATTACACCTAGTGTCTTACATAGTTTGATTAATTACAAATAGTGTCTGACATAGTTTGATTAATTACACCTAATGTCTTACATAGTTTGATTAATTACACATAGTGTCTTACATAGATTAATTACACCTAGTGTCTCACAAAGTTTGATAAATAACACATCATGTCTTATATAGTTTGATTAATTACAGTGTCTTACATAATTTGATTAATTACAGTGTATTATATAGTTTTATTAATTACAGTGTATTATATAGTTTGATTAATTACACCTAGTGTCTAACATAGTTTGATTAATTACACCTAGTGTCTTACATAGTTTGATTAATTACAAATAGTGTCTGACATGGTTTGATTAATTACGCCTAGTATCTTATATAGTTTGATTAATTATACAGTGTCTTACATGTTTTGATTAGTGTCTTACATAGTATGATTAATTACACCTAGTGTCTTATCTAGTTTGATTAATTATACATAGTGTCTTACATGGTTTGATTAATTATACCTAGTGTCTTAAATAGTTTGATTAATTACAGCTAGTGTCTTATATAGTTTGATTAATTACACATAGTGTCTTATATAGTTTGATTAATTACACAGTGTATTATATAGTTTGATTAATTACAGCTAGTGTCTTACATAGTGTGATTAATTACACCTAGTGTCTTACATAGTTTGATTAATTACACCTAGTGTCTTACATAGTTTGATTAATTACAAATAGTGTCTGACATAGTTTGATTAATTACAGTGTCTTACATAGTTTGATTAATTACACCTAGTGTCTTATATAGTTTGATTATTTATACATAGTGTCTTGCATGGTTTGATTAATTATACCTAGTGTCTTAAATAGTTTGATTAATTACAGCTAGTGTCTTATATAGTTTGATTAATTACACATAGTGTCTTATATAGTTTGATTAATTACACAGTGTATTATATAGTTTGATTAATTACAGCTAGTGTCTTACATAGTGTGATTAATTACACCTAGTGTCTTACATAGTTTGATTAATTACAAATAGTGTCTGACATGGTTTGATTAATTACGCCTAGTGTCTTATATAGTTTGATTAATCACAGTGTCTTACATAATTTGATTAATTACAGTGTCTTATATAGTTTTATTAATTACAGTGTATTATATAGTTTGATTAATTACACCTAGTGTCTTACATAGTTTGATTAATTACACCTAGTGTCTTACATAGTTTGATTAATTACAAATAGTGTCTGACATGGTTTGATTAATTACGCCTAGTGTCTTATATAGTTTGATTAATTATACAGTGTCTTACATGTTTTGATTAGTGTCTTACATAGTATGATTAATTACACCTAGTGTCTTATCTAGTTTGATTAATTATACATAGTGTCTTACATGGTTTGATTAATTATACCTAGTGTCTTAAATAGTTTGATTAATTACAGCTAGTGTCTTATATAGTTTGATTAATTACACATAGTGTCTTATATAGTTTGATTAATTACACAGTGTATTATATAGTTTGATTAATTACAGCTAGTGTCTTACATAGTGTGATTAATTACACCTAGTGTCTTACATAGTTTGATTAATTACACCTAGTGTCTTACATAGTTTGATTAATTACAAATAGTGTCTGACATAGTTTGATTAATTACAGTGTCTTACATAGTTTGATTAATTACATCTAGTGTCTTATATAGTTTGATTAATTATACATAGTGTCTTACATGGTTTGATTAATTATACCTAGTGTCTTAAATAGTTTGATTAATTGCACCTTGTGTCTTTTATAGTTTGATTAATTACACCGTGTCTTACATAGTTTGATTAATTACACCTAGTGTCTTACATAGTTTGATTAATTACACATAGTGTATTATATAGTTTGATTAATTACACCTAGTGTCTTACATAGTTTGATTAATTGCACCTAGTGTCTTACATAGTTTGATTAATTACAAATAGTGTCTGACATAGTTTGAATTATTACACAGTGTCTTACATAGTTTGATTAATTACACCTATTGTCTTATATAGTTTGATTAATTATACATATTAATTACACATATTGTCTTACATAGTTTGATTTATTGCACCTAGTGTCTTATATAGTTTGATTAATTACACATAGTGTCTTACATAGTTTGATTAATTACACATCATGTCTTACATAGTTTGATTAATTACACCTAGTGTCCTACATGACTTGATTAATTACAGCTACTTTCTTACATGCTTTGATTAATTACACCTAGTGTCTTACATAGTTTGGTTAATTACACCTGGTGACTTACATACTTTGATTAATTACACCTAGTGGGTTACATGGTTTGATTAATTACACCTAGTACTTTTGTTCAGTTTCAGTGGGTAATAATTGAGAACAGATGTGCAAATACAGTGTACTAAGGTTTACAGCTGTGAGTAGGTCATTTAAAAAGCCATAGTCCATCATCTTGGCAGCTTAATACATTACTTGATTGGTCCCTGCTGTATGTGTGAATTAAAATTCTAAATAATGAAGGAAAAAGAAGCATATTACATGGCACAGACACATAAAATTGTAATGTCATGAATATATTATGACATCTGCCCATGTGCTAATTTATTACATCACCTGGCCTGTTCCGTTACTGAAAATAAAGAATCTTATGAGGTGTGTTCTAGAACAAATTCTTATTCAACAGCAATGGCACATCAAAGCAAAGGCCACAATAAGTACTGTCTGAACTAAGTTTCATAAAGTTGTCAGTGAACATAGTTTTCTTCAGGTGACATTTTATCACCAAGTTTTACAGCTTTGTGACAATGGAATTAACCTATTATACATGATTATGGCATGTTTAGTAACATTTCTGAATTTTTTTTATGCTGATTAGTGGATAGTCTTGTTTGTTACAGTTCCATGTGCTATCATAGAATCTGCTTCTGATTTCAGTATTCTGGGGTGGAAGAGAAGGCTACCATACTCTTTTGAACACTGACATTCTGGCTGAGCAGAATCATCTGGCCAACTTTTTCAAGATGGCAGCAGGTATAAACAGATTGCCACTATTTTGGTACATTGAGGAACTTAGAAATAATCAGTTCATTTGACACTTGGGATCCATAATGTCCATAAATCTTGAACTTTTTATCAAAAATCATCCGAGATGATTGGTTGCATAAAATGCAAATGTCCAATGCAAAGAAGAACACTCGTATATTCATTTGCATCTTGAGGTCGATCTACGGATTATACCTCGGATCAAAGGCAGACCAGTCCAAACTGCACACAGACTGGCGAACCTTTGCAAAACATTGATAGATAAAATGGGCATTTAGAATAAAGAGTGGTCTCAACAAAAATGATGGTCCATTGAGCAAAACAAA
Organism: Unio delphinus; assembly: GCA_029339505.1. NCBI lineage: Eukaryota > Metazoa > Mollusca > Bivalvia > Unionida > Unionidae > Unio > Unio delphinus. The sequence continues at coordinate 1,273,352 of JAQISU010000007.1, read as the reverse complement.
AAAGAAATAAAAAACAGATCTCTAATGTTTGCCCTTATACTCATAAGCGAGAGAAATAGCTAATAAAACCAGAAATCTCCTGAAACTTAATGTATTTGGATGTATTCAGAAATAGCCCCAAAAATGTATTTCCTACTCTCATTTCAAATGACTTTAGTCTAATCTTATTTCCTACATGATGATTAATGTTTACAGTGGTAACTAGAGAATACTAACAGCTTCATATATGTGAACTATGTAGTCAATGTTAGTACTCATTGTTTAGACTCTGGTGTCATTTTGATTTACTTACCAATCCAATCTTTAAGTTATTTCCTTTGTCTTTTTTTAAATAAATTGTATTTGATTCCATAAGTGTATTGAATTAAGAATGACTATACATACATAGACACTCTTTAAATATATACAGCATGTACATGTAAACTTAGTGTGGTTTCCAATTCTTTTCCTGGAGAGTTCAATAAACTATACTTTATTTATTGCAGAGATTTAATACATGCATATCCGTCTCTGTCAAAGATCATAGTTGTTTGGCATGAAGTGCAGAAAAGTATACAAAGATGTTAGATTGTTCATTGCACTAATTCATTCATAGTTCATTTTTTTTCTGCCTCTATCCATGTCTGCTTATAAAATACTCATACAAAATATAACTTTGCATTTAACTCTTTTCAATAGCTTACAAGAAGAAAATTGGATTCACTGGTACTTTGCTGATAGAACCCAAGCCGAAAGAACCAGCGAAACATCAGTATGACTATGGTAAGATACCTAATCTACAAAAATACAGCTGATTTCACTTGTATGCAAACCTTGTGGCTTTTTTTAAATGCTGTGATTTTCAGTTAAGTG